>CM052700.1:8424427-8440160 GCA_028551405.1 Uromys caudimaculatus | reverse complement strand
CCTGAGGAGTTCCGTCTAACAAGCTTTCTGACATATCCCTCAAGCAGCAAGGTCTAAAGGTATTAGATTGTTAAAGCAGGCTTGGTCTGACCTTAGGTGGGACCATATGTTTTCATATCAAGGGGGCAGAGGAAGAAAGGTTGCTTCCTCTTACAGGGGCAGAAATGGCTTCTGTAGTCTGCAAGGGAAGCTGGGAGATGGCGTCTTTCTCCTGGAAACTATCATTCCTACCTAACTCGGAGAATATAAAAAATGCAGCTCAGGGGTGTTATAACTGTACCAAGGAGAGTCTTTGTTGGAGGGATAGTTCTGGGTCCACTGAACGGAGGGGAGGTCCTCTGATCGTGTAGCAAAGGGACAGTCTTGATCAGTTGCGATGGATCATGTGACTGCCATCTGTCTTTACTCACGAAGAGACTTAGAAAATAATTCTTAGAGGTCTGTAAGCAGATGATTTGGTGAGAGTAGAACTGAGATTTCCTGGGAAGGTGGAAGGATAGGAAGGGACAGAAGTGAGAGAGAAATGGAGTGGGCCCGGTAAGAAGTGGTCATAGAGCTGATTCAAGGGTCAATGACTAGTTCTGAGTAACGCATTCAGAACCGCTGCATGAAATGAGCCCACAGAAGTGTCAGGAAGCTACAGAGCTTCAAAGAAAGGGAACACGAGAAAACAGGACTGACAGCAAGAGTCGTATCTGGCCTAGGGTGAGAGAGATAAAGGTCCCTTCTTGCCAGAGTTTCTCTCCAGCATCTAAAAGACCTTTCTGCAGAATATCTTAGGGTCTTAAGAGACACCATGACCACAGCAACTCTTACAAAGGACAACATTTCACTGGGGCTGGGTTTCAGTGTCAAAGGCGAGAGCAACATGGGGGCCTAGCTTGAGCTTCGAAAATCTCAAAGCCACACCCCCTTAATGCACTTATCCTACCAAGGCCACACCTCCTAAAAGTGCCACACTCCCTATGGGCCTCAGGGGGCCATTTCATTCAAACCACCACACAGAGGTATCAGGAACAAATGGGGTTCTCGTAGGGTGAGCTATTGGGAGAGCTTGTGTGGAACATTCTGTTGGGTATAGGGTGAAGTTCAGTAGGTAAAACATAAAAGACAGGGTGAAAGCATGTGTGTGGGGATGAGGAGGAGAGCGGACCAAGGGAGGAGCCAGAGTGGGGATGAGGAGGAGGGCGGGGCCAAGGGGAGGAGCCAGAGTGGGGATGAGGAGGTGGGCGGGGCCAAGGGAGGAGCCAGAGTGAGGATGAGGAGGAGAGCGGGACCAAGAGGAGGAGCCAGAGTTGAAGGGAACTTAGAAGGATTTGTTGTCTGGTCCCTATATTTTTAGACCATGTTTCAAACCAGTTAGGATGCGGAAGGAGCATCCTTACCATAGGAGGGCTCAAATTGGAGCACTGAAGCAGTTAAGGAGTCCGGGCTGGTCCTGAAGGATAAGTTGATCTGAGTTGGTAAGACAGAGGTTAACTGATGCATAGGAGGCCCCAGTCCAGCCAATTCGTTCTGAGTCCCAAAAACAATGTACAGAGTGGCAAGAGGGGTATGCGCTGGGTGGCCCATACTCCATCTGTCCTCTTTCAGAGGTCACCTGAACCACCTTTAGGGATCTAGGGGTGTGAGTCTCTTGGGAACTGCTTTAAGACTGACTGACACATGGTCGATGAGCGGATTAGAGTATCTCAGAAAAGGTTCCAAACAAAGGGTCATGATTAAACTTCACAGTTGACAGAGATCCGAACATAAGTCAGGAGGTAGCAACTGTACAACACTGTAGGAACATTAAGAGACAGTTACATGAGGAAGACTTGTGTATTGAGATTACTGAGTTAAATGCAATTGTGCAACTGGCTGGACCATGTTCCAGAGTCCTGTAGCAGGGTAAGGCCATTGTAGGTAGCCGTTTGTTTACGTCAGACTCCTGCATAAAAACCACGCAAAAGAAGTCAGTTAAAGGCAGCATCCAAGAACTGAATCTGAACAGAAAGCACCTGGTATTTCCTGCTCTTTTTTTTTTTTTTTTTTTTTGGTTTTTCGAGACATGGTTTCTCTGTGTAGCCCTGGCTGTCCTGGAACTCACTCTGTAGACCAGGCTGGCCTGGAACTCAGAAATCCGCCTGCCTCTGCCTCCCAAGTGCTTGGATTAAAGGCATGTGTCACCACTGCCCGGCATTTCCTGCTTTTATATATGACGAACTTTGTATGTTTGTTTAAATATTAACAATATCAGCTACTATGTAATGAACAAAAACAGTATCCCAAGAAAAACAATTTTTGGTTAGAAACAGTTTGATAGGTTAAATTATAAAAACTTGGACTATTATCTTAAATAACCATAGCTAGTATTGGAAAACATGGCAATACAATTTTTGTTAACATGGTTGCAACATCATCAGCCAAGATGGCAGCAAGCCACATGGTTGTCATTTACTCTTACTCCCTTGTGAGCCTATCAGGCACACACGTCTATTTTCCTTTTTAAAAACTTCTCGGGGGTGGGGGGGTCGGCTGGAGAGATGGCTCAGTGGTTAAGAGCACTGACTGCTCTTCCGGAGGTCCTGAGTTCAAATCCCAACAACCACATGGTGGTGTAAGACAACCACATGGTGGTGTAAGACAACCACATGGTGGTGTAAGACAACCACCACATGGTAGTGTAAGACTGGTGAGCCTTAGCTTACTGGAGAGCCCCCCTCCCCGGATGAACAACAACAACAACAGCAACAGCAAGAGGAATTTATTATTCCAACGAGTTGGGGTCATCCCACACCCAAAAGAGAGGTCAAGACCCCAAGCAGCCCATTTGATGAATTTTTATACAGTTTTCAGAGCAACAGCCACTAGGCACAATGTGATTGGCAGAACAGTGTGACTTTTAAACTGATTGGTCCTTAGGGAATGAGGTGGCAAGGATTCCCCTTGTCTGTAGGTGGCCAACAGTTGTTCTGCCCTATGGAATATGTCTACATGCTCTGGGCCTCCCTACCCGCTGCTGGCCTGATGGTCGTCCCCCACCTGTGGTCTGAGGAATGTAATTAGCCTCTCCCTTCTGGAAGGGACAGGTGCCCACTTGCTCTATGACCTTTCTCTTCTAGGAGGGGAGGGGTCTGGTGGAATTTCCCAAAGGCCCTGAACTGACCTCCTTAGTGGCTCACAACCATCTCTAATGGGATCTGATGCCCTCTTCTGGTGTGTCTGAGGACAGCGACAGTGTACTCATATACATAAAATAAATAAAAATATTTTTAAAAATTATCATAACTTGAATCCAAGTTACATACAAGCATCCTGTAACAAATAATATTACCTTGTATAGATTTTTTTTTTTACTGTCAACCCTTCCTGTTATAAGTTTTTTTGTTTTAAGACTTATTTATTTTATGTATATGAGTGCACTGTAGCTGTCTTCAGACATACCAGAAGAGGGCATCGAACCCCATTACAGATGGTCGTGAGCCACCATGTAGTTGCTTGGGAATTGAACTCAGGACCTCTGGAAGAGCAGTTGGCGCGCTCAACCTCTGAGCCATCTCTGCAGCCCCCTGTTATAAGTTTTAAGGTAAATTTTTGTTACAGATTTTACAGATCTTTTTAGCCACACCCAATGAATTTACAAATCCTAAGATTCAGAAAGTCTTACAAATCCTTGAAGTTTACACTTCAGCAAAAGTTTTAGATCTAGTTGGGGGCAATCTTTAGAGAGTTTAAACCGAGCAAAGGAGTATTAGGTAAACAACCTAATTCCTATTGGGAATCATTTACTTCTTAGCTGGTTATAAGCACAGAATGTCTTCTGGGCTGTTTTGTTTTTCTCCCCCTTTTCTTTGCACAGTGTCAGGTGACCCACTGTAGGAGGCAAGGAAGTGCTTGTGCTCACAGATAAGCTCCAGGGGATTCTAGAATGTTAAACACACAGGGTAATTCCCTCAGAGTAGAGATGCATTACCTGTTACCTACTCTGAAGGCTGGGAGCTGACTTGGTTAAAAGCCTGGTGACCTTTGTGCTGTCTGTATGGCCACACACAGACACCAGATCCAGACAGCCACACCAGATCCTCCCCCAAGACCCCTATGAGTTTCCCAGTCTATAGAACCTGTCTTTATAAACGGTGTCATAGGCAGTCAACCTATAGACTGTATCTCTATGGAGATGCCACATGTACTTCAGAGTCTCCAGATGATCCCATCTGATCTTTGCTTAGTTTTCTTTGTGATGTATTGTAAGAAGGGTATTGACTTAATTATCACCAACAAAGTTTTCTCCAAATTGTGCTGTGCTTAAATATGTCTGAAATAAATGACTCAACTACTCGGCATCAGACTCCCAAAGTTTGAACCTTGAACCAACACTTGCTTCCCTCAGAACGGAGTGTTACTCAGCTGGCTGGTAATGGTTGCAGAGATCTCTCACAGCCTGCCTCACCTGGGACACAGACTTTGGAAGAATTTTCTTTTTTCTTTTTTTTTTTTTTTAAGATTTTTTTTTATTTAATGTATATGAGTGCGCTGTTGCTCCCTTCAGACCCACCAGAAGAGGACATTGTATCTCCTTACAGATGTTTGTGAACCACCATCTTGTTGCTGGGAATTGAACTCAGGACCTCTGGAAGAGCAGTCAGTGCTCTTAACCTCTGAGCCATCTCTCCAGCCCTGGAGGCCATTCTTAAACAAACATGATTGGATCTGGAGCAGGCAGGCCAAATTCTAACTCCAGAGCCAGCTTTTTCAATAGAGTAGAACAGCATGGAACAATTTTTCTGTATTTTTCACCTTGCATCCTTGCCCCCCAAAAGACATTTGTAAGACTGAACACAATGATCTACATATCCATTACCAGTTTTTGTGTGTGTGTGTGTGTGTGTGTGTGTGAAAATGGGAAAGACAATCTGAAATGCTTTTCCCTCTTAACTGTTCAAAAGTTATACAAGGAGGATTTTGCAGGTTTCGAGAGGTAGAAACACAGCAAGCCAAAAGCATAAGGCAGAAGAATTCTATAGTCGGCCGAAAGCCCAAGGCGCTATGCTCTCAGGAGTAGGTATAAGCTCAGAGAGCCCAGCAGAAATGGCGGTGGATATTCCAGCTCTGAGGAGGGAAGCAAGGCAGAGCCATGAAGAAATTTTAAACAAACTGTGTTCTACAGGGCAGGGGCTCAGACCATGCTAGCATTCCATCTCCTGGTGTTACTGAAATCTTTTTAGAGAGCAGAAATTGAACCAGACGATGGTGGTTTATGTCTTTAATCCTAGCACTGGGGAATCAGAAGCAGGAGGATCTCTCTGACTTCAAGGCTAGCCTCATCTATAGAGATAGTTTCAGAACAGCCAGGGCTACACACACACACACACACACACACACACACACACACACACACACACACACACACAAATATCCTCTGTCTCTTGTCTCAAAGGAGCAAGAAAGAGGAGTAAGGAGTAGGAAGGAAGCGGCAGAGGAGGAGGAGGAGGAAGAACAAGGTAAAAACGAGGGTTAATATCCAGCCACTTAGATTGTCCTCTAAGTCTCAAAATAACCGAATGTGCCTGGAAGGTAAGGGGCACCCCAATCTCTACTGAACAGTAAGGACACGCCCCAGCCTCTATAGTTCCAGCATTAGGGAACCACAGGGCCAGTGGAAGTTTCTCAGTTTTCCACTGATAGAGTAGTAGGTAGGCCAGTGGAAAACTCCAGGAGAGCTCTGCTCATATCTTTAGTGAACAGCTAAGAAGGAAAGGCAGCCGGGCAGTGGTGGCGCATGCCTTTAATCCCAGCACTCAGGAGGCAGAGACAGGTGGATTTCTGAGTTTGAGGCCAGCCTGGTCTACAGAGTGAGTTCCAGGACAGTCAGGGCTACACAGAGAAACCCTGTCTCGAAAAAAAAAAAAAAAGAAAAAGAAAAAAAAAAAAAAGAAGGAAAGGCATTTCAGATTGTCTTTCCTATGTTCACACACACACACACACACACACACACACACATACACACACACGCTGGTTATGATTATGTAGATCATGGGGTTCAGGATTACAGAGATTCTTTTAGGTGAACAATATTGAAAAAACTGCTTCATGTTTCTCTACCGTCCTTCAGTCCCATGCGGTCTAGGAATGGGACTCAGGCCATTAAGCATGGGGGCAGGCGCCTTTACAGACTGAGCTATCTTGATGGCATTTGGGGGGTGGGAAAGACTGGTACGTGAATGGAGAGGTCAAAGGGCAATCTGTAGGTTCCCAGGCTCGCTGGGCGACAAGTGCCTTCACCCACTGGGCCATTTAAGGGGCCCCTGTGTTTCTTTTTGAATGTTAATCTTTCATTCCCATTTTAGCATATGTGCTGCCTAAGCAGGCACCCAAGAGCTGCTTAATAAAAGGGAGATTAGATCCCGAGGAAAGAATGCTAGCCTTTACAAAACCTTGGCTTTAAGTTGTTTGTTAATACGTCTCAGGTAGATGAGAGGATGATAATGGGCTGGCTGCTTTTCTAAGGAGAGCCTGGCCCAAGCCACTTTCTCTAACAAACTCTGTACCCCTCAGGGGCTCCGCCCTGCTTGATAGACACCACCCGTGCCGGCTCTCTCTGCTGCCTGCTGGATCTTGCCTGCAAAGATGACAAATTATCCGTTTGTGAAGCCCAGCCTTGCTGACAGGCTGAATGGGAGAGCTTTCAGCAGGAGAAACTGCTCTGAGGGGGTGCATAGAAGCACTTCCCCACAATCCCCGTGCTTTAGAAGGACAAAGAGGGAGGACAAGAGTTGGCCCAGCCCAGAGGAGAGAGTAATATGGACGGACAGACGGACAGATGGACGGACACACACACACACACACACACACACACTTAGGGGTGTGGAAGAGCTTTCTGGAATCGGCTGGCAGGACTTTTAGGTTACACTTTGTCTCTGAAACGCCAAATACTCCTCACTTCCCAGCATCCATCTAACACGGACTCAGACTTACTAGCTGGAGATGGGCTCAGAGCCATGGAGAAAACATTCCACGCTCGCTCCTACACTCTTAGTATTTCCGTTAAGACATGTATTTAAGTGTGTCTGTGCCACATGTGTGCTGGCACCTACAAGACCCAGAAGAGGACATCAGAGCCACTGGAGACCCCAGCTGCAGGGGTCATGATGTGCTTAACATGGGTGCTAGGATCCAAAATCCAGCCCTCTGAAAAACCACTGAGGGTTTTGAAAACCTCTGGTCCACCTCTTCAGCGCCTCACTTAAGCATTTAGATATAAAAGATGCCTCACTCCTGTAATCCTAGAGCCCAGGAAGCTAAATCAGAAGGTTCGTCCCAAATTCCAGGCCGATCTGGGCTACAGTGTGAGATCCTGTCTCAAACAAACAAATATGATTTAAAGACAAAAACAGACCATGGTAAGTCCCTCTATTCCCGGCACTCAGCAGGCCCACATTAGAGTCCTTTACTATCCGGAGAGCAGGCTCTTCCCTTGGCACTGAAGCACAGGGGTCGAACATTTAAAAGGCAAAAGCCACAATGGGATTATTGTTAGTTGGGTGTTAGGGGAACCTGGAGACATTTGTTTTGGCTATATGTTCAGTAGATCTTTCAGTTATGCATTTAGGCCATAGTCAGGGTCATGGCAAGTCCAGAGTGTATTTGCCAAGGCAAACCTGACTGTTCAGGGACTAGGGGCTAAAAAAACACCCAAACAGACACAAAACACAGTCAGAATAAGAGCAGAACAAGACGGTGTTGCTTCACTCTCTTCAGGGGAATCTCTAGAGTTCAAAATTAGCCTGGTCTACATAGAGAGCCCCAGGCCATCTACGGACACATAGTAAGACCCTGTCTCAAACTCAAAAAATAATAATACAATAATAATAATAGTGAATTAAAACAAAAAACTTCATAGGTGAAATAATTGCATTTGCTTGTTTGTCTTTTTTGTGATAGGGTAGCCTGTGGGTCCCTCTGGGCTATTACCCCCTGGTCCTTGGGTTACCCGTGTGTACCACCATGCCTAGCTAATTGTTTTATTTGTCTAATGGTCTAAATCCAGGGTGATGACACAGGAATGTGAATCTAGCAATTTCGAAGTAGAGGCAAAAAGATCAGAAGTTCAAGGTCATCGTCTACCTTAGAATGAATCTGAGGTCACTGTGAACTTCATGGACCTGGTCTCAAAACAACCAGAGAGTCAAATCTGTGTTTGTTGCACTTCTGTGCAAATCTCGTGTCTGAGTTTGCTGCACTGTCCTGTGATGACTTCATGGCTGGTCTCTAGGGTCTGCTCCACCACGGTCTATAAGATTCTTCCATCATTTCCACCCTGGTCCTGCTTTGTCATTCCAAATGATGCTGAAAATCCTGGGGACTTAAGAAGGCTGTGTGGACAGGACCTTTGCAGCACTCCCTGAAAACTGTATCTTTCCACTGAAGGAGCAGGAGACTCATGCCACCTTCCTCTTCAACGCCCAGTACTATCCTTACAGACAAGCCTGGCAAACCTCCCATGAACGGAGACTGCTGGCTTTCCCCTCAGGAGCCCAGTCTGAACAACGGGGCCTCAAGTTTGTCAGGACTTCTGATCCCTACTGCCTATTAGGCCACAGGTCTCTTCCCTAGCCAACCTTATCCATAATGCAGTGACTTCCGCTTTGACAAAAGCCAGTTTGACTTCCCCTCTTTCAAAGCAACCGTGGGGACGAAGCAATTACACTTAATGACACAGAGGAAAGAAAACCACTGTTTGCATCCCAGTCCTACCTCAAGAAGATCATGTGGCTTTGACATAATTTTTGAGGAATTTTGTGACAACGGTTTCATAGGCCTTTTGTGTCCTAATCAAATCATCCTGTCCAAACAGCTCACAGCTTCTGAAGCCAAAGTGTTCTTAAGTAATTGAATAGGAGGTTTCACAGAAGTGCACACAGACAATGCTGTGATGGAGCTTGACTGTGGGCTCATCTTACGAGCAGGAACAGCAGGGGCAGCAACAGGGCTCAGCGGAAAGGGGAGCTTGTTGCCAAGCCTGAGGACATGAGTTTGATCCTTGGGGTCCACATAGGAGAAGGGGAGTGACTCCCACACATTGTTCTCTGCCCTCCATATGAATGTTGTACACACACACACACACACACACACACACACACACACACACACACACACTACAAAAATGATATAATTTTAAAAATCAAATACTGGCCACTTAAGAACACTTGCTGCTTTTGCAGAGGACTGGGGTTAAGTTCCCAGCAGCCACATGGTAGTTCACAACAGCTTGCAGCTCCAGCTCCAGGGGAACTGCATCCTCTTCTGACCTACTCAGGTACTTCCTGCACATGGCACACATACAAAGAGGCACATATACATAATTTTAAAATTAGGCCATGGTGGTGTCACAGGTCTTTAGTCCTAGCACTCAGGAGGCAGAGGCAGGTGGATCTCTGAGTTTGAGGCTAATCTGGTCTGCAGAGTGAGTTTCAGGACAGCCAGGGCTACACAGAAAATATATGTAAATCAAATATTCAAAACCTTGATGGCTTCTGTACTGGCTGGTTTTGTGTGTCAACTTGACACAAGCTGGAGTTATCACAGAGAAAGGAGCTTCAGTTGAGAAGATGCCTCCATGAGATCCAGCTGTAAGGCATTTTCTCAATTAGTGATAAGTGGGGAGGGCCCCTTGTGGGTGGTACCATCTGTGGGCTGGTAGTCTTGGGCTCTATAAGAAAGCCAGCTGAGCAAGCCAGGGGAAGCAAGCAAGCTAGTAAGTTACATCCCTCCATAGCCTCTGCATCAGCTCCTGCTTCCTGACCTGCTTGAGTTCCAGTCCTGACTTCCTCTGGTGATGAACAGCAGCATGGAAGTGTGAGCTGAATAAACCCTTTCCTCCCCAACTTGCTTCTTGGTCATGATGTTTGTGCAGGAATAGAAACCCTGACTAAGACCGCTTCCTTGGCATTCTTTATTCTTTTCTTTTTTAGGACTGAGGATTAAACCTAGTGTTAGCATTCAGTCTAGGCTCTGCACCACAGTTCCTTGGCAATAGCCAGGTGTGACTGACTCATTATAAAAGGGGCTGCTTAGCCGGGCAGGGGTGGCGCATGCCTTTAATCCCAGCGCTTGGGAGGCAGAGGCAGGTGGATTTCTGAGTTCGAGGCCAGCCTGGTCTACAGAGTGAGTTCCAGGACAGCCAGGGCTACACAGAGAAACCCTGTCTCGGGGGGGGGGGGGGATGCTGGCCCCCTCCTCTCTCTCTTGCTTTCTTGCTCCTGCTCAGACCTCTTGCCCCTAAACTCCTCTCTCCTCATTCCCCTCTCCCCCTCTATGTGCTCATGGCTGGCCTCCTCTACTCCTCTACTCAGCATAGGCCAGCGGAGGCACCCCCTCCCCCACACCTGACTACACCTCCACCAAACATATTCCTTCTCTCCTTATCTTTTTTATAAACACAACACCCAGAGCTTCCCACATGCCACACAAGCCCTCGAACACTGAACTACAGCCCCAGCACTTTCCTCTGTATTTCTGAGACAGGGTCTAGCTAAGTTGCCTTAGATGAGCTTGATGTGAGGTCATTGTCTCAGCCTCCAACCTAGGATGACTCGTCCGAGGCTTCATTACCATTAGTCATGTAACACATGGTCTCATGTACATGAGCCTCCCATTCTGCGTCTCCTAGGAGCTGGATTACGGTAATGTGTTGAGCTCAGTTATCAGGTGCTAAGGACTGAACTCAGTCAGATGCTCAGGCATGCTAAATGAGCACTCTGTCAACTGAGTATCCCCAGTTCCTGGCATTTCCTTTAATCAGCATTAATTAATGAAATTTCTGACAACTGACCTTAGGTTTTATTGTTTTTGTTTTGTTTTGTTTTTGAGACAGTCTTGTATAGTCCTGGTTGTCCTGGAACTCACTATGCCAGGTTGACCTCAAACTCATAAGAGATCCTCCTGCCTCTGCCTCTCAGTTGCTAGGATTAAAGGCGTGCACCAACACACCTGGCTGCCCTTGGTTTTCTTGATTAACTTCCTGACTTAGAATTGCAAAACCCAGGACTCCAGAAGATGGTGAAACACAGGTGTAGCCCCCCCCCCCCCGGAAGCCTGAGTGTGTGAGCTCAGGTAGTTACCCTGTGGTCCTAGGGACAGTGCCATATACATGTCTGGCATGTGCAGTATGACATTACATTATCCTTTATTAAGCCCATTTTATATAGGAGGAACATTAAGGAATGCGCACAGAGCCACAGAGCAGTCCTAAATTACAGGTATGTCAAAGCACACCTACTTGTTTTCTTCTGGTGACTGGATGTCCATCGAAAGCTAGCTTTGAACTCACTATGTAGCTCAGGACGACCTTGAACTCCTGATCCTTCCCAGTACTGGAGATTACAGATGTGTGTCACCACACCCAGTTTTTCCCCTGCTAGAGAATGAATCCAGGGCTTCCTGCTTGCTAGGCAAGCACAGAACTCGCTGAGCTATCTGCCTGGCCTCGAACTAACAGTTTTAAGCCAAGCAACCAACCTTTCATATAAATACAAAAATTTTAACTTAATAAATAAATATATGTATCTACTTAAATTCCATAGACTGTCTCAGACAGAATTACACTTCCCTAACAAAAACAAAACAAACTAAACAAAATATTAGTTTCCTTGGGAAGAGATGCTGGGAAGTTAGGAGCCAGGGGACGGGCGCCCTGTGGTTTATCTCAATCAATTGATCTCAATCTAGATTCGAGGGAGTACATTGCTAAGTGGGGAAAGAACTGAAACTATGCAATTTTTGAAATGAAAATTTAAAACAGGGACCGGAGCCAGCAGGGGCGGAGTGAGTGGGGGGTGGATAGAGAAGGGGAAAAAGAAAAAAGAAAATTTAAAACAACAAGAGTTGGGGGTTCGTGTGCATCTCTCATCCACAACATGTATGTAAACCGCTGTAGGCAGCTGGGTATGGATGTATCTTTTCTAACCGGGACACAAGTAAGGGGATGTTGCCCAAGATAAACTAAGCACTGTTACAGGGAGCTAGCTCACCCAGAGATGACCACTCAGACACAGTTTACAGCCAGCTGGAAATCTTTATTACGGCCAATTGGGACTATACCCAAGTATTCAGGGGCCCAGGTATATATCCCTAATGTCCAGAGAACAGGGTTTCTTTTCTTTTTTTCTTTTTTTTTTTTTTTTTTTTGGGTTTTTCAAGACAGGGTTTCTCTGTGTAGCCCTGGCTGTCCTGGAACTCACTCTGTAGACCAGGCTGGCCTGGAACTCAGAAATCCGCCTGCTTCTGCCTCCGCCTCCCAAGTGCTGGGACTAAAGGTGTGCGCCACCACTGCCCGGCTGAGAACAGGGTTTCTGAAGGCAGAAACCAGGCCCTGGCATCTCACTCGGCATCTAGATAGGGAAGGGAACTTCATGTTAAGCAGGCAATCTGATAGAAGCTAAGATAAGCAGTTAGCTGAAGGAGGTTCCTCACAGTTTAATTGAAGCAAAGCTATCTAGGACAGCCTGACCTTGGGTTCTTAGAATGGAGTTGGGTACTTTTCTATGGGATTCTCAATCAAGGAGATCAAACTCTAGTTAAACCCAGGATGACCTCAGTGGGAATACAAAATGGAGGAACTGCTGCACTGTCTTGCCCTGTCACAATACGCCCCAAACGATTCTAACTTGACTACAGAAGTAAACATTCCCCAACTAGTGATTTCTAATTATTTTTAAATTTTTGCAACAGTAAGGCAAAAACAAAATTGCCCTGTGTTATTTAATCCACCTGCATTGGTATTTTCCTGGCAGGTATCTGGAAATTCATATTAGTTCAATTACTGAGCTTCAGATTATATGGGGCATAACCATTTCCCTGAGTCCCAATTAAATAAGGTTGAATCAACTTTTCTGCCGACAGCATTTGTGCTAAAAGAAAAAACAATCACCATTCAATTATTTTATATACTATTAGAAAATAGAGAAGAAGGCTGGGCAGTGGTGGCGCACTCCTTTAATCCCAGGACTTGGGAGGCAGAGGCAGGTGGATTTCTGAGTTCGAGGCCAGCCTGGTCTACAGAGTTCCAGGACAGCCAGGGCTACACAGAGAAACCCTGTCTCAAAAAACCAAAAAAAAAAAAAAAAAAGTAAAGAAAATAGAGAAGAGGTGGGGTTTTTTTTTATTTCTTTTTCAATTTTCACTTTTACTTTATGTGTATGACTGTTTTGCCTGCATATATGTTTATGTACCACATTTACATGTGGTTCCTGTAGAGGTCATCAGAGGGCATCAGATCCCCTGGAACTAGAGTTATGGAAGATTGTGAGTCTCATCAGATGCTGAGAACTCAACCAGAGTCTTCTACAAGAGCAACAAATGCACTTAATCTCTGACATGTCTCTCAGACCCCATAAAGATTTTATTTTTTATTAATTATGTGTATGTGTGTGTGTGTGAGTGAATGTGTGTCACCTGGGTACGGTGCCTGTGGAGGCCAGAAGGTGGCTTTGAATTCCATGGAGCAGGAGTTATAGACCATCATGAGACACTGTCATAGAAGCCAGGAGATAAACTAGTTCTCTGCATGAGCAGGACACACTGCTGAGCCATTATCTCTTCAGTTCAAATAGCTTCTTTCTTAAAGGGTTAAAATCTCAAAAAAAAAATTTTTTTTTTGACTCCTTCCTTGGAAAATGGCTCCTGAATTCCAAAGGGTGAGGAAGGAAACTATGAAATCATTTTGAATGAATTTGTTCGGCAGAGGAAGAGCTGGCTCATTTTCCATGTGAGCTGCCAAGTTCACCAGCCGTGGGTGGGTGGGGGGACCTCAGTCTTATTTTTTAACTTCATGTTCTGTTCTTAAGCTACAGTCTTGGGGAAATGAAAAATCCCATTAGGAGATCAGGTTCTTCAGGTGGATTTAATTTATATACCATTTGACCAAGTCAGTCAGACCAGGCTTAGGGAATGAGCTGTTTTCACGATCCTACTGTGGGGTGCTGTGTAAGGAGAGATGTTTTTCTGAGCGCTAACTGTGTTGAATCTCCCAAAGAACAGACTCTACAAACCTTTGTCCAAACTAAGCTTCTAAAATCTAGGGTTTGGTCAGATTCATAGCTGAAAATGCCCAGGGACCTGCTCCTGGAGACTAACTTTCATGCCCTGTCTTCATAACTGTACAAGAGCGGAGATGAGCAATCCAGGAGCGGGAAAAGCAGAGCTCTCTAGAAATGCCTTCTCTCCTTCTAAAATACAGGAAGCACCTCCATTTTCATTGCCGACTCTCTCTTTCCTCACCCCACACTGAGTCCTGGTTAGCTTAAGTGAAAGGACTCACTGTCATACAGAGCAGAAACCTGTCACAAAAGCGAACCAAGGCACGCTAGCATCCAGTGCTTGCTTGACAGTGTTCTTTACTTTGAAGGGAAGTTGGAGCAAGCACACCTCGGGCTATTGCATTACGTTCATCTCTTTAGTAAATCCACAGAGAGCGGGAACTTCCTGACAGCCAAGTGGCACCGATGGAAGAGATTCAACTGTCAGGAGACAGACCTCACATTGTGTGTCTTCCTTTGTAGGTGTTTGTTCTGGCAGACCGAGCAGATGCACGTGGCCCCTGTCCCAAAGCTTCCCTGTGCCCCTGAAATACCGCTTTCCCCTTCGCTCAAGTGACCCCACCCCCCACCCCCAACCAAAGCTTTCTGAATCTCAGCATAGAGAAGGTGTTTAGTTGTATTGATTTATTGATGGATTAGTTCATCCATTTTCAGTAGTGTGTCACTATGAAGCCCTGGCTAGCCTGAACCTTGCTAATATACTAGGCTGGCTTGGAACTCACAGAGATCCTCCTGTCTCTACCTACAGAAGTGCTGGGATCAAAGGTATGTACCACTGTGCCTAGGTACTTTTCTTTTTTTAAGATTTTATTCTCTTTGGTTTGTTTATTTTACATCTGAGTACTTTGCCTGTATATATGTACGTTGTGTAAGTGTGTATGTGTGTCTGTGCCCACAAACACCCAAAGAGGAAGAGGCTGTTGGAGCCGCTAGAACTGAAGTTACAGATAGCTGTGAGGTGCTCAGCATGGGTACTAGGATCTGACCTCTAGTCCTCTATTGCAGTAGTAAGTACTCTTAGCCACTAAGCCATTTCTCCAGCCTCAACTGTTCAGTGAATACTTTTGAAGTAAATACAAATGCCAGCTATGGTCGGGCAGTGGTGGTGCACGCCTTTAATCCCAGCACTTGGGAGGCAGAGGCAGGCGGATTTCTGAGTTCGATGCCAGCCTGGTCTACAGAGTGAGTTCCAGGACAGCCAGGGCTACGCAGAGAAACCCTGTCTCGAAAAAAACCAAAAAAAAAAAACCAAAAAAAAAAAAAAAACAAAACAAAAAAACCCAAATGCCAGCTATAGTCGCAGCTGACCAGCTGTCCAGGCGGTTGGGCGATCTGGACTCTTTCTGATTGCATGCATCTGTGGCTCTGAGCTGTGGTGTAGGCTTCGTATCCCTTAAGAAGAGAGTCAGGAGTTCAAGAATATCCTCAGCTGCACACTGACTTCTTGGCTAGCTTGGGCTACTTAAGATCACATCTACCGATCACACCTGCCGGGCAGTGGTGGCGCACACCTTTAATCCAGCACTTGGGAGGCAGAGGCAGGTGGATTTCTGAGTTCGAGGCCAGCCTGGTCTACAGAGTGAGTTCCAGGACAGGCATAGCTACACAGAGAAACCCTGTCTCGAAAAACCAAAAAAAAAAAAAAAAAAAAAAAA
>CM052700.1:8372928-8424327 GCA_028551405.1 Uromys caudimaculatus | reverse complement strand
TGTAGACCAGGCTGGTCTTGAACTCAGAAATCTGCCTGCCTCTGCCTCCCAAGTGCTGGGATTAAAGGCATGCGCCACCACTGCCCGGCCTCCCAACAAGTTCTAAAATAGAGAATTTGCTTTGTGTAAATTAATGTTTGTTAGTTAAATTACACCTCAGTGAGCTAGTGATGATGAAGTTCACAGTCACCTCAAAGCGACACCCATTTTAGGAAGGGATGAGCTATTGGACAGGAACAATTAGCACATCCTGCCAGGTTAGTCCCGTGAAGCAAAGCCAGTCTGAGCTAAAGATAGAGTTCAGCAGGCTGTGTCAGATCTTCCAGGGAGATGTCTTTACCCTCCACTGAACACTGTTTGCAGACCTAACAAGTGGTCCCTACAAGTCTCACTTGGTGAACCTATGTGTTTACTGTGGTCACTCAGAGGGGCATGCATGGCTCAGACGTGCATCACTGGAAAATCCACACCAGCATATGGGGGAGAAGACAGGAGCTCTGCAGCCACCGGAATCCCTGCATATCTTGCAGGCAGCTCCACTGGAGAGTGCCTTGAGGTAAGCTTATGTAACCTTGGGGAGGGACTTTGGGAGGCTTTTTGGTTCCCGATTCTGGGAGAAGTCTTGGAAATTGCACTGATTTCTCCCTCCTGCAAGAAATATTTAAATTAGGAGATGACCACACAACCATTCAAGTTCAAGTTCCAGTTGACATACATGGGTACATACACACAGACAGACAGACAGACATAGGATCCTGTCCCAAAACAAAAACGCTTATACATGAAGACACAACCCCCGGACAGGTAGCAGGTACTCAAGTTGCTACTCAGTAAAGAGGTTCAGTCTGACCCAATAGCCTCATGGAGAGAACATTGAGACAATTTCCTCTTCAGATTTTAATTTGGGTGGGTGGGGCTTGTGAGACTGTTTTGCTGCCTTGTGTTGGCTGGCCTGGAACTCACAGAGATCTTCCAACTGCTGCCTCCTGAGTGCTGGGACTAAAAGTGTGCACCCACCTTTAATCCCAGCACTTGGGAGGCAGAGGCAGGTGAATTTCTGAGTTCAAGGCCAGCCTGGTCTACAGAGTTCCAGGACAGCCTGGGCTACACAGAGAAACCCTGTCTCGAAAAACCATAAATAATAAATAAATAAATAAATAAATAAATAAATAAATAAATAAATAAATAAATAAAAATAAAAGTGTGCACCCCACTGCCCTGAGATTTTAGTTCTTACTCTGTATTGAGCCTAAAGACGTCTAGAACTCTTTTTTTTTTTTTTTTTTCCTCTCTCGAGACAGTTTCTCTGGGAGAGGAAGACAGAGGCAGGTGGATTTCTGAGAGACAGAGGCAGGTGGATTTCTGAGCTCGAGGCCAGCCTGGACTACAGAGTGAGTTCCAGGACAGCCAGGGCTACACAGAGAAACCCTGTCTCGAAAAAAACCAAAAAAATAAATAAATAAATAAATAAATAAATACATAAATAAATAAATAAATAAAGAAGAAAGAAAGGAAAGAAATTACTCTATGATCGGGAGTTTGGATTGTTCTTCTAGAGGACCACGGGACAGTTCTAGCACCCACTTCAGGTGGTTCCCAATCACTTGCAACCTCAGCTCCAAGCTCTTTTGACTTCCATGGGCACCTATACTTACACACACACACACACACACACACACACACACACACACACATAAAAGGAATCTTTAAAAACAAAAACGCAAAATTCAAGTCACATATGGTCAATAGCAACTTACTAAAATAGTATGATTTTTGAAAAAGTATTTAGTTGTGTGTACATTCGTGAGAGGGTTTCATGTGTGCCACAGCATATGTGTGTGGTGGTGGCAGTGGCAGTGGTGACAGTGGCGGTGGCGGTGGTTAGAAGACAACTTTTAGAAGTTGGTTCTTTCCTTCCCCCAGTGGGTTCCAAGAGATCCAACTCAGGTCCTTAGATGTGATGGTTGGGGTTTTTAATCCACTAACAACATGTTTTAATTAGTGTGCGTGCATTCGTGTGTGTGTGTGTGTGTGTGTGTGTGTGTGTGTGAGAGAGAGAAAGAGAGAGAGAGAGAGAGAGAGAGAGAGAGAGAGAGAGAGAGAGAGAGAGAGAGATGGGGTCCTTGCTGTGTTGTAGTCCAGGCTGTCCTAGAATTTACTGTATTATTCATCTTGATCTGGAATTTGTAACCCTCTGTCATCCATATCCCCAACCCCTCAATGAAAATTCAGTGTTTGCCAGGTATGGTGGTACACACCTGTGATCTCAGCCTTTAGATGGTAAGGTGGGGAACATCCAGCTTCTGGCCAGCCTGAGCTACATAGTGTGATCATGTCTCAAAATTATTATAGTTTTTTTTCCAGATCTATGTTATTATTATTATTATTATCATTATTACTTTATTTTATTTTTTAAAAGACAGAGTTCCTCCATTGTCCTAGTCAGGGTTTCTATTCCTGTACAAACATCATGACCAAGAAGCAAGTTGGGGAGGAAAGGGTTTATTCAGCTTACTCTTCCACATCAATGTTCATCACTAAAGGAAGTCAGGACTGGAACTCAAGCAGGTCAGGAAGCAGGAGCTGATGCAGAGACCATGGAGGGGTGTTTCTTTCTTTCTTTTTTTTTTCCAGACAGGGTTTCTCTGTGTAGCCCTGGCTGTCCTGGAACTCACTCTGCAGACCAGGCTGGCCTCAAACTCAGAAATCCACCTGCCTCTGCCTCCCAAGTGCTGGGATTAAAGGTGTGCGCCACCACTGCCCGGCTTGTTTGGGATATTTTATTTTCTTCTCCTGGAGTCTTGTCATGAGTCTGAGGCCAGTGTGGGCTATATAGAGAGTTCTAGGACAGACTGGATTCTAGACAAGACCTTTTGGATCAAAGAGAGCACAACCCAACAACAAAACACTAAAAAGCAGTGCCTGGGATGGGGGGGGGGGGAGGATACAGTTCAGTTCCTAGAGGGTGTGGCTCTCGTGCACAGAAGGGCTGGGTTCTATCCTGAGCACCCCAGTATGTGGATGTAGTATTGTACAGCCATGAACAGAGCAGGTAGAGGCAGGATATCAGGATCTAGAAGTCATCCCGAGCAACATAATGAGTTCAAAGCCATGCTGGCATACAGGAGAACTTGTCAAAATTAAATAAAATATAAAAGTGGTATCTGACTGTGTAACTGAGGGAACCACATGCGTGCCCTGGTGTCAGGCTCCGCTGCTGTAATTTACATTAAAATAGTTCCTTACAAACAGTGTAATGTATTTATGTGTAAATTAACTTTAATCTACCCTCTAGGGGAGGTGAGCTCCCATTAGAGTTCTATTAGGAATTCACACTCCAGGGGAGGGTAGCTGTGGTTTGAAGTGCCCTAATCAGGACTCCAAACTCCCCAGGTGGCTACTTAAGCATTTCAAGAATCTTTATTGAAATTTATACCAGAAGGTTTACTAATGAGCAGAAATGATGTCAGAAAATATTTTCATTGATGAAATGATGTCCCAGATCTGTGGTGCCATAGGGAGGCGTCACAACTTGTCCCTTTATGTGTCATTCGTGAACACATGACCAGAGTGGAAGTTTCATGAGAACAGGGCTTTTATTGGCTTTATCCACTTACCCGGAGCAGAGAAAAGAGTTTGCAGGGGTAGGTTGTGTTTCAGCCTTAGATGCTTACCTACCATGATTGAGGGCCTGCTTTCAGTACCCAGACTAGAGGAAAATAGGAATGGTGTGGTGTACATAGACCAGTATGTAAAGGCACTTACCAGCAAGCGGGGGTTCAATCCCCCAAAGACCCATGTGGTAGAAAGAAAGACCCAACTCCTGCCTTCCCCATGGTATGTCCATGGACACACACACACACACACACACATACACAGAGTACAAATAAATACATGTTTTAAGCAACTGTATCTGGCATAGTAGACATGAAATATATTTAATGTATATGGGAAACGCCCCTTGGACCTTGTAGGTGAGACTCTGCCTGAGCCCCTGTTACTAATCTCTGCTACTGCAGGCCTGCAAAAGGACATTGGCTGCTCTTGTAGCTAGATACTTTGTAGGTATATACTTTGGAAAAGAGCCTGGGGACAGTGAGGAGTTTCTTCGCCTTACCCAAACAGCTGTGTGACTGCTTTAAAAAAAACAAAACAAAACAAAACATTTTGTTAATAAAAACAAATATTTGGAAGAATTCCCTAAGCATTGTAATCTACTGCTGATTATTGGTGTGTGGAGTGGGGGCCGGGGAGAGCAGGGGCCTTGGGGGCACAGGCCTGGGTTTTTTTTTTTGTTTTGTTTTGTTTTTTTTTTTTTTGGTTTTTCGAGACAGGGTTTCTCTGTGTAGCCCTGGCTGTTCTGGAACTCACTCTGTAGACCAGGCTGGCCTCGAACTCAGAAATCCGTCTGCTTCTGCCTCCCAAGTGCTGGGATTAAAGGAGTGTACCACCACTGCCCAGCTAATAGGCCTGTTTGTTGTCCCAGCTGCTCTGGAGCCAGAGGCAGGAGGACTGCAAATTCAAGGCTACCATGGGCTACAGAGCAAGTTCAAAACTGGCCTAGACTTAAGAAAGCCCACTACCAACCTAAAAGGGGACAATTGGAAGACCCCAAAAAGCTGCCTGTGGTGGTCCCTTCCTGTAAGCCCAGAACACGGGCAGCAAATGGAGACAGAGAAGGAATTTGGGGTCATCCTTGACTACTTTGGGTGTTCTAGGCTAATCTGGGTTACAGAAGCCTTCCATAAAAAAAGAAGTGGGACCGGGCAGTGGTGGCACACTCCTTTAATCCCAGCACTTGGGAGGCAGAAGCAGACGGATTTCTGAGTTCGAGGCCAGCCTGGTCTACAGAGTGAGTTCCAGGACAGTGCTACACAGAGAAACCCTGTCTCGAAAAACCAAAAAAAAAAAAAAAAAAAAAAAAAAAAAAAAATCAAAAAAGTGGGAACGGGAAGGCAATGGCTTGCTAATTTGAGTAAAGGTTAAAGATAAAAGTAAAGAGTATAAAAGATAAAAAGAGGAGCGAGGAGGAAAGTGGAGTTACAGATGTACAGATGTCAGAAGTTCAAGGTCATCCTCAGGGAGTTCCAGGACAGCCAGAGCTACATTTTATCTCAAAAAGAAACTGTCTCAAAACAAAACAAAAACAGAAACAAAGAAACGAAAAGAAAAGAAAGAAGGAAGGAAGGAAAGAAAGAAAGAGATCATATTGTACTTCTTTGGCAGAAGAGGGAAGTCCCACTCCTGGCACTCAGCCTTGGGTGGCTCGCGACTGTCTATACCTCCCTCCAGCTCCAGGAGGACCCAGTGCCTTCTGGACTCCTTAAGCACCTGCGCTCACGCAAACACCCACTTAAAATTAATTATACAAAGAAATCCTTAAATATAATAATTCAAAGTCATTCTCAGCTACACATCAAACGAATTCAAGGTCATTCTGGGCCACATAAGACTCTCAAGAAAAATATCAAACAGGTCAGAGAAATGGTTTAAGCTCAGTGGTTAGAGCACTGGTTGCTCTTCTAGAGAGCCCAGGTTGGTTTCCCAGCACCTACACAGTGGCAAACAGCTGTTTGTAACTCCAGTTTCAGGAGACCTGATGCCCTCTTTTGTCCTCTGTGAATACCACACACAAATATGATGTATAGATAAACATACAAGCAAAATATCAGCACACATAAAATAAACAACAATAACTAAATTAAACAACCTGGGCATGTAGCAAACATCTTTATCCTGGTACTTGGGAGGCAGAAGCAGGCGGCTTTCTGTGAAGTGGATGGAGGTCAGCCTAGTCTACATATCAAATTTTCAGGCTAGCCTTCCAGGGCTACATAGTGAGACTCTGTTTCAAAAACAGAAAAGAAAAATTAAACGAGACATAGAGATAGGCAGACCGAATAAGAGACAAACAGATAGAGGGGGAACAGAAGTTCAAAACTACTCTCAGCACATAAATTCTACGCATACATATAACCTCTGAATATGACCTCTTAGTAGGGATAAAGCCTAAAAGTATCCAGGTTATGTCAATGAATTTCAACTCCAAACTCTAGTCATATGAAAGATGGCATGGAATCCTTGTTGTTCTTTCTAGCTTTTAACATCTGTAAGATGCTGTCTCTCTTCATGTGTATTTCCTTTCAATGCCAAGTCACTGAGGGGATGAGGTCATTGCGGTACTATTGATCTTGCTCACTAGGGCAGTATCCACGCACAGAAACTGAATAAACGGATATAAAACCAAGGTGCAAAATGTAACTGGCTGCCAATTTTAGAGAAATTTTAGAAGCATCTAATTTGCAGTGTGGCAGGAATCCCAGTTTATAGCTGACATGCATTTGTCAGCTCTGTGGTGCACGCCTGGGCATGTCTGGTGACCTGCTGAGGCAAGACCAAGGCACACCGGCTGACACGGGTGGAGGCTACTTCCTAGAACAGGACTCATTTTAATGAAGAGCAAACGACAGAAGCCCTGTAAAAAAGACTTAGTCACTGGATGGAGAGTCATAAATGCAGCTTGGGGTAGCTGTGACTCAAATCTGTCTCAAGTCTAGGCCCATGAAAACCCGTCTGGGTCTCTAAAGGAAATGGAGGTCATAAAGAGATGTTTCACAGAAAGCCTGGAACACTGAGCAGCACAGCAGCCCACTCCAGGTTTCCCTAACAGCGCTGCTCAACTCAGTGATCTCTATTTCTCCAGAGGACATCCTGGCGTTGCCTGTTTGGTTTGTCTTTCAGATTCTGGCAGGCAGAGTTGGAGCCTGGAACAGCAGAGTCAAGTGTAAGAGGGCAATGGGATGGAGTGTTAGGTGTGAGGGATAGAATCAGTGACCCCATTAGTTTTCTGTAGTTGATGTGTTTGAATGCAGTGCCTAAACCAATACATTTTATAAAACAACTGATAATTATATGAGAAATTTCGGGCCACAAAGAAAGAGGCCATCAGTACAGCTGAAGGGACCAGACAAGGCAACTACTCTTGATCTACTGTGTGCTCATGAGACTGAACACACAGCAACAGGAAGTGCATTTGGATTTGACTCTAACTCTGGTGGTGGCTGTGTGTTCCCCATTGGCTGGACTCCCACCTTACACTCTTATTCAATTGGCAAGTCTGGAAAGAATCGTCACCCAAGAAATTGAGGAAGAGGGTCACTGCTCCAAGGATAAAAGGTCACTGCTCCAGGCCATCAAGTTCCTAGAATAGAGCTATGGGCCTTTATTTAAACCAAGGTTTATTGGGTGGGGAGGATTAAAATATTTGCATAAAATTCTTAGAAGGCAGAGGGGAGATAAAATGATTTGAATTCCTATGCTCACCCCTAATCACTAAAGTTCCACCCAGTGTGTGGCACATACCCTGATTCTATGCTTTAGTTCAGTCCAGTTCTGGTGATTCTGGTGTACAATCCAAGATGGCAACACATTCCTGATCTATCTGGGAGAATGACTTTGAAAGTTAGTGTCTGACATTAGCGCCTGGCAAGTGTAGATAAGTTTATAAACCATAGTGTCCTGCTTTGTGGATCATTAATTTTTTTTTAATATTTATTTATTTAGTTAGTTATTATATGTAAGTACACTGTAGCTGTCTTCAGGCACACCAGAAGAGGGCATCAGATCTCATTACGTACGGATGGTTGTGAGCCACCATGTGGTTGCTGGGATTTGAACTCATGACCTTTGGAAGAGCAGTCGGCGCTCTTAACCGCTGAGCCATCTCTCCAGCCCCCGATCATTAATTTTTGGCTCTCCCTTGAGGCAACCTTTTTTTTTTTTTTTTTTTTTTGAGGATGTTTCCTTCCACTGGGCAGACATGTTTGGCGGTATCACATTACATGTGATAGTATGCATCCAAAGGTTAGGGCTGCAGCTGTATGACTATATATTTGTCGTGATGTAAGCCTTTACGCTGTGGCCCACACTAGTTGGCCTCAAAGTTGCAACAACCCTTTTAGCCTCATACATGAGTGCTGTGATTATTTTGGTAGGCTACATGTTATTTCTTTTTTATTATTTTTATTTTCTTTATTAGGACAGTGAATTCTACCTGGGGGAATCTCCCCCCCCCCCCATAAAGCTACTAAGAATGCCTGAGGAAATGCTCTCTCGTGCACTGATGTCAGGGTGTGATGTGGGCGTCTCACCAGCATTGCTCCTAAACTCCAGATCTTTATTTTACAAAAGTTTATTTACAAAACATTCCCTTATGGAAAACTTTAGGAAGAAGCAATGATTCCCACCAAGTAAAGCCCTCAAAGAACTGGGACTCTAGCCTGAGGATAGGGAGGAGCCTTTCACTAGTTTGAGTAGTATCTCCCCTTCCAGTCTTTCTTTCTTCTTCACACCCTCCCTTTCTCTTATTGAGACCTGTTTCGGTGCGTGATCTATGTAGATCTGGCTGGCCTTGAGATCTCGGAGACCCTCCTGCCTCGTCCCTCCAAGGGCAGGGATTAAAGGCACGCCTATTTTAGGTCAGGTACATATGTGCACCACCCATGTGACTGGGAGGGAGGCCAGGCGAGGGGGTCAGAGCTTCAGACAGTTGTGAGCCGCCATGTGGGACCAATGGAAGAGCGGTTAGAGCGCTCAACGGCCAAGCCAGCGCTACACCCAAGAACTCAGTTTGCGGGCAGCTTCACCCCAGATTGTATTAGAGGATCCAGGACTAAAAACTGCGAGGATCTTGAGCCAAAGCGCTGCCCGCTTCGTCTGAGCTGCCCTCCTCGGGTCGTTGGGACATCGGGACAGGTAGGTAAGCAAGTCCGGCTGAGAGTGAAGCCTATGCCTCCAAGGTGTGGACGTGGGCTCGGTGCCTCAAAAAAACCTATTTACTTAACTTTCTGCACATTTTTGTGGCCTGTCTTTGAATATGGCAAGCACTTAGAAAGTCAGACACTTTCTTCACTTATGGCTCCCCGTTACAGGACATCCCCGACACTCGGAGCAGATGGTTTTCTCTAGAGAAGTACAGGGCTTTGAAAAATCCCCACTGACTTCGGGTTTCGAGGGCTTGTCCCTCCGTCGGGCGCGGGAAGGCGTGGGAAGGCAGCGAGAAACTCTTGAGGGGCCGGGCTGGTCGGGGGAGTGGCTGCCGCGGGCCGCCGCGGGCTGCCGCGCAGGCGCGCTGCCTCCTCCGCGTGAGTGCGCGCGTTCTGGCGGTTGTCCCCGCGCGGGCTCCGTAGCGCGTGTGCATCCTGACGCAGCCCCGCGGGCCCTCCTCCCGCTCTGCGGCGGCCGCGAGGAGTTTGGGGCGTGCGGGCGCGGGGGGGCGGGGGCGAGGCGGCGCGCCGCGAGAGGAGGCGGCGGCGGCGAGAGGAGGCGGAGGAGCAGCAGGCGCCGCCATGGCCGCCGCGCTCACCGACATGGCCGATTTGGAGGAGCTCTCCCGCCTCAGCCCGCTGTCCCCCGGCAGCCCCGGGCCCGCGGCGCGCGGCCCGGCGGAGCCGCCAGAGGAAGAGGAGGAGGACGACGACGATGAGGCGGAGGCAGAGGCGGTGGCCGCGCTGCTGTTGAACGGCGGAGCGGAGGGCGGCGCGGGGGGCGGCGAGGCGGAGACCATGTCGGAGCCGAGCCCCGAGAGCGCCAGCCAGGCGGGCGGGGACGAGGACGAGGACGAGGAGGACGACGAGGACGAGGGCAGTAGCAGCGGCGGCGCCGAGGAGGAGAGCAGCGCCGAGAGCCTGGTGGGCAGCAGCAGCGGCGGCTGCAGCGGCGACGAGACGCGCTCGCTGAGCCCGGGCGCGGCGAGCAGCAGCAGCGGCGATGGGGACGGGAAGGAGGGCCTGGAGGAGCCCAAGGGACCGCGGGGCGGCCCGGGCGGCCCGGGCAGCGGCGGCGGTAGTAGCAGCAGTAGCGTGGTGTCGAGCGGCGGCGACGAGGGCTACGGCACCGGGGGAGGCGGGAGCAGCGCGACCTCCGGGGGCCGGCGGGGCAGCCTGGAGATGTCGTCCGACGGGGAGCCGCTGAGCCGCATGGACTCGGAGGACAGGTCAGTACGCCGCCAAGGGGACTCCCCCGGGACCTGACCGTGGGGACTCTCCCCGGACCCGGTCGAGGGGACTCAGGGGACTCCTTCCTGACTCGAGGGGACTCCTCCCGGACCCCACCGAGAGGACCCAGGGGACTCTCCTTGGATCCTGTCTAGGGGACTCCTATAGAACCCCATCGAATTGACTTCCTTGTCCGATCCCTTCCCATCTCCTGGACCTGTGGTCCAGCCGGGGGGACTTTCTGGAAGCGATCCCCTTGCTCTGTAGACTCCCGGGCTCCGCCGAGGGGACCAAGGGGACTTTCTCGCCGCAGTCCTTTCCGTTCCTTGCCTCTCCTTCCCAGCCCCGCCCGCCCGCCCGCCCGCCCGCTCGCCTTGGGAACATCTTCGCCTGGATCTCCCCTGTCCCCGACTCTGAGACCCCAGACTCGGGGGACTTTCCGCGATCTCCCGCCCCCTGATTCTCGGCCCCTCCCCCAGATCTCAACTTGGAAATCCCGGGCGGCCGCCGCGCCCCTCTCTTGCCACTGAGCGGCTTCCAACTCCTCACCATCCCCCTCAACTCTCCTTTCCCCACCCTCCTTCCCTCGGCGCGCGGTTCTCCTTTCCGACCAAAGGACGACTCTATCCCGGAGACGGCCCCCCAATTCGGCCCAGACGCCCCACCCGAGATCAAGAGGCCCTTGATGTACACCTCGGTACACAAGGTTAGCTTCGTGCATCGGTGTTCGGGAACACTTGTCAGAACTGTAATTGACAAGTGTTTTCCAATATGGCTGGTCTCCTGGATCTCACAGAACTAACTTGTGCAGGGAGGAGACCCCCAACTCTGGCTTTGCTTTACTTTAAAAAAGGACTGTTGGTCCGTTATGTGTAATCACTGCTTCTCAGATCCTTCACATGTCAGTTATATCTTAGGGGATTGGAGTTTTGGTCATCAAATCTGACCAAATTTAAAACACAGAAAGACCATTGTGGAAAAGAACAGTGATTTGAATTGATGTCCTTTACAGTAACGCCGAATCGGAAAGAATTGGAGTTACAAGATACAGCCATGGCAGTTAAAAAAAAAAACTAGGATGTGGCTTAAAAAACCCGGCATTATACAGTGATACTTTGATGTGGGAGTTACATCCCCCTTGGTGATTTTTTTTTTAAAAGTCATGTATGGGGGAGGTGTCTGGAGAAAGTGTCGCTGTTCTAGAGCTTGTTCTAGATAGAACATTTAAGAAATGTAGTATGTTTTGGTTGCTGCTCTAATTTTTGATTGCTTTGTAAAATTTCATAATCAGGTCGATTTTGTTTGTTTGTTTTTTCGAGACAGAGAGAGGGTTTCTCTGTGTAGCCCTGGCTGTCCTGGAACTCTGTAGACCAGGCTGGCCTCGAACTCAGAAATCCACTTGCCTCTGCCTCCCAAGTACTGGGATTAAGGCTTGTGCCACCACTGCCCGGCTCAAGGTTTTTAATGTACTTCCAAAGGAATCTCATGCTTAATGTGTTCCTACAGAACATGAGCATTTACTTTTGACCCTCTGCTCGTGCTGTGATAATTCATAAGCCAATCGTGGTTTCTGTGGGTTGTATTTGGGAGAGGTGGTGTCTGACTAATACTATAACCCAGTTGTCCTTACTTGAGAATTCAACCTTACCTACCTTAGCCTCTTAGGTAGAGTTCACACCCACCACCATCCCTGGATTTTTATTTGATTTTAAGTTAAAAATCATTCGGAGGTCTTTATAGGAAGTTTGGTTGCTAACAAAAAAATGAGCATGTTACTAGTTAGTGATAAGGGAACAGTCTGGCCGGGCAGTGGTGGCGCACGCCTTTAATCCCAGCACTTGGGAGGCAGAGGCAGGTGGATTTCTGAGTTCGAGGGCAGCCTGATCTATACAGAGTGAGTTCCAGGACAGCCAGGGCTACACAGAGAAACCCTGTCTCGAAAAACCAAAAAAAAAAAAAAGGGGGGGGGGACAGTCTGAACAAAACCCCAGAAATTATTTTTGACACTTTACAACTGAGAAGTAAATACTTGTTCTTTCTTCTTCACTTTGTAGCCCAGGCTAGTCTGGGATTCACAGAAATCCTCAGCCTCCCAAATGCAGGATCCACCATAAATCTACCACAAGAAATGTCCTTGAATGGCTGTAAAACAGACTGCTCCTTAGGAGAACTTAGAAAAATTGTGCTAAACTGTAGGTGTGATTGGGGAAGAGAGCATCTTTAAGGGATCCCGTGGAACAGCCTATTTTGGGGGCTGCTCTCTGCTGCTGGAAGCTGTTACTCTGCTCAGTTAAGACCTTGTCTGCCCTTCAGAAACACTAGTTGATTCTAACTACACAATGAAGCTTGTGCTATTATTCACTGCAGTGTATGTTTCATTGATAGCAATCTACCAACTCTTCTGCCTAGTGTGCACGTGTGCACATCCATGTTTGATATGTGTGCACTTGATCCTCATGTTGAGATGTACGAGAGGGCTTATTTCAACTTCTATTAAGCAGATGGAAACAAATTGAGTGTCTCACTGAAAACAGTTCATAGAGATGCGGCTGGGTGTGAAACAAGGTTCACAACTCCTTATCCCCTCAAAATGGAATAGTTCACCTTTCATTTTTAAGGAAGAGTTTATTTTGGTTTATAGTTCTAGGGTAGGGATAGGGTAGGGTGGATGGGAAGATTAAATAAAATGCATCCTGGTTCTGAAATACGCATGCAGGAAGGCCCTGGGGCAGGAGCAGGAGTTGGCTGGTCACATTGTGGCCATGCTGTGAGATTGAGCATGAGAAGAGCCTGTGGGTTTCTTTATTTTTCCTTGTCTTTTTTTGAGGTGGGGGGGTACTCGTCTCTATGTAGTCCTGGCTTGTAACTCCGTATGTAGACCAGACTGTCCTCAAACTGAGATTGGTCTGCTTCTTTCTTTTGGACAACAGGGAAAGCGTGGACCGGGTCACTCCTGCAGTTAGACCTTTGAGATGTTCCTGGGGAGCTGTCCACACTGGTTTGTGGGAGAGGGGAATCAAGTCCATCACAGAGGAAGGTGTGACTGCAGTAGCTTATTACAGCTCTGACCTAGAATAAATAATTCATTGGACATAAGTGGTGTCCTACAGTTGTCTCCACCCTCTGCATTCAGGGGACATTGAATTTCTGGTTAAACAATAGTTGTGTAGTTTGGTTTCATTTGGTATTGGATATGTAATTTTGACATAACTCTATGCAGAGTAATATTGGTATCCAATCCAGATAAGGTTAAAACAATCAAGCATGCTTGTTTTCCTTTTTCCTTTAATTTATTAACACTCATTGGTGTTTGTGTGTACACCAGCTGCACTGCAGAGTTCAAGGGGGAGGTGACAGTTCTCTCCATCTAGTATGATCTGGGAATCAAACTCAGGGCAGCTGGCTTTGCAGGAAATGCACTTACCTGCTGAGCCACTTCACTGGCTCATTCTTGCTTTCTTAATGCTTTTAAACATTGGCAACTGAAAAATTGCTATTGTGATCATTTCAGGGTAGTAGTAGCTTTTACACCTGCGTGAGGAATCCTTACTAGTGAGATTGGATTGTATAGCCTTGATGGTTTTGAAATACCTCCAGTTTGTTCCCTTTGAGTTTTATGACTCAGAGTTAAATTTGGAAAAGATGTATAATTTTTTTTGACAGAGTCTGACTCTGGTTTAGACTGGCCTGGTATTCACTAACCTAGGCTAGCCTCAAACCCATGGCAGCCCTCTGTCTCCTGCAGGTTGGGATTGCAGGTGTGAGCTATCATGCTGCTTAGGATAACAATTAATTCTTGAGCTTGCCTTTAGAGGGCACCAATCTCTGGGTGCATAGCTGATTTCATGGAAGGGAGTTGTAAGTTTTGTGATTAAGTGATGGGAAGATATAGTAGCTTAAAGTCCTTTAAAAAGGTTGAGGTGTTCCTGTGACAGCGATCTCCTTACCTTGGCTTCTGAACTTTCTCTGTTGGAATGGTTAGTTTTTCAGGTTTTGAGGTTAGGAGAGCTGTGGTGGTACATGCCTTTAACCCCAGCACCATGGGAGGAGAGGCAGCAGCCTGGTCTACAAAGCAAAAAGACAGGAACCCAGTCTTTTTTTTTTTTTTTTTTTTTAAAGATTTATTTATTTATTATATGTAAGTACACTGTAACTGTCCTCAGATACCCCAGAAGAGGGCATCAGATCTCATTACAGATGGTTGTGAGCCACCATGTGGTTGCTGGGATTTGAACTAATGACCTTAGGAAGAGCAGTCAGTGCTCTCAACTGCTGAGCCATCTCTCCAGCCCCAGGAACCCTGTCTTAAAAGAAAAAAGAAAACATGATAAACATTTGAGTCAGTCTTCTGCTATGCCTTAAAATTTATTCACTTTTCTTAAGTACGTGTGTTCTCTTTATAGAACAACAATGAACTAGAAATGCCTAGATATTAGAATATTTGATTTAATGGTGTCCTTTACAGACATGCATTAGACATTTTTCTTTTTGAAAGATTTCTTTTAAATTAAATGTAGTTGTGTGTGTGTCTGTACTTGAGGGTGCAAGTGATTTGGCAGCTGTTAGCCTCCTGTGGTGGGTCCTGGGAACCAAACTTTGTCTTCTGAAGAGTAGTGTTTGCCCATGGGCTAACATGAGTCATGTCCCCAGCCTTATTGGAAGTATTGTAGTGAAAGTGACTAATTTCTAAGTTGATTAAATGATGAACAAAATGGTTGAGAAGTAGTTTAAAGCATATTTAATAGTATTTTAAGCTAAATAGTTGTAAAGATTGTGATTTTGTGTGTTTATGAGTGCAGTGCCTGATATGTAAGATAGGGTGACCACATATTTCCCATTTGATCCATAATGTTGACGTTTAGACTTTTAATTTCAAGGTAGATTTTGCCATAGCTCCTAGCAAATAATTTTATTTATTAAGACTGGGTCTATGTAGTCTGGCTAGCATCGGACTCCTGATCCTTGTACCACAACGTGATTTCCAAAGTGTCAGGAAGTCCTACCGCACCTAGCTCAGCAGTCCTGATTAATCAGAAGTGAAGAATGTTAGGTTTTATACGGTACCTGTTTTGTTAATGGTGGAAGCTGCAGTGGAGAATTTGCAATGAACCATGATGCCATTTCAGCATGGACCACTTATGCAGGTGGCAGGAGCTTTCAGTTCGGTGCTTCAGCACCGGATAATCTGTATGGCATCACTGTGGACTGGCTGGTTTCTTTCTCCTAGAGTTGATCTGAGAAGGAGCAAAAGGGAAGCCACAGAGCTCTTTGAGCTCTACCTCTGATAAATGTCTTCGTCATTTAGTTTGTGTGTGGGTGTCTGTGCATTTATGTTTGTACCACATGTGTGCTTGGTGCCACTGGGAGCCCTGGGACTGGAGTTAGGATGGTTTTGGAAATTAATCCCAGATCCTATGGAAGAGTAGCCAGTGTGCTCCTGAGTGATGTGTAGTACCTCAGTAAGCCGCTTCTGTTTCTGCTTTAGTCTCTGATAACATTTAGTTGCTTTTTCACCTATGAGCAAACCAAACTTTTACACCCTCAGAACTCTGTCTGGGGAGTGTGGTGCACCCCTATAATCTAATTAATCACTTGGTAGACAGAGACAGGAGAATCATCCAGCAATTATAAGGTTGGCTTAGCCTACTTCAGTTACAGGCCAGCAGAGGCTAATATAACCAGGACTTGACTCAAAAAACAGCCACCCCTACCCCACCCTCTAAAATGAAACCAAATGCAAACATGACTGCTTTTCTGGCCACCTTGTATGTCAGCATGTGTTTTGAGATGGTCTCCACTTTGTGCTAGGGTCACAAGGATCCTTAAATTTTTCTTCATGTATTTATGGGGTGTGTGTTCTGTTGTTGGAATCAGAGGACAACTTGTAGGAGTCATTCCTTCCATCATGTTGGTATCTGGAGTAGAACTCCTGAAACGAAGGTTATAGACAGTTGTAAGACACCACGTGGGTGCTGGGAATCCTAACCTCTGTGCCATCTCTCCAGTTCCTCCCACCTCTTTTTTTTTTTTTTTTTTGAATGGGGACTGAGAGGGCCTGGTCTCTTCTAGACCAGTCTAACCTGGAACTCACTTTGTACACCAGGCTGGCCTCAGACAAAGATCTTGTATCAGCCTCCCGGATTCTGGGATTATAGACATGATCAGCAATACCTAGTGGCAGTTTTTTTTTTTGTTTTTGTTTTTTATGTGATGGATAAATAAAAAACCCTGTAGCTGTCTTCAGACACACCAGAAGAGGGCATCAGATCCCATTACAGATGGTTGAGAGCCACCATGTGGTTGCTGGGAATTGAACTCAGGACCTCTGGAAGCGCAGTCAGTGCTCTTAACCGCTGAGCCATCTCTCCAGCCCCCCTAGTGGCAGTTTTTTGTGTTTTTTTTGTTTGTTTGTTTGTTTTTGTTTTTCTTTTAGTATAGAAATAGAGTTTATTTAGGGCATGGGGAGGGGAGTTAAGAGGGTAGTAGAGGCAGAGAAAGGGGAGAGAGTAGAGAAGTAGAGAGGTGGAGGGGGGGAAGGGAATGGGGAGAGAGGAAGGGATAAGAGATGTAAGAGAGGCAAGAGAGAGAGAGAGATGAGAAGTCCTAGTGGCAGTTTTTAAAGAGACTTTTGAACCCTTTATACATTTGTGTGTAGATCAGAGGACAACTTGTGGGAGTCAGTTCTCCAACTTCTGTGTGGGTTTTGGGGTTGAACTTGGGTACCCAGGCTTCTACAATAAGTGCCTTTACTCAACGAGCCACCTCACCGGCAGCTTTTCTTTAAATGTCATTTTTGGATTACATTTTTCTGAAACTTATAAAAATATTGCTTTAAAAATTTTGTATGTCTGTACCTGTTTTGGGTCTGTGTGAGTGCAGTGTGTGCCTGAGAGGCCAGAGATTTCAGATCCCTTGGAGCTGGAGTTACAGGTGCTTGTTAGCCAACTGCCCAGTGTGAGTGCTGAGAACAGAATTTGGGCCCTTTGCAAGAGCTGTTCTGCCCTTAACCAGTGTTTCCAGCCTCCTGAAAAAAACAATTTTTTTTTCAAAGTAAAAGGTGACACTTTGTTGTGTAACAAACAACTGTATTAAAGTAAGTAAGGCGTTCCCACTGTTAGTCTGAGCGTGCTTGCTACTGTCTCCAGCTAGAGGGCTGTGTGGGTGTAGTGCTGAAGGCTGTCTCCTGGAGAAACAGACTCAGTGTGCAGCGTGGAGTGAGAGAAGCTACAGAAGAAAGCAGCCTGCTTGTTTTCCACAGACTGCATTTCATCATTGTTGCATAAAGTCCCTTTTGACCAATTTAGTGAGTGCTGCTGGGTCTTGGGGAGAAAAATCCTTTGTCTTTCTCTAGAGAAGTCATTGTGGGGATAGACAGTAGTTTTTTTTTTTTTTTCATCTTGATTAGAAAAACCCATTTTGGCTATTTGTTTTACTGTGATAATAATTAGATGTAATTAGAGCAATAACTAATAATTTCTTGGTCTAGGTTGATGATTTTTAATGTACTTCTAATTTTTTATGATCAGCTCTGTGACAGCCAGATGTTTTACTTTAAGCTATCTCTTTAGCCCCTTATCCTGAGTTTTTAATTTTTGAAACAGGGTCACACTCTGTAGCTCTGGCTAGCCTGGAACTCACAGATACCCACCACTGCCACCCAGGTGCAGACAAATCCTAAGGAAAACACACGACTGGCTAGAGCAGTCCTAGTAAGTGGCGGCATTAGAGGCGAGAAGAGAGGCACCTGCTTCCAACATGTCTTCCTTGTTAGCAGGTAGATTCAGGATCTTGTGTGTGGTCTTAAGGTTACCTACAATTTGCTAAACAAATCACTCACATGGCTCATTCCTTTTGTAAGCTCAGAGCCAGTCTGGGATACGTAGCAAGACCTGAGTCGGAAACAACCCAACCCAACTAAAAAGCTTAAGGCTGTATTGTTGACTCTTCTCAATGCTCTTAGACCTATACTTTGCCTCTAGTTTAAGAAATTTTCATTTGGTATGTAGGGTCATGTGTTTGCTTTGTTTATCCCCCCCCCTTTCCTCTTTGAGATAGGCTCTCACTGTTTGCTCAGACTAGCCTGGAACTTGATAGACAGTGTCCAGTGGACAACAAGCTAACAAGGAACTTTCTGAAATCTCCCAGCCTCCCTTTCCCACTCACGGGTTCCAGGTGTGAGCCCTGCACCTGGCATTCTGAGATGGACAATTCAAACTGCTGGTGATCCCTCCTGCTGCCTGCCCGAGGGTATGTTACAGATATGTCACAGCAGGTGGCCCATATACTAGCCTGAAAATGGGGATTTTGGAATCCTTGTTCTATAGGCTGTAGATAAGTACAGCACATGTCTAACTCTCTATGTATATTTAGGAGTTTGTACTAATTAGGTGAATTGAAGGATTCCTAAAGATTGTGCTTTTTTCATTATTAACAAGGGGAAAAGTCTGATCTCTTAGAGATTAGGGAAGTTCTTACTGGAAACTTCAAACCGGGACCTTCCTTTGTTCTTGAAGGAAGGGATTGGAGCTAAGCTCATGGCACCTTAATCCTTTCCTGTCATTCAGAGCACAGTGGGTTCCAGCCCTTTAATATAAAAATGCTGTTCTCACAGTAGTGAACATTTGATGTCTGTTGAAAATATAATTTAAAGGGGGCTAGAGAGATGGCTCAGCAGTTAAGAGCACTGACTGCTCTTCCAGAAGTCCTGAGTTCAGTTCCCAGCAACCACATGGTGGCTCACAACCATCTGTAATGGGATCCAATGCCCTCTTCTGGTGTCTGAAGAGAGCACCAGTGTACTCAAGTACATAAAATAAATAAATAAATAAATAAATAAATAAATAAATAAATAAATAAATAAATAAATAAATCTTAAAAAAAAAAAAAAGAAAATACAATTTAAAAACCATTTACAGGCTACAGTGCTGCACTTGAATAAATCTTGTGTTCCTCCTGCACAGCACAGTGATTATTTATTGTGAGTGACACAACAGGTGATAGGGTAACGTTTAAGGTTCTGGGGGTGCTCATCGTTTCTCGTTCTCCTCATCCATTTGTACAGATAGTGAAGCATCATTTTGCTCCATAAATATGTACAGCTCTGTGTCATTCAGAATTAAAACAACCTATGAATTTCCAGTAGTGATTGAAAAGTTTTCCTCTGGAATTTTATATGGAGCCCCAACACATAAAAATGAAAATGATATTTGATTAGCATCGATTTGGGGGCAGTCTTTTAGACTTTTTGTTACATTTTAGTTTATTTCATGTGCATGTGAAGGCATGTATGCAGAGGTCAGAACAGCTTTGCAGGAGTTGGTTGTCTCCCTCATGGTAAGTCTTGAACATGCTGAGTGTTTCACCACAGAGTTATATCCTTCAGCTCTACAGTTAATTTGTTTAGTTTTGAGACACTGTCAGATTGTAACCCAGGTTACCTGCACTGAGCCATTTTGCAGGCCCCCCGCCCACCATTTCCCTTCTTGTTTTTACCTTTTTGCTTTCTTTTTTGGTCCTGGAGATTGGACCAAGGTGTTTATAACTAATAGGCAAGCATTCCACTAATGCAATGCTCTGGTCTGAAACTGAATTTAATTATCTTTGGTGCTGGAAATTGAACCTTAGACCTGCTGTGGAGGCAACCCACCACTTTGTTATAACCCAATTTGAGCTTTTTCATAATAAAAATGTGAGGAGCCAGATGTGTGATAGTTTTGGAGAGAAGGTCCATGAGCTTAAGGCTGTCCTCAGAGCAAGTTCTAGGCAGCCTGGACCAATAAGACTGTCTCAGACAAAACAAAACAACCAAATAACCCCCCAAGAAAACACCAGCAGGATCTCACAAACTAAAACCGACTGAGACATTTCAGAGTTTAATCATTGCCAGCCTGGGCATCATGGCAAGACTGTCAAATGATTTTAGGGGTGGGGTGGGGTGGGTGAGGGGTGTGTTATCAAAGTGACTTAGCAACTAAAGGAAGTGCCCTCTACTGTGCCCTCTGCGGAAGCATGGTAGAAAGGAAGAACCAACCCTGCAAGTTGTGTCTCCCCCCAAATGAAATTTTTTGTTCCTTTTTTTTATTAATTATCATAGATCTAAAAATTCTAAGCAAGTCCTAAGAAGCCACTTAAATCCCTAGACTGCCTGGGAGTTAGGGGCATGAAACTCAGCCTTGAAACCCAAACCAAAAAGCGTGCTCTAGATACAAAATGAGTGGTGAAGAAACCTGAATCCCTAAAGGCAAAGACCAGTTACTCTCAATACCAGGGAGACAGAGACAGGATGGGTTCTGAGTTACAGACCAGCCTTGGCTGTAGATGAGACTTTGTATCAGAAAACAAAAACAATTTAAAAAGTGACTTAGCTCAGTGGTTAAGAGCAGTGGTTTTTATGCTAGAGGGCCTAAGTTCAATTCCCAGCGTTCACATGGTGCTTCGCAAATACCAGTTTTAGGGGACCTAATGCCCTCCTAGTATCCTTGGGCACCAAGTGGTACAGAGACATTAAATAGTCAAAATTGTACATATTTTTTAAAAAGGCACCCCTGCATGTGTGTGTTTGTGTGTGTGTGTGTCCGTGTTTGTGTGTCCGTCCTCGTTCACTCCTTTAAGATATATAGATATATGCACAGTGGATCACATTTTCTTAAGCTGTCTTCCAATTCTTGGCAGTCCTGCCTCAGCCCCACAACCACCCAGATTTATATTTGATTTTGAAGCACTGTTGTGTTTGTGCCTTGTATTTTATTGCCAGCTAATCTGAAAGCATTGCAATAGAATGGGTGTGGTCAGCGTGTGTCGTGTGTGTGGAACAGAATGTCGTGTGTAACTCAGTGTGGGTTTCTAACAGTAACAGCCTTGTTCTTCTCTCGCAGTATAAGCAGTACTCTAATGGACATAGACAGCACAATTTCCAGTGGACGTTCAACTCCAGCCATGATGAATGGACAGGGCAGCGCTGCCGCTTCAAGCAAACACATTGCCTATAACTGCTGCTGGGACCAGTGCCAGGCTTGCTTCAACTCCAGCCCGGACCTGGCAGACCACATACGCTCCATACACGTAGATGGTCAGCGTGGAGGGGTTGGTTCTGCCATTCTTTTTCATTCTGTTTCTTATTGTATTCATTTATATGATTTTTTTCTTCATGGAAGGAGTTGGTGAATTTCCCTCTTAAATATTGTCATTCTATATCTGCTTGCTAGGATTATGTGATGAAATTTTTGGATTTCAGTTTGTTCCTTGATATGTTGTTTTGAAGAAATGAACCCTTTAAAGCTGTAGTAGAAATATATAACTGGGCACAGTGACTCCCAAGGTTCTGGCACTGAAGAGGAAAGCATCTGGGAACCAGTGTCATTCGCGTGGCTCCTGTTGGAAGCCTCAGTTACCGTGATGGGACTCAACCAGCCTGAGAAATGGTGCCAGGGTTGGTACATGTAGCCAGTCCATTAATTCGAAGAGATTAGACCCATCTTTAAAATTTTATTTACTTTTATGTATATGGGTGTTTTTTTAAAAAGATTTACTTATTATATGTAAGTATACTGTAGCTATCTTTAGATATTTTTTCTTTTTACTCCGGCCCTGCTCGCTCATTGTAGCTGTCTTCAGACACCCCAGGAAAGGGCATCAGATCTCATTATGGATGGTTGTGAGCCATCATGTGGTTGCTGGGATTTGAACTCACAACCTTCAGAAGAACAGCCAGCACTCTTAACTGCTGAGCCATCTATCCAGCCTGTGTATGGTGTTGCTTGTATGCACGTCTGTGTACTCTTGCATGCCTGGTGATTTTATACTGGAGATAGACTGTGAGCTGCCATTGGAATGCTAGGAATTGAACCCAGGTCCACTGTGGAAGAGAAGCCTGAGCCTCCCTTACCTGCCCAGCACCCCTCCTAACTTTTCATGTATACGCACAGGCGGGTATATTGGAAATTAAATTCCTTAAGCAACAGATTCTGAGTATACTTTAAAGAATTATGAGGTAACCCTGGTTTTATCTAATCCTAGCACTCAGAATTTGAGTATCTAGGCTACATATGATTAATATCAAAGAATTAAAAAAAAAAAAGGGGGAGCCGGGCAGTGGTGGTGCATGCCTTTATTTAATCCCAGCACTTGGGAGGCAGAGGCAGGTGGATTTCTGAGTTCGAGGCCAGCCTGGTCTACAGAGTGAGTTCCAGGACAGCCAGGGCTACACAGAGAAACCGTGTCTCGAAAAACAAACAAACAAACAAAAAAAACAAAAAAAACAAAAAAAAAAAAAAAAGGAGGTTAAGTCAGACTCCTGATAGAGGTCAGCCTGGGCCACATTGGGGGGACCTATCTCAAAAATCCAAGCCATCCAAACAAAATTGAAATTCTCTAGTGTTAGAAATGAATCACCGAGGAGGAAGTGTTTTGAAATACGCTGTCTGCTTGAATGAAGTTGATGTGCAGTATCCTGGGAGCAGTCATTTAATTTAGAAGGGCAGCAGTGATGTTGCCTTATTAGATAGAATAAGTTCTGTTTTTTTGAGATCGGGTCTCATGTAATCCAGGCTGGCCTTCTGTGAGCCTCTTGCCTCTACCTCCCTATTGCTGAGCTAATGTCAGCATGATCATTGCACCTAGTTTCTCCAGGTTTGTGTATTCTAGGCAAGTACTCTACCAACCACTGGAGGACACAGCAGTCCCACCTTACACTTGTACCTACTGTGCCTGATAAGGAGCTAGGTGAGGCCTGTGTCACCAAGTCCATCTGAGAAAGTCAGAAAGCCAAAGTAGACCACAGAGTCCACCTGATTCAGTCATTAGTTCGTAGACTGAGATGCTTGCTGCCCACTGGGTTTTAAAATGTGTGCCTGATTCCCAAGGAGGCTAGAAGAGAGTGTATGTCAGAATCCCTGGAACTGAGTTAGATTGTTTGAGCTGCCATGAGGGTGCTGGGAATTTGACACATGTCCCTGCAAAGAGCAGCCAGTGCTCTTTCTTAGAGTTGTTTCTACAGCCCTGCATTTTCTAAAGAATGGTTTTTTTTTTTAAAGGTTTATATATTTTATATATGTGAGCAAGCACACTGTAGCTGTCTTCAGACACACCAGAAGAGAGCATTCATTACAGATGGTTGTGAGTCACCATGTGGTTGCTGGGAATTGAACTCAGGACCTCTGGAAGAGCAGTCAGTGCTCTTATCCACTGAGCCATCTCCCCAGCCCCTAAAAAAGAATGTTTTTGTTATTTTGTGCTCCCTGGGATTGAAATCCCAGGGCTTTGTGTATGGTAGGCAAGCACTCCCACACAACTTAACGCACAGTCTTCATATGCTTTTGTATAGTACAAAAGTGATTCTGTGTATATAATTGTTCTCAGGAAGAGTTTCAAGTCAATTTTTAGGGAGATCCACTATGTCAGGCCTCTCTCAGAGGAAGACTTAAGGGTGTGGGGAGGTTTTGAGTGTTTGGAAGATTCAGGAAGTCTCATTAAGGGGAAGGTGGAAATTTTGGAATTTTCCAAGCCTAGTTAAATTTGGTTTCCTGAAGCTGAGTGTAGCACTTCACAGTGATAGGTGGGTCTTTGTTAACTTTTATATATGCTTCATAAAATTAGGATAGCTGAAAATACTTCTTAATGGGAAAAACAGAACAAGACTATAGAATGTTAGTAGGCATGTGAGAATAGGAATCCATGAGAAGAAAACTTTGAATATAGCTTATATAAAGTAACTTTTGACTCATTCTTTGAAGTTAAAAAAGCTTATCTATTATACTAGTTAATGTTTATTGAGCATTTTTGTTTTCATATTTACTTAGTATTCAGAAGTAGCAAATGTTTCTTCCTTATACAAATAAAAGTAAGCTTGTCTTAGTGAGTGCCTGGAGATTGTCGTCTCCTGTGTGTCTTCATCCTCAGGGTGTATTAGTTGTTCCTGAGGGGAAAGGGCCCAGCACTGAGAGCATTATTGAGTGCACAGTCTTTATCGGTTGAAGATTTTCATCATATTTGAAATTGAGGAGCCAAATTTTTTGAGATAAATAATGACATTGGTCTTCTTTTAACAGGTATTTGTTTGCTTATGGAAAGGTTGTAAGGTGTATAACACCCCATCAACCAGTCAGAGTTGGTTACAGCGGCACATGCTGACACACAGTGGAGACAAACCTTTCAAGGTACGTATGTGAGGGATTCATAAAGTCACACTGTGAACTCCTCTCTCCTTTTAAAAGGTAAGGTCTCACTCTGTAATCTGTAATGTAGTTCAGGTGGTCGTGGAACTCCTTATGTAGGTCAAACTGGCTTCACAGTCTTGGCACCTTGCTGCCTTGGCCTCCTCCCAGTGTTAGGATTTCAGGTTGAACAACCACACCTGGCTGACCTGTATAATGAGCAAATTTCCTTTCAGTACTGGGGAGCAAATGTAGGGTCCTGCAAGCATTTCCCACAGACTTGACCCTGGTCCTTTCTAAAAATGGAAAAGATCTTTTAACAATTTTGTTGATGCTTAGCTTTCAAAAAAAGCTGGGTATAAATAAAATTCAGGGTGAAGAACAGAGCAAAATCGCAAGGTGAGAGTCTTTAAACCAGCAAAGGCCAGATAATGTTGATCCATGTAGCCAGTTACACCTTGTGATCTGAGCAATGTCTCACTGTCAGAGGTTTCAGCCTCATTTGCAGGTAATGCTGTTCCGGAGTAAAGAAAGTGCAAATCTTTATCAAACAGATGTGTGTGGCAAGCATATGCCACAGGATTTATAGCATCACTATAAAGAACTTTATAATCATTTTTAAAAGCATGATGCAGATGGGTGTCATTCAGGAAGTGTCCTTTGAATTTTGTCAAAGAATGTAGTCATTACTGAGGATTTATTTTAAGAAGAGAGTCATGAACAATTGAAGGTCCTAGGAACATTTAGCAGCAGAGGCATGAGCCTACAGGCCAAGGAAATTGGTAGGATGAGGCAGGGGATTGCTTGAGCCCAGGAATTTGAAGTCACTCTGGTCAACAGGGTTGAGACCCCTCATATCCTGATTTTTTGATTGGGAAATGTTTACTTATTTATTAGGTTTTTTTTTGGGTGGGTGGGGGGATTGGGGTCTCAGCATTTAACTGGCTGTCTTGAAACTTGCTGTGTAGACCAAGATGGCTTTGAACTCTCAGATCTGCTTTTCTGCCTCCCAAGGGTTGGAATTAAAGGCATGCTGTACCATACCCAACTCCACCTATACCAGACACTGAAGAAAGGTGATTAAAGGAAAACAGACCTTTCCTTTTCAGGAATTGGCCTTTTAAAAAATTAGTATTTTGTTTTCTGTGAGGCAGACTCTGTGTAGCTGGCCTGGAACTCACTTTGTAGCCAGGCTGGCCTCAATCTCAAAGAGATAGGATTAAAAGTATATTCCACCAACCTCACTAAGGATTTGTTTTTATTTTTACTGTCTGTTATGGGTAGACTCATGAACTTGTCTATAGGTTCATGTGGGAGCCAGAAGATACTAGGTCTCTTGAAACTGTCCCATATGGGTGCTGGAATTTGAATTTCAGTCACCTGTAGGAGCAGGCAGTGTTCTGATCACTGAGCCATCTCATTTTCCTGATTGCCAGGGTGTTCACATCTAGGTCAGATGTTGACAGTGGGTGTTTTCCTTAATTGCTTCTGGACCCCACTTCTTTCTTCCTTGAGACAGTGTCTCATAGCTCAGTTGTGATTCAAAATGGAGTTGGCAGTGACCTTGAATGTCTGATCCTTGAACCAAGGCCTTGTTTGTGCTGTGTAAACCTCTCTGCTACTGAGCTACATCTCTACTTACTCTCCACCTAGGGCCTCTCATTGGACCTCACCAATTTGTCTAATCTGCCCAGTGAGCTCCAGAAATCCATGGTAGGATTATAGATGTATGCCAATAGGCCCGGCTGAAGTATGGAGGTGCTGGGAATCCACTGAGGTCTTCATGCCTGTGCAGTCAGCATTTTACCCACCCACCCACCCATCCATCCATCTACCCAGCTTCTATGCTCATTTTGAGGTGTTTTTCTTTTAGCAGTTTCTCATTTTTGGGTTGTAAATGAAGGTCTTGAAAGTTTGGATTGGTTTTCTTTGTACAGGGAGATTTCATTCTTCTGCAGGTGAACACCCTGCTTTGCTAACATTATTTGTTGAAAGGGCTGTCTTTGATACATATATGTAAATTTGTTTTATTAATGTTTATCTGTGTGAGATGCCCTGAAACTGCAGTTTCAGACAGTTGTGAGCTGCCCTGTAGGTGCTAGGAATTGAACCTGGGTCCTCTGGAAGAGCAATCAGTGCTCTTAACTGCCATCTCTCCAGCTCTAGGGTATCTTTTCTAAACTAACTGTATATGTATGGTTGTATTAACTGGTTGCATTTAACACAAGTTATTTGATAATAACCTCATTGAGGTTACTGAAAAAATTAAATGAATTAACTGTTTTTACTGTTTTTATTTTTTCTTTTGTGATATTGAGGGTAAAACACAGACTTTTGTGCTTGGAGCTATCACTGACTCACAACCCAGCTCATTACATTATGAAGAATAGATAATTGCTTCTTTTGAGTTACAATAACTTGGACTTAGTTTTTTTTTTTTTTTTTTTTTTTTTTTGGTTTTTCGAGACAGGGTTTCTTGTGGCCCCGACTGGAAGTTGGCCTTATTTACCCCTTCTTGTACCTTGTATTAGTGGGTACTATACTGGCAAGTGTTTGCATTGAAATCTTGAGCCACTCTTACTGAGCACTTAGTATAAAGTGTGTATGGATAATTAATAAGTGCTAGGTGCCATTTTTATTAGCACTGTATAAAGAGCTTGTGAATTCTGTCATTAATTTAAAATGAATCATAAGCACACAACTGTTGATTTCCACTGCTATGTATATGTTGCAGGAAATATTAGAAAGAAAGAATATATCAAGTTCCCGCGCTGTGCCCTGGTTCTCTCAGCCCCATTGCAGCTCTGACTCAGAGCCCCACGATCTCTTCACCCAGCTCACTTGGTTCCCACTGGCGGGTCACTACCACACCAGCCCCATATTCTTAATACCCCATGGCCTCTGGTGCACATCAGGCAAAATCACACTGAACCTTTCTGGAACCCAGATGAGCCGCTGCGTGAAGGAAAACGCAACACATACTTAGTTCAGAAATAACGGTAACTCAGTCCCTGGGTGCATCAACTAAAATCCTTGTAAGCCTAATTAAATCTAAATCCTCTGGAGGTGAATCCTTGCCAATCTGCCATGATACCAGGAAACTCTAGAAGCTATATCTTACCCCTGCTGCTGTCCTGTTCTCTCTATCCTGCTTCCCTCTTCCATTTAACCTGGAAGTCCCTCCTACTCGCCCATGATTGGCTCCTTTATTCATTAGGGGATTGGTTCACAAGAAGTGTCATGAGTATGTAACATCTTGTCCGAAGCCCCTCCCAGGAGGGCAGAATTAGCATCAAATACAAACAGCCCCAGGGCTACCCACAACTTAGAGACACATCTGTGAGTAACAGGATGTTTTGGGCTTAAAAATGTGTATAAGGGTGTTCATACTTCAAGATGCATTGAAAGTGTTAATTGTGTGTACACAGTGGTGGTGTGATGACAGGCCCAGGTGATGAAAGCTCTTTTCCACCTGAGCTACATGTAGGTACTTTGAAGGAATTTAGGATTTTCCCTGATAGCAGATTGTGTTGAATTTTTTTGAAGTTAGGATTCGAAATTAGGATTGGTGTCTTGGAGGGAAGAGCCTGGATGTCTGTAGGGTGGTATTCTGGATGTTTGGTGTTGAACTGTACCAATTACACATCTGTAGTTTATTTTCCAAGACAGAAACTAAGTAGATTGGATCTGTGAAAATGTCCTCTGATAGATCTAAAAGTACAGCAGATACATAAGGAAGCCTTTCAGACTCCACACTAGAAAAGTCGATGCTATTTAGGTGCTATTGCGTGGCTTTAGTCCTAGTACTCCCGAGGAAGAGGCCGGAGGCTCTGTGAATTGAATCCAACCTGGTCTAAATAACAAGGTCAAGACCAGCCAGGGCTTCATAGGTAGATCCTGTCTTAATATAAATAAAAAATCTGGGAATTGCTGCAGCCATTAGTGTGTCAGTTTCCTGTCCTTATTACAAACATGGTTTGTTAAAACCATCTCTTCTAGGAAGATAATGCTATGCCCTTTGTCTTGGTGCAGTGGGGGGGGGGTGAACTTAAGTTTGGAAACAGCCAGGCCACTCATGGTTTCTAGAATCAGTAATGCCTGGGGTGACTCGCTACGGAAGCCGCCCGTGACCTTCAGTTCTGCTCACACACACCTCATGCAAGAAGGCTGATAGAGCTTCTCTCTGTTTTCTTCTTTTTAGTGTGTAGTTGGTGGCTGCAATGCCAGCTTCGCTTCTCAGGGAGGGCTAGCTCGCCATGTACCCACACACTTCAGTCAGCAGAATTCCTCAAAAGTGTCTAGCCAGCCAAAGGCCAAAGAAGAATCTCCTTCTAAAGCTGGAATGAACAAGCGGAGGAAACTAAAGAACAAAAGACGGCGCTCGTTACGTAAGTGCTCACTTAGAAAGTCTCCAGTGAGAGCTGGGCAAGTCCAGTTTTCCTGGTCTTAAGTTTGACTATATTTATGGGAAGTAATATACTGTACCTGCCTTTTAGAATGAGAATCTAGTGAGAGCTAAATGAATATTAAGTGTATGATCTTAGAATATAAAAAGTTTATATTTAGAAAACTAGATAACTAGGTGGTATCTAGTTTGATTTGTTATAAATTAGAAAAATTGAAAACATGGCAATACTTGTTTCTACAAACACTTTAGAAAATTTTGACCATGTCAGAAGTAAAAATAGTTAAATAACCCATCAAAGTGTAGGATGTGTGCAAACAGTGTTAGAACACGACCATAGGAAGATTATGCTTTTAACTACTAGGACACTCCTTTATATATATAGGACACTTTATATATAGGACACTCCTTTAATATTTAGGGTTAAAATAATTAGACAATAGGCTTACAAGTGCTGGGAGTAGGAATTAATGTTACCTGCAGAGCCTAGTGGGCCCCATTCTTGATTCTTCGGGTCCACTGGTCAGCGCATCTGGAAAGAGTGCAGTGCAGTGGGTGAAGGGCTGTGGGGAGCTCCAAGGGTGAAACAGTGAGCGAGCGAGCAGGTGGGTGGGTGCAGAAGAAAAGGCAGGTGCAAGTCTGAGCCATCAAAGCTGGTCGCGAAAACATTGACAGATTCAGTCACTCCAAAACTACAAAGCTACAGTGAACAAATGAATTGACCACAAAGAAAAAAAAAACTTTTAATTAAATTGTTTCCTACTGTTAAAGTGAAAATATCTTTATGTACTTACTGTCTTAGTTGGTTCTAAATATTGTGACTATAAGTAACTTTGGGAAGAGTTTATTTCAGCTTATGGTATCACTAAGGGGTGTTAGCTGCAGAAGCAGTCCTGGCATCATCAGTATGGTGCAAGCTTGATCTGTGCAGCCCGCATAGGAGAGAATTAGCAGTCAGTCTCTGACTTCCATGCTTGCACCAAGGCACTGGTCTGCCCTCGCCTACCACAAATGTAAAACAGAGAAAAGAAAACTGTTTACTTCATATTGTATTCCACAAGGGGAGCTTATGCTCTCATTTGCCACTCATCGCCATTTAAATCTATCCATTTTTCCCGTCACTAATGACCTCACCGTGTAGACCAGTCTTCCTGAAACCCTCAGATCCCCAGTGTTGGAATTATATAGGTGTGTGCCAACAATCTAGGCCCCCCTTCACTTTCATTTCAAGGCCTTCTCAGCCTAGCCCAGGCTGAAACCACTTCCTGCCTGCTCACTCACTCTTCTTAGCAAATGAAGGTGGGTGCACCCCAGAACCCAGTTTGTGTTTATATGTGCTACTTACAGAGGTGCCACTCTCACCTGCAGCTTCTGTTAAGGTCAGCTGCTGAGTGAGCCACGTGCTAGTGACAACTGTGCCCGTGAGGGGTTTGTTTTGGAGAGGATGAATGCATGTTGCTCTCTCAACTGTAAAACATGCAAAGCCTTTCACTTTTGGGAGCCATTGTTGAGCAGACAGTGCTATGTTTGATCTGTTCTCCAGTCTGACACACCTGTCCTTGGGACACTGCTTTTTTTTGGCATTTTACTGAGGGAATCTGTTGTGGCCATTTTTACTGTTATAAAAGTAGATTTTAAGTAGCATAACTTCTCGACTGACAAGTTGGCATTAGATAGAAATCACGGCTGTCAAACACTTAGACACTGCTCGGAGACCACCCCTTCTGTGTTTTTGGAGATTTGATCTTGGTACATTGCCTAGGGCGGTCCTGAACTGCTGACCCTGTGCTCATTCTTCCTAAGAGCTTTGTCTGTGCTGGTGAACCTGGCTTAAAAATGGTTTTATTTTGATATACTAAAAAAGAGATTATTACGTCAAGGCCAACTTGGGCCATGTAAGGAGTTTCAGGCCAGCCTGGGCTATATACAAGACTATCTCAGAAGTAAAAAAAAAAATAAAGAAGGCAATCTAATGAAGGTTAAGCCATGTACTCAGTTAATACAGTTGAACTGGTTGAGCTTTTGAACTAACTAGTTGCTATTTAGAATTATATTGGTGGGTAGAGTGCTTGTCTCACCTGTGGGAGGCCCCGGCTTTAGTTACAGATTTGGCTGAGTGCAGTGGCTTGTGTGTGTGTCTGAGGTGAGGGGGTCATTTGAGCCCTCCAGCATTCAAGACTTGAACACAGGTGCCATCTCAAACTTAAGGTGCAGTTTTCCTACCTTGTTCTCTTAGGGCATTAATTTGTAGTCAGAAAATAATGGTTGAGAGCTTGGGAGTGCTATTGCCTCTTTGTCACAGATGTGGAAAGGTTTTAATAGCATGCAAAGAATGTTGATGAAATCACGGTAAGTTTAAAACCTTGCTACACAAATGGAGATGGCCATTGTTGAAAATTTAAGTTGGTCTTGAGAATTTTTATGAAAAAATAAAGCCGGTGGATTATGAGGCTAATAATGGAGTTGCTGGACTGATGAATAAATAATTGGAATTCTGCCTGTTCTCACCTTACCAGAACAGAGACCTGTGCAGCTAGGCACTGGGCAGGGACGAGCTAGTTAGTTCCCTGTCAGTTACAGCTGCAGTCTCCTGTGTTTGGAAAACAAGGGAGCGTTTAGCATGCTGTTGGAGCTTTCTAAACTGTCTTTAACTTCTTTGTGTTGACTTTTAGCGCGGCCACATGATTTCTTCGATGCACAAACACTGGATGCCATAAGACATCGAGCCATATGCTTTAACCTCTCGGCTCATATAGAAAGTTTAGGGAAGGGACACAGTGTTGTTTTTCATAGTACTGTAAGTATTCTGTTTTTCTTTCAAATTATATAGACTGGCAAAAAAGTATACATTGGCTTTCACATTTTTATTAATTTTCTGAATTGCGGAGGTTTTGTTAAAGTCACAGTGTGTTGGACATGCTAGTACATTGCCTATAATCCCAGTACTCTGCAGAATGAAGGAGAATCTTTAAATTCAGGGCTTGCTTGGGCCAGAGTAAGTATAAGGCCAGCCTGGGCAACTTAGTTGCTGAAAATGAAGTGGGGTGTAGCTCAGTGATAGAATACTTACTTGCCTAGCATAATGGCCCTGGGGTCAGTCTCCAACCCACAGTACCAAAAGCCAAAAAAAGTATTTGGGCGGGTGTGTAAATATGCCACCAGCATCATGAAGAAGGAGGAGATTTAAGTGTGTTTTGTTTCACAGATTTTTTTTTTGTTGTTTTGTTTTTCGAGACAGGGTTTCTCTGTGTAGCCCTGGCTGTCCTGGAACTCACTCTGTAGACCAGGCTGGCCTCAAACTCAGAAATTTGCCTGCCTCTGCCTCCCAAGCGCTGGGATTAAAGGCATGCGCCACCACTGCCCGGCTTTTCTAGTCAATTTTTAAATTAATGTAGTTTGGCATCGGTCTCTACATAAGGCTTCTGGCAAATTGAATTATTGGAAAAATGAAAAATGAATGATTTTGGTGCTAGAGAGATGGCTCAGTGGTTTAGTGCTTGCTGCTCTTGCAGAAGACCTAGCACAATGTCATACCCTCTTGTGGTCCGTGGGCATTTTTACACACACACACACAGAGAGAGAGAGAGAGAGAGAGAGAGAGAGAGAGAACCAGGAACCAGAACACATCATTGTGTGTAGTCATGGTTTTTGTGTGGGTGCACAATCTATAATAATTCCTGTGAGGTCAGAGGTCAGTTTTTTTCCTCCACCTTGATATGGCTTCTAGAGGTTGCATTCAGATCTCTAGGTTTATGCAGCAAGTGCTTTTTCACCAGTTACCATATCTCTAGCCCAGTTTTTGTTTTGAAATATGAAATACACTAGAATTGAGATACTTGTTTTCTTTTTCAACAAAATGGAGGTTTGAAGTATTGTTGGCATGAATAGATTGGCATCTCGGTTTTTCCTATAATAAAGAGGACCTCAAATTAGTTTTTGAGCGACAAACATCAAAGCTAGAGGGGAGATGTGTATAGTATTTCAGGTTCCACTGTGCTTGAAAATACAAGGTGGCAAGTGTGAATGAAGGGAATGAGGTGGGCGACCCACGACGAGAGGCAAGCAGGGAAATCCACCCAAGACCCGGGCACCTCACTGACTGATGTCCCTACGCATGCCCAGAGCATGCTGTCACCCCAAGTTCTCTCCACCTTTGTAGTTTACCCATGCTTCTATGCTCATGCTACAGAACCTACTGGTGTGTTTTTAATTTTTTCTTTCTTGTGTGGATATATAACTTTGGTTTCTGCTGACAGCAGATTGTAGGGAAGAAAAGGAGTCTTGGGCCAGTAAGATGGCTGACTGACAGTCCTTTCCACCATACTTGCCAGCTCTGAGTCTGATCCCCATGACCTAGGTGGTGGAAGGAAGGAGAGAACTCCCACACACTCACACCTACCTTTTGCAGCATACAAATAAATATAATAAGCAATTACAAAAGGAATACAGGGCTTGGCTTGCAGTGGAGGTAAGGGTGAGATCATATCTGTTCTGATGACACTGACAAGTAGTTAGTCCTGTGTCAGGTTTGATAGGAAAGGTGGCCCAAAGGCCAGACTGATCCATAGCTGTTTGTAACTCCAGTGCTGAGGAATGAGACAGGAAGATGTCTGGAGGGAGCTCACTGACCACCCAGTCCAACCAATCAGTGAGTTCCAGGCTAAGTGAGAAATTGTGTCTCAAAAAATTACAAAGACCAGATAGGAACACAAAGTGAAATAAAGTAGAGGACGGCTGGAGGGCGGCTGAGGGAGGAGAGTGCTGGCTGGGGAGCCTGGCGCCCAGAGTGCTTTCTTTCAGACAGCATTTCACAAGGGAGGCCTGGCTGGCCTGGGACTCATAGATCACTTGCCTCTGCCTCCTAGTGCTAATTAAATATGTGCTTCACCAAGAAATTTACTTAAAAATAAGGTGGTGAGCAATTGAAGAGACCTAATTGAACGTGTGTGTGTGTGTGTGTGTGTGTTTACACAACGCATGTCCTCACTGTTGTTTGTTTCACTGGTTTTTTTTCTTATGTATTTTGTGTGTAAATACTCCCAACTAAATATCCCTGTCATTTTGATGATGAAACACTTAGGCTTACTGTAGAAGAAATAGAAGAAAATAGAGATCCCCTTCTCTAAAAGAATAAAATCATGTTAAGGATCTGGGAAGATTCAGACATAATTGTGTATGTTGTGTGTGTAGTAATTGAGGAACGAGTACTTGAATCCTTAAGATTGTGAGTGCCTAGACAACGGTGGAGTGAGTGTACACAGAGGGACCTGGCCTGGGCAGTCCAAGTGAATCATGGGGCGTCCTTGTGAGTTAGAGAGGAATGAGCCAGCTGAGCAAGTTCTCATGACTTTGGACACCACTGTGTGTTAGGTAGAACCAACCTTTATAGAATAAAGTTTGAGGTCTACAAAGCTACCTTCAAACCCCTGCCTCAGCCTGGGATTGTAGATACGTAGCACCATACCCTGCTAAAATGGCAGAAATGCTTAATACAAACTATAAGTGTAGGCGTCCCTGTTAGTAAGAGATGACTGTCGGAGGGAACTGTTGGCATGTGCTAGTGCGTGCTTTAAGTGAAGTGCTCTGCAGAAGAGGTCAGCACAGCCGCACTGTCCAGTTGTGCTGCTGTGCTGGTGGCCAGAGCGGTTCTGGCATTTGTTGTTGTACCTCCAGGTGTACTTTTGGATTTTTCCATTAATTGCCGAGTCTAATGCTATGCATTTATTTAACCACAGGCTTCTATATAATAGGAAATAATCAGTTTTTGTTTAAAGTTCTGTTAGTTGTGATGTTTTGAGAACAACATAACAGTATTTGGACATTTCTAACTTGAGCTGGTATCAGTGGTGTTGAAATTGTGATGGCACAAACTAAATACAGCCCCAGTGTCGGTGTGAGCTCTAGAGAGCTGTACACACCAGGCTCACCTCCACTTTCACACTACGCAGTGGTTTGATAGGTGGGCTGCTTACTCTGCGTTAGACCTAGTGATGAGCTAGCCCAAGTACAGCAGTAGAAACCCTGGTAGACAGGCACCTCTTTTTCTTTGCTTCAGTTTTGGGTCTCCTGTATAGCCCAGGTTACTTTGGAACTGTCCATGTAGCCAAGGATAGCCTTGAACTCCTAGACCCTCTTTCCTTGGGATATAGGTGTATGCCACCAAACCTGCTTTCTGGCTTTATTGTTTATTTGTTTGTTTATTCTGTTCTCTTGTATATCCATCCATCTAGAGACCAGAAGTTACTTGGGAGTAGGTTCTCCCAAGTCAGAATCAGACCTTAAAGAAAGTGCTTATTATAGCTAACTGCTGAGCCATCCTGACAGCCATTAGTTGCATTAGTGTTTAAGTTTTCCAAAAGGTGTTTGTTTTTTTTTCAAATTTGAATGTGTGTGTGTGGGTACCTTGGCTGGTGATTTCAGTGTTGTGGGAAGAGGTTGACATGTGCGAAGAAGAAAGGGTAAGATGTGGTTTCAGGGCCTTTCCTGGTAGGCTTGGCCACGTCAGTTTTAAGAGTATGGAGAAATGGTGTTTTATAGTTAGTTATTTCTTTTTGTAATGTTACTAGGTAATAGCTAAGAGAAAGGAGGAATCTGGAAAGATAAAGCTTTTGCTTCATTGGATGCCTGAAGACATGTAAGTATCTGAAACAGTATAAAAATAAATGTTTTATTTTTGTCAAAATCGTGAGTGTAAAAATTATTAGCTTACAGAATGTACTGTTCTTTGAGGCTGTCAAGTTGACAACTGAGTGTTCTTAGAGGTTTTTATACTTTTTGCTTTTTACTGCCTTCACCGTGTAAGGAAGCTTCTGAAGAGAACTGAGAGGAGGAGCAGCAGTCATTGTGTAGTGTCAGAGGGCAGCGTGATGGAGGTTCATACCTTGGCCTCTGGCCTCCCCAGCCACAGTTGCTTGGCCAGGTTATGAAGTCAGCATACCATTTTTGTGGAATGGGTCTTCAGTTAGAAAGCCACATGGAACCTTTTTGTTTTAGACAAGGTCTCTCCATGCAACGCATGGTCTTTGATGCTGATTTTGAGCAGCTGGGTTGACTAGCACCCAGCACAAGGCATTTCATACTGTCCAGATGACCTCATTTAGTTTGCCTTCGTGGCACCAGGCACATGCAGGCAAACACTCAGACATATAAAATCTTTAAAAATGTCAAATTTCAATGTCTTTGTAATCCTACTGTTACGGAAATTGAACAATGCAGATACTAAAGTGCTTGGAGTGTTTTGTAGGATTAAATACTTTTAAATTCAAGTTTTGGTCTTGCATGCCATTTCTCCTTTCTGGCCTTTTCCAATACCTTTCCCCCTTTCTCTTTCAGCTCAGTCTCAGGAGAGGCCTCTCTCTCCTTGGCAGTTAGTGAAGAAACAAACTGTTAGAATTTCTTTAATTTAGTTGAAAGTCACACTACAAATTCTTAGTCCATCCTATACCCCAAATGCTGCCCATTGAATGTGTGCTGCCACCTGTGTCCAACACCTGTCTGTCTTTGAGAAGCACAGAGAGAGGTGTTGCTGTCAGAGCGTCAGAAAAGTAAAGACACAGCTGTAACCGTGCGACTAGGATAACTAGATTGTTGGCTTTTCTTTTTTAATTCATAGTCTGCCAGATGTATGGGTGAATGAAAGTGAACGACATCAGTTAAAAACTAAAGTAGTTCATTTATCAAAGCTACCCAAAGATACTGCCTTGCTGCTGGACCCAAACATTTACAGGTAATTTACTTTTCATGACAATAGTATTATAATATGAATTATTATCTTGACCTTTCTAAATTATGAGTAAGTTGGAATTTATTTTTCAATAGAGATGGAATATAGTCTTTATCTAAAATGTTGGACTTTTGTTTTGTTTTTGCCTGGACCTGATTAACTGAACATCCCTCATCAGAGTGTTCCAGAATCTCCTTGCTCAAAAGGTTTCAGAGTGTGGATTTCTGGACTTGGGACAAGCAACTTGTGCTAGGTTTTTGTATCCATTGGTGTTTTTGGGTGGTGCAGGGTGTGGGGCTACCCACATGCTATGTCATCAGTGCTGCCTCGCCACCTGTGAGTTAGACTGAACAGAAATTGAGTGCTGTCTGCATGCTATGTACTCGCCTTGTCCCCAGACTTTCCCAAAGAGCAGTTTAAGTAGCATTGTGCTTGTTCAGTACTTCCTAGTCTCATTTCTAAGCTTGTCTGACCTGGCAGTCTCAGACTGTGGTGTTAGGAAGAGAACTGCCCAGGTATTTTTCTTAGCTGAGACACAGCATACATAGCCTCTCTGGGCCTCTGTGTAGATCATAACTGCAATAGGGAGGTCAATTTATACTGTGTGGTCCAAGGTTCATGCTGCTGTGTCCAAATAACAGACCAGTGATTAGGAAGGTACTTAGCCTTATATTTTTAGGTTGAAGTTATATATTTAATATATTTCTTGTGAGAATGGGTTAGCCAGCAATAAGACGATACTGATAAATCCCCAGATAAATTAGCCATCATAAAGTTAGCTAATCTGGAGTTCAGCACTGTGGAGTAGTGGTGATCAAACTTGGGGTGCTCATGCCAGTCAGTCAGGAGTCCTACCAACTAATCTGTACCCTCTCCCTAGAGCTCCATTTTTAGGAATCGAACTGTTTGAAAGGTCAGGTTCTTTCTGAGTTTAAAATGCCATTCAGCGGATCAGGATTCTTGTTTGAGACACTGCTGAGAGCAGAGTCTAACATTCATAGGCCTTGCTGTGAGGGATCGCTGAGACTCTTGGGCTGCCCCTACTGTTCCACTGTTAACAGCCTTTATGGAAAGTGCTGCATCAATGAAACTTAAAGACTGAGAAAGTCATATTTGAAGACGGTGGCATTTATTTGACGGTGCCCTACTTAGATTTGATCCCTTCTCAATGGGGAGGTAATTAATTGAACCTGGGAGAGCAGTGTTGTGGGGGGCTCACCTGTTTTACAGCTGTTACAGCACTGCACCTTCAGAGTCCACAGAGGGGTAATCGGGCATCCACACCTGCTCTCAGTTCTCCCCCTCATTCTGTCTCACACATCAACTTACTTTTGTGTTGTTGTGCTTTGTAGAAAACACTTTGCATATGTTGGTAAAGGTGATTTAAAGTAGTTTTCACACTTAGATTTGATTGTTCAGAAATACTGATAAGAACCAGGCTGACTGGCTCAGTGAGGATGGTCTCAGGACACAGATGCTTTTGTGCAGCCCAGGCTGACCCGAAGCTCCACATCCTCAGGCTCCTGAGTGCTGAGCTGACAGACATGCCCTATACTTGGCTTGTATGTTAACTATATTAAAACAACCAGACAAAAAGAAACAACTCCCAGGCCTCAACTCTAAACTTTGTCTGTGGAGCTTTTCTTCTGGAAGTTGGAGGTGAGGGAACTGGAATACTGTGGATGGTAATAAAGCCTGGTGGTTTCTTGTGAGAGAGACTAGGATTTAACTCGCTGGATTTTGACCAGAAAAAGAGTTATTCCTTCTCACTTGTGTTTCTGAGGAATAATTCCTCGATAGTATGCATATCAAAATGAAAGTATGACTGTTCTACTAGATAATGGACACTTTACTTCAAAGGCGACTACAAAGAACCAATATAAACATACATTTAAAAATAGTTAAAAATACATGTTAGATGTGGAACTCTTGATAATAGAAACAATTATCAAACTACAGGGATTTTTAAATTAAAAATTATATAAATTCTTCTCATATCTGTTTAAGAATAATTCCTTTGCTCTCAATCTATGTTTCCCGAGACAGTTTTTCTGTGTTGCCCTAGCTGTCCAGAGGCACACATCCACACGTAGAAATAACCTTTATGTGATAGTCTGTCACCTTCAGTATGTTCGATTCTACAAGTATTTTTAATATTTTAAATTTTAATATTTTGAAGTGTTTGATTCAACTGAATAAAGAACTTTTCTTTTTCTTTCTAGAACAATGCCACAGAAGAGGTTGAAGAGGTAAAACACACATAAATACATAAAGCAAACAAGCGGGGACACCTGCAGTCTTAGTCACTGACCATGGGCTTAGGGAAAGTTGCACATTAGAGTCAACCCCGTCCTCTTTTATTTTTAAGTCCAGTATTTAGAGTAATATTTATGCCTAGTGTGGACATTCTGTGAATGAAGTAGGTCTTCTGTGGAATAAATTAATATATACTGTAGTCCACATGTCATGGAATGCGCTGTGGGAGACTGCGCAGACACTCTCTGGCAACTCAGTTGAACAGCTTCTGAAGGCTTTGCATGCTCACTGCTTAAGCTGCTTTTTTTCTTCCCCCTAGTGATTACAGTAGTTTTATTGGAGAGACAAACAATTGCCCTTAAAAATACCAAACACTGTAAGACAACCATCTTAACAGTGCATATTGATTTGAAGTCCTAATAGAAAATATTTAGACAGTGGAGATTATCGAGATAATTAACCTTTCAGTTATGATAAATAGATGTGATTGGTTGCCATTTGTGTTCTTTTGCAGAACTCTAAGAAAAATGTTCAATTTGTATTTAAGCAAACAGTGAACGACATTTGCAATCAACTAAAAATTCATCTATCGAATTAGGTCTGAGAATTACTGTTAAAGAGTGTTGCCGTATGTCTGATGGCTCCCTTTTCAGGACTAGGGTCTCTCATGGGGTACAGCATGTTAATATTTACCTACACAACTCTTTTGTCAATGGTTTTTGAAAAAAACCTCAGTCTCAAATTATTTGAATAATCTCCATATTTTCAGTTAAACCCCCCGACTCTTTAATTTTTTTCCTGAGGAAAGTGTTTTGAGTTTTTTTAATGTTAAAAAAATTGTATTTTTTTTAAAATATCTTCAAACTGAATCTTTTATGCACCAAAGTTGGTTTTGAAAAGGAAAATAAAATCACTTTCTTGCTTGGCAGGCAAGAAGCCATATGGACTTTTTAAACTTTTACAGAAATGTGTAACTTGTCAGTACTGTATCAAACAAATGTTGATAGAGATAATAGAGCGTTGCTTGTAAATAATTCAGCAGATTTGTAATATATTTTTCTATTATGAAATGTACTGTAGATGTTTTCTAGAGGCATGAAAGTCAATGTATATACTATGGTAGAAATAATATTGAAGGAAATTGTAACTCACTAGTGCTGCCAGAGGGATTGCTAACAAAGCACCTTTAACGAGAGATGTCTGTGCAGACGGATGGGACTGTATACTACTGTTAATGTCTAAGAAAAAGCATTGGGCATCCTTCCAGAAAGTCTTTGAGGGAAGACCTAGACCCATAATAGAAGTTTATGCACTCCCCTCTGACAGTGACTGACATAGTTGTTCCTTACTGTTGGGAGCACGTACTGTAAGGCAGTCAGACTGCAGAAAGCACTCCTCACTCGGAGTTCTCACTTATACAGTGACAGGAATACCAGCAGTTTTTACTCTAAAGTTTTTAAAGAAAAGACAAATATAAAATTAATCCTTTGGTTCCAAAATGGGAAAAGGTTCCATGATGCATAGATCATTCCTCATTTGCTTAAAGAAAGAGCACATGCACACAAGGTCCTAAAAGAATGGGAGGCTAACGGGGTGGCGAGGTAAACACGGAGCAGTCATGGAGCCCGAGGGATGAGAGGGAATGCACTGCAGATGGAACGGTCCTCTAAGATGCTCTGTAGCAAACTGGAGTCTATTTTCAGAAGAAGAAAAGCAGTGTGTTTTTACTATTTTTTTTCGTTTTGCTTAAGCACTTCTTCATTTGTTTTATTCTGTATCTGCAAAGTACTCTGCAATCTCCTATGTTCCTTTAAGATTTTGGTTTGTTAAAATATTGCCAAATAGAGTGTTGGAGACATATAGTTTGTACCTGTATTTTTATTTTACTGTCTCATGTTCTTGTAAGTCATTCTTAATTGACCGATGATTGTAGACCTTGCTTGAGTATTTTTTCTAATAAAACAAAGCAAATTACACTTAGCTTCAAATTGTAACAATTCAATTTAATTTTAAGAGGACATCTGGAAATAAACATTCAACATTTTCTTTAGGTGCACAGAAAACAAGTTACTATCAGTTTCTGGAAAAATTTTGATGTCAAAACCAGAATGCTGGTTATTGATTATTAGCCTCTGAGTACCCAGGCATTATTCATGGTCCCTTTGCTTCTGATTGACATGGGCTTGACATTTGTTAGCACACCAAAAAGAACACTAAGATAGTTTTATATATAACCTGTGTGTATGCATATTTACACATACATTCAAAAGTGACGGAAAGTTAAGTCTGTAACGTTAATGTTTCTTCTCATCCAGCGCTGATCTTCCTGTGCCTGTCTGTCTGTATATGACATTTGTGGTGGACCTGGATTGTTGATTTCCCCAAATCCATGTCTGGTCCAGCACTGGACAGGGCAGCCCACAGGCGCAGTTTTCATATCTGTTACTTGTCTTTTTTTCCCCCTGCAGTGGCCTATTGGAGTAGTGAGGCTTTAGGGCCTGTGAGCATGAGGTATTTAGTGTCTGCTCTACACAGAGATGCTTACTCATCTCGTGTATAGCTGGCAACATTTTTGGAGTAGTAAACATAGACCACACAGTTTGCACTTAGTATGGCAGTGTTTATTTGTAGTGAGCACTGGGCTAAATCTCCAAGAAGATTGTTTTACACACTTTACAGGAAGCACTGCCACAGCACCGAAGCACATGGCATGGAACTTGTGGGTGGACTTGTCGTGTTGGATTTAATATTGCTGAGGGTCTACCATTTTACCATGCGTGTTTGTCTTGCAGGGATTGAATGAGAATCTGTAAGTCAGATTCTGAGTTTCAACCACAAGTAACATTTGTTCTATCTAAAAGAATCTTAAAGTAGTAAATATTGTAAAAATTTTAAATTCTTTTATTTTTCTAGTAAACCTTTTCATACATTAATGTGGTTGCACATTAATTCTGAATTTCAGATGAAAAGAAAATAAAGTGGACAGATACTTAACCCTCAAGTATTTTCACATGTGTCTAACTCATTGAACATAGAAAGCCGGGCGAACTGACTAAAGCCCTGAATTTGGGAGGACGAAGCAAGAGGATTTCCAAGAGTTCAAGGCCTGAGTGGGATCCTGAGGCAAACAAACCAAAAAGGAGAGAAGAACTACTGATAGTTAGAACTCTTCACTCTGTGCCGCACATTAATAAAGCGCTGCCATTTGGGGCGGCTCAGCAGTGAAGGGGCTTGGCAGCAGGCACGCCAGCCCGCGGCCGCTGGTCTGAGGAGAGAACAGACCGTAGGATTGTCTTCCCCAGCAAGTAAATGTGCACAGAATCTTCAACAGGTAGAACGTGCCAGAGTTAAAGACAAGTGTGTTGTGTTTGCCTTGAACTGTGTTCTTGATGCATGGTTAACTAGATCTGAGATGATAATGACTGGATATCAAAATGGGCAAATGTGGTCCAAGCAGTGTAAATAGTTTGAGTCACAGCTTTAATTTTTTAATTTTTATAATACTCCTGTATAAATCCTAAAGGTAAACCAAATTTTAGCCTATTTGGATTTCTAATACAAAGCCTGACACATTGATGTGTCTAACAAGGCCTCAGGTTGTAGAGATACATAAAAACGTGTAGTTTATTTGTAAAGAAAAATTCAAACCATATTATTTGGGAGTCTTTTTTTTTTTTTAAAGCAGAGTGGCACTTTGTGAGGATTTAATTTAAGATATTTTTCTATTCTATTTCATAAAAGGTTAATTTTGTGTATAAATATTTTTTTTAATTGTTCGAGAATCTTATGACCTGGTGTAGGGCATTTTGCAATTCTAACACTATAGCTTTAATATAAATAACATTTGTAGAGGCTTTCTTTGTAATAAAGGTGAGAATATTTTGTAATTTCTATTATTTCCTTTAGAGCCTGAATAACCTTAAAATATAGGCACGAAATGTTGTATTCTGATTTTTATATTGTTAAAATTTAAGAACAAAACTTACCCAACCTGATTTCTTTCCCAAGTTACATTTGTATAGTGTCCCACATGGCTCTGTTAATCTGCAAAAAGGGTGTAAGCAGGTTAGAGCAGGTTTTCTCTAGGCCAGTATTAGTTCAGCTATATGAAATTGCAGCTCAGAAAATGAGCAAGATGATAATCGATGTGTTTCATCTCACTGTCTGTTGTCCTCGCTGTTGTCTCACACAGTCTGCCAGGGTTATGCCACACAGAATAATTGACGTGTTTGTCTTTTTAGTAAGGTGCTGTGGGCAACTGCAGGGCAGAGGACACTGTAGGGCTGAGGTCAGCAAGCGATGATCGTGTCTGCCTTTACATACAGGCGGAATAAAGGGACCTGTGCGTGGACATCTATCTAAACATCCTCAGTGCGAAGGGTTGTTCATGTTACATTTCATAATACTCAGTTGTAATGTAATTAGTTTCATTTATTTAATCTCGTTAAAAATAACTTGTTTTTGGTAGAATAGTAAGACCCAATAAAATTGTGTGAACGGTGTTTTCAGTAATCCTGTCCTGAGGACTCGCCTGGCCTGTGGTGTCTAGAAGGCTGCAGAGCCTCGCTATCCTGTTATGTTCCTCAAGGTTTACATTCTCTGACTGAAGAAAATGTGTCTTTAAATTTTACAACTTTATAATGATTTCTATGTTTCTTGTAAAGAAAAATTTCACAAATTTATATCGTGATGCCTGTGGTTCTTGTGTGTGTAAGATGATTACATTTGGGGTGGGATTTGTATAGTCGTGCTCTTGCTGGTGCACCTGGAGAGGAGCCCCGCATCTTCCAGTGACTTCCCCCCAGCCCTGAGTCTGCTCTTGGTTGCCAGGTCCAGTGCAGCTAGTTTATCTAAGAACACCATCAGATGCTGTTAGTCTGTGGTCTTCACCACAGAGCCTCATTGATGACCCTTGGGGCAGGCATGATGGATGTCAGCTTCTGTAGACATTAGTAAGTCTCAGTTGTTTGTGTCTTAGCACATGCCTTCTCCTCGGTCTTCTCAGTGGCCTGACTTCTCAACAAAAGGATATGGTTGGAACACATAACAGAAGTCCAAGTGCCTCCTCACCAAGTAAGAATGGACAGTGCAGTTGAAAAGCAGACTTCTCATAAGTCAGAAATGCTGAAAACAGAATATACATGAAGTCTTAGATGAGTGGACTGAGGGGCTGGCTCAGTGGCTGTGCTGCTTTTTTGGACTTGACTTTTCCCAGTGCCTATTATGGGCTGCTCACAACCACCTGTAACACCAGACGCACAGGACCCAACACTCCATGGACTCTTGTACTTAACCAACACAAGCATAATTTCAATGAGAACTAATAAGCTATAGCTAGAACTGAGAGAATGCTACTGAAAACCTTGTCTTTAAAAAAAATGGTCACTATACAGAGAAACGGTCTGTCTCGTCGGTACATTTTATGCACGCACACCATACGTTCCATTTGCCTCCTTGGCCCCTCCCGCCCTCGCCTTCTTAGGTCTCATTTCCTTGTTGAATGTGATTTTAGATAGCAGGTTTTTAAAAGTTGTAGTTACCAAATTGAAGTTGACAATAGAGAAAACTAGGTTTTCTGCTTTTCCTTCTTAGTTTGTATTTGAAGTCAGTGTTGGGGACATTAGAAACCAGCTGAGCTCTTCTTACCTAAGGGAGATTTATTAAGTATAGCAGGTGAAAGTTGGGTGATCTGTTTGGCCAGTCTCCAGTTTGTTGCTGGTCTCCTGTGCATTTGAGGCTAACACAGCTGTGCCCCAAAGTTCTTGCCTTTCTGTGACTAGGGAGGGATTCACTGTGTAACTCAAGCTGACCTTGAACACGTGCTACCCTGTCCTCATGCTGTCCAATCCCCTGCCTCTGTAACAGCACTCTGGCTTGTCAGGTTTTAGGTAGTGATTTGGATACATTTCTTTACACTTTAACCCTGGAGATAAGCTAGGACAGGATTTCAGTAGTTTAGTCGTGGATTCCTTACCCCTGATGTTGGGAATTGAATTTGGGGCAAGCAACTCACTCAGCTGTGTTCCCAGGATAGCCCCCACCCCTTTATTATATGCCTAGGTTGGCTTTTAACTTCCTTTTGCCTTAGGCTCCTGAGTGCTGGGATAAAATGTACATTGCCCCCTTCCTTGTCTGTCTCTAAACTGTTTTTGACCTTTAGAAGTGTGTGGACAGGAGTTGACAATTTACAAATGAGTGAGATACAGTGTCATGGGATGCAGAAGCTATAAAGAAATGGGGCTAAGAGTGAGCTTATGTGGTTTTATGACAGATGGTAAGCTCTTGTGAGCAAAGACAAAGGAGTTGAGAGCCATGCAGGCATTACCAGAAAAGAATGCCAGCACAGAGCATAGCAAGTGTAAAGACCGAGAGGCCAGAGGGAAGAATAAGGTATGTATGCATTGCTTTCATACGTTCCCAGACATAAGTGGTAAAAGAGCAAACTCAGACATCGGCTCCTCATGCTTGGAGTAAGGTGAGTTCATAGGACAGGAAGTTATCTTTGAGGACATGGGGTGTTGAACAGAGGGGAAAATATATCCATGTATTATGTTTTAAATGACATGGCAGGTCAGGAGAACTCAGCTGTGTAGCCATGTATTCTGCTTAGCTGACTTAAGTCACCAGCACCTAACGTAGATAAAAAGCAGTGCATGGCAGTGTGCTTAAAATTCTTACATTGAGGCTGGAGCCCACTCACCTGTTAGTCTAACCAAATTAGTGAGTTTAGGGAGAAGACCCCGTGCCAGTGAATACGGTGGAGTGGGGTTGAGGAAGACCCTTGATCATAGGCCACCTACCCACACACGAACATAAACATAAACACCCACGTGCATACCGTGCAGACGTCAACTGCTGAAGAATTCCACAAGGCTAAGTCAGAGTAGAGCATCTAAAAACCTGACTAGAATGGAGGTGGGAAATGGTTTTGTTAAGGTGCATAGAACTGTAGGGAGTCATACAATGTTCTGATGACTCGAGGGCACTTAGCTTTAAACTGGTAAGAAGGAACAACTCTGAGTAGTGTTGAGTGCAGTGCACAGCTTGGGGAGGGGCACTCGGAAGTGCTGGGGAGACATCCGAGTTTTTTTTTTTTGGTTTTTCGAGACAGGGTTTTTCTGTGTTTTTTTTTTTTTTCTTTTTTCTTTTGGTTTTTCGAGACAGTGTTGCATATTCTTAAAGACGAGTATTGTCTTTCCTCTCAGTAAAAGCCTGGGTGGGTGTAAGAGGGAGACCTGAGGAACCTGTGAGCAGATGGGATACATCCTAGTGCCCCCCCCCCCTTTTTTTTTTTGTAGGTAAGATCTCTGTAGTCTTGGCTAGCCTTGGACTCACTGAGATCTGCCTGCCTTTGTCTTCACAGAACTAGGATTAAAGTGTGCCGCCATGCCCAGTTTAGCATTGCATCAGAATATATAGATACCAAATACTAAGTGCCAGATGGTTTTGAGATACCAAGTTCTGCCACATTCTAAGTCCAGGTTTCTGCCCTCCCCTTTTCAGGTATAAGAAGTAAACTCTGGGTACAATACTTTTTTACATATGGAAAAATTTGAGATCTCATGATAGCCCATAGGAAGAGATTCCCTGTTTCTGCCCTCTTCCCCTCCCCCTCTTCCTTTTTCCTTTTCTCTCTCCTTCCCTGTGGTAGTCCTGGCTCACCCAGGCTGGTCTTGAAGTTGTGTCTGTCCTGCCTCAGCCGGAGTCTACAGACATGTGATACCATATCTGTTCAGCTTTTTATATTGGACTCAGACGAACAAACCTGAGGGCAAATAAAGTACAATAAAATGGCCCTTTTACCTTTGTGCAAACATAAAAAGCGTCCTTAAAATAGATCTTGCCTTCCTGTGTGACATATTCAAAATTGGCAGAGTGCTCCTAAGTATACGTGGTGTAGAGGCACAAAGCCAGCCTCACTAAAATAAGCCTAAGCCAAAAATTTCCTTTCTGCCTCCTTTATAAGTACAGGTAATTTTGTCCAAATTCCCTGAGGGCAAAGTTTATCCACATGACATTGAAATAGGGAATGTCATTTGGCATGGAGTATTTGGTATTGGTCATAAGGAAATTTCAAACAATAAACACTAAGTAGCTGAAGACTTCATCAAGATCAGGATAAATTGAAACACAGGCAAAAAATTTAAACAACTTCTGCGGTTGCAATTGTGGACCAGCCCTTCTCTGTTGAGTGGTAGACTCTGAAGGCTCAGCTTAGTATACTTCACACACTTCTGTCTAGAGTCCTTTCATCCAGCGCCATCGCGGGCGTGCTCAAGCAAGGGAGGTCCCGAAGTCCGCAACGGTGGTCCATAGTCCTTGGTTTCCTTCGCTGGACCGGGAGAAACAGCGGGGGTTGAGAAGAAGGCTGCGGTTCCCAGTCGGTGTGTACCGCGTCCCTGGTCCCTGTTCCACTGGTCCCTGTTCCACGTTTCCCCTCAGGGCCGGCTGCTGGAAGGGAAAAGAGGAGCCCAGAGCAGGGGTGGATCCCGGTTTGATTCCAAGAGTGAGTGCAGAGAGCACGCATGGGCTAGAGGAGAGGTCGTCCAGTATCCAAAGATCCTTGCTTGTTCATACCACTTTATCCTCCACCCAGTCTATAAGGATTTCATGAAGTGAGCAAAGTAGTGTTTGTTTTTGTTTTTTGAGTTAGGGTTTCTCTGTGTATCCCTGGATATCCCGGAACTTTGCAGACCAGACTAGCCCGGAACTTAGAGATCTGCCTGCCTTTGCCTCCCAGGTGCTGGGAATAAAGGCATGTGCCATTACTACCCGACTGCAAGGTAGCATATTTGAAATTGATAAAAAGGGGGGGGGGCAGTGTACAGCTAGACTGATCTGGACAAAACGTGTTGTTCAGGTTTACCCATTTGTCTGTCTGTCTGTCTGTCTGTCTGTCGATGTGGTTTAGATGGTGAGGATATAGCAGGTGGTTCCGTAAGATTCATGGTGGTTCCGTAAGATTCATGGTGTCGCAGGTCATTGGGCATTTTACAGCCAGAGGGACAGTGGGGCTTGTGAGCCACCATCTTCACGCCTGCCCCTTTCAGTTAATGTTTGTCTCTTGTAAGCATTGCCAGTTGAACTCCTGTAACCTGCCCGAATGCTTACCCAGCAAGTGGCCGAATCCCAGGAAAGCTAGGGCTGCTTGATCTAAGCCAGAGGTGCTGACCCCCTTTAGCCAGGCATGGTGCCCTATACCTGTAACCCCAACATTTGGGAGGTTTACGCAAATGACCTGCCCCATGATTTGAACCAGCCTTCATTGTAGAGTGATTACCCCTAAACCAAAGAATGGGTTTTTTTTTTAAAAACGAGTAATCATACATCTAAATGCATTGGCACACAGCTGTGTCAAAAAACTGTCTCTCTGAGAAAGTGTGTTTGTAATACAACCCTGTTAAGGAATTCTGCAGCAGACCTCTTGGCTCAGGGCGTGTAATCTTAGATTCTCTGGGGATGAGACAGGAGGATCTCAAGTTCAAGCCCCACCTAGCAACTTAGACTCCTTGTCACTGAAAGAAAGTAAAGATAGGACTGGGATGTGGCACAGTAGGAGAGAGATTGTGAGTCGTGAGTTCAGTTCTCTATTTCCTTATAAAATACAGAATTACAATGAGAAGTTAATGGCTGACAGTATATGGAAGCGTGATAGAGTTCACTCCAGTAAATAGAAGTCTAGTGTGTGGATTTTTTGGTTGAAGTGTAATTTTGGAATAAAATGCAGGTGATAAGCAATTTTCAGAGGACCCAAATTTGGGGCCCCAGCATCATGTAGCTCATGACTGCCTGTTTAACTTCAGTCCATGGATGCACTGCTCTCTTGGGCCTCCGTGGGCACCTGCAAACACGCACACAATTTATTCCCAAAATTTGTACATGATTTGCATCAACTGATAGCACATAAGATCTTCTATAAATTTCATTTCCGAGAACACTCACAGGCACCTGCCTGCTTTTGCTGCATGCAGGGTGGCATTAATGGCGTTCATACCCCCACCATGCCAGGTTTGACACGTCTGTGTTTTATAACTTTCCTCATCTCGGAAGATGCAGACGGCTACAAGTCTTAGGTTGTGCTTCATGACCTTTGCTCCTGTGGTTGTCGCTAAAGACAGCCCAGACTCCTCGTGAGTATTTACTACAACTAGCCATGATTACTACTCCAGAGTATCAGGAGCACGTGTGCTTCCTGGGCCGCCATCCTAGCTAGTCTCACAGTTTCCAATGATGCACTAAAGAGCATTTGTGACTTTAGCACCAAAAATTCACAATGCTGTTTAAAAGAAGCCATTGGACACTACCGTCCAGTTGAGGTAAAGCAGTAAAGGTGTCTGATGTAAAAGAAAGCAATGGACGAAGACCACCTAACAACTGTGTAGAATTGCTGTTGGTTCTGGGAGCTTGTTTGCTTGCTTGTGAGAGGAAATTTGGCCTTCAGAGGGAATATGGGTGCATACTCCCATATAACATGAAAGGAACAGTTCTCTTGTTCACTAATGTGAGGAGGGAGCTTTTTAAACAAGTGGTTCTTAACTTGTGGCCCTCGACCCCTTCAGAGGGGTCGCTTAAGATTGTTGGAAAACAAGCATCCACATTACAGTCCATAGCAGTAGCAAAGTTACAGTTAGGAAGTAGCAACGAAAATAGTTTTATGGTTGGGTTCACCACAACATAAAGAACTGCATTAAAGCGCTACAGCATTAAGAAGGTTAGGAACCACTGCTCTAACAGCTTTGTGCTCCACCTGCTCACATCCTTTCCCCATCTCCCCCAACCCCCCACCCCCGCCACCGCCACCGTATCCAGTCCCACCTCCCAAAGCCTCACCTTTATCCAAACACTTGAACAAAAAAAAAAATTAGAAACATCAAGTTTTCAACACAGGAATTTGGGAGGATGAATTCAAGCCCAGAGTTTTCTGACCTCAGTGAGGAATAGAAGCACGCTCAGCAGTGGCCCTCGGTCTTCCCTACGGAGCTTGCTGAGAACACAGCCCCATCCCCAGCTCTTTCGCAAAGGTAAGTGACACTTGAGTGTTTTGTGATGGGGATGATGGCTTCCAGGTGACAAGGATGAGTTTTAGATTCATGAGGAGTTGCAGGTCTGAGACGCTGCACGTTTCGGAATTTGACCGCTGGCCAGCGCCTGCCATGCTCGTGATGAATTCAGGATGGAAGGACAGAAGCACCGTACGAGGGAACAAGGCCCTTTGGTGCTGTGAAAAAATGCTTGAAAACAATGAACTAGTTAGTAGGCAGGCAGGGAGGGAAGGTTTATATTTTGGTTCACATTTGAAGATACTGTCCACCATTATGAAGATGGCAGTGTGGCAGTGTTACCAGGCAGCTGATCACGTGTCCGCGTTCAGAAGCAGAGAGAGGAATGGTGCTCAGCTCACTCCCCCGCCCCTTTGTCTTTGTTTGTTTGTTTGTTTTTAATCTATTTATTACAGAAATATATATGAGAGATATATAGCTGGAGAGATAGCTTGATGGTTAAGAGTCCTGACTGGTCTTTTAGAGGACAGGTTCAATTCCCAGCACCTACATGGCTAATCACTGTAACTCTAGTTCCACAGTATCTGGCGCCCTCTTCTGGCCCCTGCATGCACCGCCTGCATATGGCGCACCGACAAACCACAGGTAAAACACTTACACACATAAAATTTAAAAATCTAAAAACTGCCAGATGGTGGTCGCATGCCTTTAATTCCATCACCCGGGACGCAGAGGCAGTCAGATCTCTGAGTCTGAGATCAACCTGGTCCACAGACAGTTTCAAGACAGCCATGCCTACACAGAGAAACCCTGACATGAAAAACAAGAAACAAAAACCAAGCAAACAAAAAAATCTAACTTATTTAAAAAGTGTGTGTGTGTGTGTGTGTGTGTGTGTGTGTGTGTGTGTTTGAGTACACACTCTATTTGTGCCAGAACCTACAGAGGTCAACCCTGTGGAACCGGATGGAGTTATAGGTGGTTGTGAGCCACTATCTGGGTACTGGGAATCCAACAAGAATTCTGCAGGAGCAGTTAGTGCTCTCAGCTGCTGAGTCTCCTCCCCTCCAGCCCCCAGTTCTCTCTCCTTGTCATGCACCCAGCCAATAGCACGATGTCACTTACATTCAAAGTGGGATTCCCCTCTTCACAGTTCTCTGGAAAGGCCCTCACATTCTGGTAACATTTCTTAGTGCTGCTGGCACCTCAAAAGCTTTCAGACTTCCTTTCCGGCCTCAGCGAAGATCCACCCTCTGTACACCTGCCCATTTCCCTCAGGTTGCTGGCCGTGCTCCATCTCACCCCTGAGGCCTCTTCGGATGAGAACAGAGCTGCCTGTGTGTTGTTAGTGTTGACCTGACTGCTGGGGAGACTGCAGTCGAGGCGAAAGGAGCACAGCCATATCCACTGGAAACAGTGAGAGCCATGAAGCCAGCACGCACTGACACAGCTCTGGCAAAGCTGAGCCGAGTGCTGTGATTGCTGCCACGTCACCTCTCACTTCAGGTTTTGGTCTCCGTGTGCTGCATTCTTGGGCACTCTCGCATTATGTTTCATTTTGTGTCCTTTCCAGAGAATTATGTTTTAGTCTTTTTTTTTTTTCTTCAGGAAACTCGTAAACTTACTATCCCTTCTGCTTTTAGGGAAATGACTTTATCTGGCCCTGTTTGTAAGTCTTCCTTATGCTCTGGAGATTAAGATAAGCACTAAGCTAGGAATTTCTAAATGAGGTCATGAGTCCAGGAATCTCCTTGGGGGTATCCACCCCTAAGCAAACTCGACAGTCTAATTGGAACAGGATAAATTCAGAGATCATTGACAAACTTCTACTGTCCAGGAGAAGTAGTGACAAATTCAAGGTGGGGGGGGG
>CM052700.1:8347670-8372828 GCA_028551405.1 Uromys caudimaculatus | reverse complement strand
GTTTAAAGACAAGGATCACACAAGGTACACCTCCAGAGGAATAGAATTCAGTAGATAAGATAGACTAAACTAAACTTGTCTGTCTTTATAGCCTAGATGATGGAGCCATTGCTATGCATAAAAATACCAGCTCAGATATTTTCTGTTTGTCTGGAGTGCTTTGAAACTTCAAATACTGCCAGCCTAAAAGCAGGCTGTAATATAATAAATGTATTTGTTTTAGCAGAGACATTCTTTAGAATTGGTGTTATAGGGTGAATAATAAAAATAAAATCTGTTCTACTTTCTTTTTTTTTTTTCTTTCTTTTTTTTTTTTTTCTTTTTTCTTTTTTTTTTTTTTTTTTTTTTTTGGTTTTTCGAGACAGGGTTTCCCTGTGTAGCCCTGGCTGTCCTAGAACTCACTCTGTAGACCAGGCTGGCCTCGAACTCAGAAATCCACCTGCCTCTGCCTCCCAAGTGCTGGGATTAAAGGCGAGTGCCACCACTGCCCGGCTCTACTTGCACTTTCTAATTGTGACCAAACTTGTAACCCCAAGCATGTAATAAAAAAACAAACACATGTCCAGAGACAAAATGGTATAATCTGTATTTCTTGGATAATCATTAGTCCGCCTTTGCTCTATGAAACCTGTATAAATAGAGGCAACCCGATTGCTAGTCAGTCAGAGCTGCAAGATCCCCAACTATGTCTGACTTGGTCCTTCCTCACTGACTCCTTATCTCCTCTCAGGCCACCTTGTCAAGTGCTGAGACTGGTCCCCAGCAGAAAGCCCTGACATTTAAATTGGATCAACCCCCCCCCCAAAAAAAAAAAAAAAACAAAAACAAAAACAAAAAAACCTGAGGTCCGAAATCATCCCTGACATGTACTTACTGTGGCTATAGAAACATAGTAGAGATGTTACTACTTTTTTCTTTCTTTTCATTTGTTGTTAAGGAATTTTACTTTAGTGGTTAAGAGTGGGCATTGCTCTGACAGAAGACCCTTGTTCAGTTCGCAGCATCAGTGTCTGGCTCAACATGGCCTGTAACTCCAGCCTGTTTGATGTATCTGGCCCCCAGAGGTCTGGTACTATTGTATGTGTGTATAGGTGACACACATCATGGTGCCAGTGTGGAGACCAGAAGACAACTCTTGGGAGAGTGGGTTCTCTCCTTCTGCCTTCAGAGGATTGAACTCAGGTCATCAGTGGTGGCACAGACCTTTAATCTGAGCGCTTGGGATTCAGAGGCAGGCAGATCTCTTTCAGTAGAGTCTGGTATACAAAGTGAGTTGGAGGCCAGGCAGGGCTACATAAGGACTGGATCCTGACTCAAATATCAAACAGAAACCATGACATTCTAGATCATAAAGCAATTATGAAATAAAGGTGTGGGCTGGAGAGATGGCTCAGCAGTTAAGGGCACTTGTTGCTCTTGCAGAGGACTTGAGATTCGGTTCCCAGGACCCCACATTGGCTCTCAACCATCCATAACTCCTGTCCCAGCGATCTGATGCAGTCTTCTGGCCTCCACAGGCACCAGGCACACATGTGGTATACAGGCATAGAAGCAGGCAGCATTCCCTGGGCAGAAGAGATCCCGCATTGTGTAAGACTGGAGAAAACGAGCTCACTGTAGCCATGTATCTTGACTGGATGTCGACCAGTTGCCTTGAGCTCCCGCTGCTGTGACTTTCCCACCTTGAGGGAGCCTGGATATAGTTTAGAACTGGGGGCCAGTATAAGCCCCCCTTTCCCTAAGTTGCTTTTGTCAATCTATTTTATCACAGCGAAAGAGAAGCTGAGACATGGTGAATGGCCATCATATGACCACTACGTCTTCCTTTGAAACTCTCCTTTTTCTTCTGCCAAGAGCTCGATTTTATTTTTAACTATCTAACAATTCATTTGCTTGAGACAAAGTTTCACTCTACCGCTCAGGCTAGCCTGAGACTCAGTATGCAAACCAGACTGGCCTGCAATTTATTGCAGCCTTCTCGTACAGTCTCTGGAGTGCTGGGGTTACTGGTGTCCATCGTGTTGACTTAGGGTCTTGGCTAGACTGGCTGAACTAGGGATTCACCTGCCTCCCTGTGCTCATGTTACAGGTATGCTGCTATACCCGGCTATTTACATAGGTCCTGGGGATCTGAACCCAGGTCCTCATGTTTACACAGCAAACACGTTACCAACTTAGCCACTGTGTGTGTGTGTGTGTGTGTGTGTGTGTGTGTGTGTGTGTGTGTAGTAGTAGTAGTCGTCGTCATCGTCATCATCGTCTAGGTTTTTGGGGGCTAGAGAGATAGCTTATTAGCTAAGAGCACCTGTAGTTCTTGCAGAAGACTCAGGTTCAATTCTCACCACCCACTTGGTGGCTCACAGCCATCTGCAATTCCAGATTTAGGGGATCTGGTATCCTCTTCTGGTCTCTGTGGGCACTGCATAAATGTAGTGTACAGGAATACATGCAGGCAACACACCCATATACATAAAATTGATCTAGATCTTGCGTATGAGAAAACATGACATTTTCTCTTTCTTCTTTCAATCAGTATTCTCTCTCTAATCTCTCTCTCTCTCTCTCTCTCTCTCTCTCTCTCTCTCTCTCTCACACACACACACACACACACACATTGGAATTGGGGTTGCAGGAATCAGAAGTTAACCTTGAGAAAGAACAGTGTCCAGTGTCTAGGAAATGTACTTTAGGACTCAGTGATGGGGTGCTCAGTCCTGCTCTTGGGGAGTGAGGGGCAAACCTTGATTGAGGTCAACATCGGGAACCTGTTGACTTTCCTTGGAGGCTGACAAGGAGTCTGTGGAGGGGGAGGGAAAGCTGATGTCTCCAGATCACTCTTCACCCTTCAGGCCCCAGCAAAGCGTCACGTGCTCTGACCAGCCGCACTCCTAGAAGCCAAGCTCTGGCCGCAGTCTCCAGCTTGTGTGTTTCAAGACCCGCCAGCTTCTCTGCAGGAGGCTCTTGGGATTCAGATATCTCCTACCTGAGGTGGGCAGCATTTACAACACTTGCCAAGATCCATTCCTTCTTGTTAATTGATTGGCATATGGCATTTCCACACAGGCAAATCCATCTGTGGTCGCGCCTCATGTAGGTTAAGAGCCCTCACATGCCCCTCAACATTCCATGACCCACGAGGGTCATGAACGTTGAAGGCAAAGAGCGAGCTCTGGCCACCCCCACGCTCATGGCGTGATGCTGAGAGGCCAGAGATGGAGCCAGCCTCTCAGTTGAGCCTCTCTCTCTTTTTTTTTTTTCGAGTCAGGGTTCTCTATATAGCCTTGGCTGTCCTGGAACTCACCCTGTAGACCAGGCTGGCCTCGAACTTAGAAATCCGCCTGCCTCTGCCTCCCGAGTGCTGGGATTAAAAGCGTGCGCCGCCACTGCCCGGCGAGCCTCTCTTTTCCGTGTCTGGTGGATTGAACACATGAGGATTTGTAAATGTGAATGAAGGGTATTGAAGAGAATGGGGAAGCGAGGTCTTACGTTCTCTAGTCCATTAAAGAAAATCAACAGGGAGAAGCGAGAACATATTAGCAGACTTACATCGACTTCTGGGGTAGTCAAAGAATGCTGTGGGTTAACAGGATTGTATGAACTCCGCTGGGAAGCTGCCGACTGTTTCTGTGGGAAAGTGAGTTCCTGACTTTCTACTCTGGATGTCTGGGACATGTCTCCACGGTCACCATTCCCGAGGGATTCATAGGAATTCTGCTCTTTGATGTCAAAGATGGGGGCTGCAGTCAGAGGCTCTCTGTATAGTAAGAACACATGGTGGATGCAAGCACTGATTTTTATCCCCATGGAGAAGGGAAATTTTCTAGTAATAAGAGTAGCATTTCTAGTGCCAGGATCCTATCCACACATACCTTATGGAAAGACAAGAAGCTTGGAAGCTGCTGGAAGGGAGCCCAGAGCTCAGGACCGGAGGAAACAGCCAGAGTTTTGTTGCCTGTATGCGAGACTTGGTTTCTTCCCATGCTGGTTAGGAATCTGTATGGCCGACAGTATCCCCGGATCCTGGACTATCTTCAAAGCCTATCCGGCAACAAGTGTGACACTGATGCAGTGTCTCATTTCCCTTTTCACTCTGGGGACAAGGGAAATTGGCTCCGTGCCTGGGCAGACCCTGAGAAGCTATGGAAGGAGGTACATCTCATGTGACCAAGACCTGGCAGGCTCTGTCTTTGCTTCCAGAGAATGTTATTTCTCAGTGGTTTAATTGGTTAGAAGCAGAAACAAAATATCTATCTTGTGTAGATTTGGTTTACAAACCAAACCAAACCAAACCAAACCAAACCAAACCAAACCAAAATAAACAAACAAACAACAACAACAACAAAAACCCTCTGGAAAATATAGCAATAGCGGCTAAGTTTTTTTTCACTACCACTGCCTGTATACAGGATTTACATGCACAGAGAGCTGTGTGTGATGTGTCTCATAAGTGTGTCTGGTGATGTCACAGTGATGAAGTTGCCTAATGACGCTTTTCTCAGCAAGCGCCACCATGATCAAGTGACTTGTGACTGTATGGACTCACATGCATACAGAAATGGAAGGGTTAGGCCTTACAGAAAAAAAAAAGTGGTCAGCCCCTCCCCCATCTCTTTAGGAGGTGGGCTCAAAGGTAGAGCACTGTTCTAGCAGGTGTGAGGGCTTACGCTCAAGCCGTAGGACTGGCGTTGGGTCTATCTTTGAATGGCTCTGTATACACAATGGCGTGTTTACACAGCCTTCCTAGCTGGGGTGCTCTGTTCACAGCTCCTATCTCATGGCCTGCACTGTGCATTTTACATTCAGAGGCGTGAGCTTGTGGCGCCACCTGTGGAAAGCATGTCTGATGACGTCGACCGTTGATAAAATACAGAAACTGAAGGTAGAGGCCTTTCCAAACTTGAGCTGCATACGCTTTTATTACTATGGACTCGGGCACTTGCCAGTACCAAAAATGGAAGTTTGGGGGCTGGAGAGACGGCTCAGCAGTTAGGAGCACTGACTGCTCTTCCAGAGGACTCAGGTTCAATTCCTAGCATGCACATGGCAGTTCACAACTGTCTGTAACACCCTCACACAGATATGCATACTGGCAAAACACAAATGCACATTAAAATAAGTTACTATTTTTATTTTTTTACAAAAGGAAGTTACAGCATTAAATGGAGGGGTAAATTCATTCCATCTTGGGAAGTATGGAGCATAATTTTTTTTTTTTTAAGGGACATGATGGTCTCTAGTTGGGGTTGAGAATGCTGCTCAGCACCAGCGGACTTTTTCCTAATGGACTAGAATAGATAAGACCTCACTGTTGTGGCTCTTCTGAGGTAGGAGAGAACATGAAGTTTACCTGTGTAGCCACTTCAGTTTAGTTCAAGGCCAGCTTTGGGTTATATGAGACACTGACCCGATGGGAGGGAATAAGAAAGATTTACAGAAATAAGGATGTTTGCCATGGTTGTTTAGGACTAAATTTTGATGAGGAATGATCAAGATAACTTTGTCCCCACCTCCTCCTTCCCTCCCTCTTTTCCTCTCTCCTCTCCCCTCTTCAAACACGGAGACCACACTAGCTTAAACCTCATGGAGACCTACCTGCCTCTGTCTCCCCAGTGCTGGGATTAAAGGTTAACTGGCCTAATTTTACCCCTTTGCTCTAAGGTGAGGTGGTAGGAAAAAAGCAGAAAGCCAGTGGGGTGCTGAACGCATTTTCTTTCCTGACCCACTCAGATGTTCTCTTAGGAAGCACCTTCATGTATAGGTGGCCACTCCTTCCCCTCATCATGGCCTTATCCCTCCCACCCATGAACACAACATGACAAACATAGACATCTTCCAAAGGAAAGATTTTCCACCAGAATTTATCTTTTTCCTGGGTTGTCTTTGTTGTTGTTTCAATACCTCTTTCCTTCCTCCCTCTCTCCCCTTCCGGTGTGTGTGTGTATGTGTGTATGTGTGTTTATGTGTGTACGTGTGTATATGTGTGTGTGTATGTGTCTGTGTGTCTGTGTGTGTCTGTGTGTGTATGTGTGTGTGTATGTGTGTGTGTGTGTGTATGTGTGTATGTGTGAATGTGTATGTGTGTATGTGTGTGTGTATGTATGTGTGTATATGTGTGTGTATGTGTGTGTGTGTATGTTTGTGTGTATATGTGTGTGTATGTGTGTGTATGTGTATGTATGTGTGTGTGTGTACGTGTGTGTGTATGTGTGTGTGTGTATGTGTGAATGTGTGTGTGTATGTATGTGTGTACGTGTGTGTATGTGTCTGTGTGTATATGTGTGTGTGTATGTGTCTGTGTGTCTGTATATGTGTGTGTGTATGTGTGTGTGTGTGTATGTGTGTGTGTATGTGTGTGTGTATGTGTGTGTATGTGTGTGTGTCTGTGTGTGTGTGTATGTGTGTGTGTATGTGTGTACGTGTGTGTGTACGTGTGTGTACGTGTGTGTGTATGTGTGTGTGTATGTGTGTGTGTATGTGTGTGTGTGTGTGTATGTGTGTGTGTGTATGTGTGTGTGTCTGTGTGTGTATGTGTGTGTGTCTGTGTGTCTGTGTGTGTGTGTGTGTGAATGTGTGTGTGTGTATGTATGTGTGTATGTGTGTGTGTGTGTGTATGTGCGTGTCAGAGGACAACACGTTTCTCCTTCCTACTGTTTGTGCTCTGAAGATCCAACTCAGGCTGTCCGGCTTGTATAGCAAGTCCCCTTACACTGCAGAGCCATCCTCTGCCTCCGTCTTTCTATCTCTGTAATAGGCATTCTCAGTCGCCAAAGCCCAGCCTTCAGTTATTTTCTCCAGCTTGCTTGGCCTCGGTCCTAATCACTGAGTCTTGTCAGTTTTATTGCTTGAGGTCTCTGGGCACCAGAAGCTGAACCCAGGTCCTCTGCCGAAGCTGTACATGCTGTCGCCCACCCAACCGTCTCTTCCGCCCCTGCTAACGGTGTCTTAATGCCATCTCCTCTCCTCTGCTCCCTTTATCAGACCTGATCATGTTTCTGTCAGTTGCTGCAATGCCCTCTGGGTTCATGTTCCAGCTCTTTTCCCTTCTGCTGATCAGAAGAATGGTTTTTAAAATTCTGTCACGTTGGTCAGCTCACTTACCAACATTATATCCTTGAGTGGACAAAGAGCGAATGAATCTGTGATCAGCCTGGAGTGGAGTCGGGGAAACCTTGTTCAGCACATGTCAGCGAATATGTTTGAAATTACTGGACTCTCATTCTGTGCATGGGTTAAAGGGTGACCTGGGGAAGCAGGGGGGAAGGATTGATCTCGATGCCCAGGATGGAGGGGGTGGGATGAAAGGAGACTGCGGTGAGAAGAGAGAAGAACAAAATTAGAATCATAACTTTTGTTTCTAATGAGTTGGCAAGCAAGAGGGGTTTTTCTCACTAATGCAAAGGAAATGATTTTTTTTTAAAATAAATCCCAGCAGTGTCTGTAACCATCTCCTAAAAAGATGTGAAGAAAGAGACCCTCGCAGACACCACACAGGAGGAGGAATATCTAAAACAGGGCACGGAGTTATGTTTCCTTTTGAAGTTGGGGAGAGGAGGAAAGAAACTCAGCAAAAAGTGTGATTCATTCACACACACTCTTTGTGTCACTCTGTCTGTCTGTCTGTCTGTCTGTCTCTTTCTCGATACTAACATTTTTATGAACTTGGGATGGTTGTTTCTGCACAAGTGTTTCAAGATAAGTGTGTTAGGTGTCAGTGCATTTCCAGGCTGGGCTGGTGAGCGGTGCAGTGAGCAAAGATGATTGCAGTCAAGCCTGGGGTCCTGTGTTCGATGGTGGGACACAAGAACCAACTCCTGCAAGTCATGGCACCCGCATGCTTACACACGCACACACACATGCATGCACACACGCACACACACACTACTTTTTTTCTTTTAAAAAAAGTGCGTAGGCCTGAACTCTGGGTCAGTCTGCATCCTTAATGGTTAAATCTGGTTTGTTCTGTATCAAAATTAAAGAGAATTAAAAGTATGGTATGAAGGTTGACAGATGAAAGACAGAGGTGTCACGTCTTACTCTGTTAGGCACAAAGACGGATGGACTAGTTAAGAACCTAATCAAATGAGGTGAAGTCCCATTTCCTGGGCTAGGCAATCTGCCTGCTCTGGAACACAGAGGATTTATGGGGAGGACGGTATACATCTATTAAAACACATCTGGCGCCGGGCAGTGGTGATGCATGCCTTTAATCCTAGCACTTGGGAGGCAGAGGCAGGTGGATTTCTGAGTTCAAGGCCAGCCTGGTCTACAGAGTGAGTTCCAGGACAGCCAGGGCTACACAGAGAAACCCTGTCTTGAAAAACCGAAACCAAAAAAACAAAACAAAACAAAACAAAACAAAACAAAACAAAACAAAAAAGAAACAAACCACCAAAAAAACCCATCTGGCTCCATTTGAGACATAAGCATTTGGAGCTGACAGCAATGGAAGAGCCAGAAAATAACCATCATGAAACAGTGATTTCGTTGCGACGTAGCTAAAAATACTGCCATCAAAAGCTTACTCAACAATGCCTTTGAGTTATATACTCTATTAAAAAAAAAACCCAAGAAAGGCATTTTACAGTAAATTTGTATTAGTGTTGATAGAGGAAGCCCAGGAGAGCGAGATGAAAAGGAATGGTTGAACCTCCATTTACACACAGGCTGTGGAAAGTTCTGGTGGCGTCCGTGGCCTCTGTATACCATTGCCTGAGCTAGCTAGCAGGAAGGAAGGGCTTTGCCTAATTCTTTTCTCAGAGCAAAGAGCTTTTTGACAGTTATCTCCCCAAGAAGGGTGATGCCTCTCTAAGCCAGTAAAAGCCTTGCAGGAATGCAGGGGCATACGAGCAGGCCAGGTGGGCTCCTTAGATTGCTAGGTAGGGGTTGGGTGTTTCAGGAGACCTTGACTTCTCAAATTCTGCACTCTTCCACTGTTCCCTTTCCTCCTTCCTTCCCTCATCTCTCCCGACTCCTCTTTCTTCGTATTTGGTTTTCTGACCCAAGATCTCCCGGTGTAGTCCAGGCTTCAAACTACAATGATCCACTTGGCCTCAGCCTCCTGCACCCTGGGGTTAAATGGGCATGGTGCCAGCATACCTGGGCCAAAATCTAAACTCTCGTCGGCAAAATAGTCTGGGTAACTTGACAGTGTTGATGTGACTGTTAAATGTGTCCATACTTGGGAAAGTGGTCCATAAATCCTCAGACACCATCCGTATTCAGTCAGCTCATTTGAGCATGAACTCTGCGCCTGGGTTTTTGTTTCTAAGCTCTGCAGGTTTAACCCGAGACACAATCCTATCCCTTGGAGAAATCACAACCTATGGGGATGGCAGACCGACCCATAGGCTACAGGCGTGGTACCTACAGTGTAATGGAAGATCCAGACTGGGGAGGCTCCAGGGTTCCCCTGACTGAAAAGCCCGGGGTTTCCAGAGTCAGGGGTTTACATGATCAAGGGCACATGGCAGAAAGTCCAAGGCTCTGGCTCAGTCCCCAGCATTGTAGAAATCATATCATGGTGAGGCAGCCATGTCTAGTCCCTGTGAATATTGGCTATTCTATTCAGAACACTGATGTGGTTGTCTAGTGATGCTTTTCTCAGAACTTAGCCCTGCCATTAAGTGAGACGGTATCGTGCTTAGGAAGTGAGTGCAGCAGCCACGTGCACAGCTAAGTGACTACAGATTCATAGTAGTGTGTGTGTGTGTGTGTGTGAGTGTGCATGGTACATGTGAGTGTGTGAGAGTGTATGTGTGTGTGGTATAGTGTGTGTGAGTATGAGTGTGTGTGTGGTGTGTGTGGTCTGTGTGTGTGTGGTGTGAGTGTGTGTGTATGTGTGTGTGTTGCATGTGAGTTTGAGTGTATGTGCAGTGTATGTGTGTATGTATGTGGTGTGTGTGTAAGTGTGTGTGTGTGTGAGTATATGTGACTGTGTGTGTGTGCAGTGTGTGTAGTATCTGTGTGGTGTGAGTGTGTGTGTGGTGCATGTGTGTGTGTGTGCAGTGTGTGTGTAATGGAAGGCATGGAACACTCTAAGCACTGAGCTGCCTTTGTGTACTGTAGAAAGAGATATTTAAAATTTTTCAGTAACATTTTTTACATGTATTTATTTGACTTTATGTGTATGAATGTTTTCCCTGCATACATATCTGGGCATCATGTGTGTGCCTGTTGGATCCCCTGGAGCTGGGGTCATGGATGGTTGTGAGCCTCCATGTGAGTCCCAGGCGCTGGGACTCGAACCTGACTCTTCTATATAAGAGCAGTAAGTGGTTTTTTGTTTTTTTAAAATGCTGAGCCATATCTTCAGCCTTACCAAAGAGTTTTTTTTTTTTTTTTAAATACATACATACATATATTTCCAAATGTGACGGTTCTGCAGAGACCAATCAGACAAAATTATCCTTTTGGGTGTATCTGTTCAGGGGTCAGGGGACAATATCAGATCAGACCAGAATCATCTCATATTGCAGGGACCACTGTATCACGAACTGGCTGATTAATAAGCATGGTGAGCTGCCATTAGTAGCTGTATTTGTACTCAAAGACAGCATTTAAAAAAACAAACAAACAGTACGGGCCATGTATGTACATGCAGCTTAGGGGAAGGGTTTAGTCTTGTGAATTTGCAGGGGACACTTTGCAGAAGTTGAAGACGATTCCCATCAGCCTTGCTCCTGAGCATGAACAGATTCCATGGAGCCAGGTCACCACCAGATAGGAGCAGGTGTTGGAACCGCTGGTGGGGGTATCCCAGGAGATGGTGAGTCACACCCGATGCTGGCTGTGACTGCGGGGTATCAGTCCAGCCAGGGTCACTCTGAGGAGATGAAGCCACAGCCAACCTGGGAGGTCTCCTAGAACCTCTATAAGGCAAGGGAGGGCCCATCCTGTCTTCTTCAGTCTTCCTTCATTACCTCCCATCGGGTCCCTGAGGTATCAGCTCCAGGAAGTATTGGTAATGCAGACTGCCTGTAGCATCCTAGAGCCAGAGGTTCATGGCCGGTGGAGCAAGAGGAGAAACAGTGCAAAGCTGGGCTGAACAACTGGGAACAGCACAAAGCTCTTTGTTCCCTCATTTTTCAATTTTATGTTGGAGACAAGGTCTCTCTATGTGGCCCAAGCTAATCTTTTTTTTTTTTTAATTAATTATTTTATGTGTATGAATACACTATGGCTGTCTTCAGACACACCAGAAGAGGGCGTCAGCTCCCATTACAGATGGTTGTGAGCCACTATGTGGTTGCTGGGAATTGAACTCAGGACTTCTGGAAGAGCAGTCAGTGCTCTAAACTGCTGAGCCATCCTTCCAGCCCCCAAGCTGATCTTAAACATACTAAGTAGTCACCTATGACTTTGCGTTTCTTGTCCCTCTGCCTCTGTGTCCCAAACATTGGGATTATAGCTATGAACATTAAAAATGGTTTTTTTTTTTTGGGGCGGGGTGAGTTTTGTGGACCACGCTTTTAATTTTAGCATTTGGGAGGCAGTGGCACACAGATTTGTGTGAATTCAAGGCTAGCCTGTTCTATATAGTGAATTGCAGGACAACCAGGAGTACACAGTGAGAACTTGTCTCAAAAACAAAACAAAACAAAAACCAAAAACCAAACCAAACTCAAAACCCTCCAAACCCCATTTTACTTATTTAGTGTATTTGTGAGCTTTAACTTATTTAGTGAACATATGTATTTGTGAGCATGAGGTTACCATAGTACTTAGAAGTCAGGGGACAACTTGTTGGAGTTGGTTCTCTGTGTGAGTCTTGGGGATAGAACTCAGATCATCAGGCCATCACTTGGCCATTCCATGCTTTACCTCAATGGCTCAGGAATAGAGAATGGCTCTTTCTCTTTCCTTTCCTCCCCTCCCCTCTCCTTTCCTTGGCTTTTCCGGGCTTTTCATAGTCAAATGCAGAGGTCTGGTTCATTCAGTCCCTTGTCCACCAAAGCAGCCGGCAGGGACTACTTCAGCTTCTCTGCCTTCTCTTTGTCTGTGATGTGCAGGGTGTAGGTAGCGGCTGCGGTGAACTGTGAACTGCATATTATCTTTGTTCTTCTTGATCTTGATGGATTTGACATCCTTCTGCCAGGCTCTGAGCAGTAAGTCCCCGAGTTCCTCAGTTTCCCAAGGCGATGGGTGCTTTGCTGGTGACTTCACCCAAAACCTCACAGCCATGAGAACGGAAAAGCAGGAATGGCTTACTTATTTTTTTTTTTTTTTTTTTTTGGTTTTTCAAGACAGGGTTTCTCTGTGTAGCCCTGGCTGTCCTGGAACTCACTCTGTAGACCAGGCTGGCCTCGAACTCAGAAATCCGCCTGCCTCTGCCTCCCAAGTGCTGGGATTAAAGGCGTGCGCCACCACTGCCCGGTGGCTTACTTATTTTAACTGGTTACAATTTAAATACAAATCTCCACAGGTGTCTACCGACTGCGATTGGCCTAAGGTCTTGGGTTACCTCGCCTGTTCCATCGTGTGATTTCCTAATAATTCCAGGAATTTATCTTGGGATAGACTTAATTTCACTGCAACTGCAGGCTTTATGTGTATTATGTGCCCAGTGCTCGTGCAACCTGGGGTATTCTCTGCCCTTCTTGTAGGTGAAAGTGGAAGAGACAGACGTGGAGAAGTTCCTTCGGGTTGGCCACTCATGCCTGACCCCTGCTGAAGTACTGAATTCACTGTCGTCCAGGCCACATAATGAGACCCTTCCTCAACAGACAGACAAACAAGCCCATTAACTAGGAGAGCCAGCCTAAGGCATCGTTTTAACTGGCTTAGCAGCAAGAATAATATGGAGGCATCTGAAAGATTTTTTCCCCCTGACAGAGGAACAGAAAAGGCTAAGACGGAGCTATAGCATGTGAGAGACTGCTGCCAAGGAAAATATCCGAAAGTCAGATAAAAAGAAACTCCAAAACGGAGAGATGGGATACACATGAAAGGGTCGTGCAGCAGTGGATCGGAAACTCCCTCCCACACAAAATTCCTGTGATCTCTGAACTGTTCATCTTGGGGTGGAAGGAGCAGAGAGCGAAATTCTTGGAGGGGTTGGGTTGAAATTTAACTTGAGAACACACAAAGGCAACTTTCTCAGGAACAGAGTTACAGAACAAAATAATGATTAAGTAGTAGGTCTTGTGCTTAGAGACCATAAGCCCTTGCGGTAGCCGTATGTATACGGGGAGTCAACGGCCAGCCTGGACTACATGGTAAGATTTTTATCTCAGAAAAAAAAAAAAAAAAAAAAAGAGAGAGCGAGAAATAGAAAATATGAATATAAGCAATGGAATTAATTGTGGATGCCGTGAGAAGCTGTGTTTGTACTGTAATATAGCACACAGAGCAAATGCTGCTGCTTTTACCACTGCAGAAACATTTCCCAGACATTAAATAGGGGAAGCAAGCCAAAACCGTGTATGTATACACATCATTATGCGTAAAGCTGAGAGTTCCCAGATCTGCAGAGACCCAGCAACTCTGAAACAGTGGGGCCCGGAGGCAGTAACTAGGCAAGTCAGGAGACAGCATTACTTCTGAGGGGGAAGGAAGTCGGATGAAGAACGGGCCTCAGTTGCCATGGTAACAGCCATGCCCCCGTTTGTCTACCTGTGTCTTAGAGAGTATAGCAGAATGTGGCATGATTCGTATGAAGTTTAAAGGCACGTGGTGATATGTACTTTTAGACTCAGACTGGAAGGACACCGATCCTGCCTGTCAGGTTCAGGGTGGTAGGGAATTTGAGGGGGAGCAAACAACAGATGGTGCCGAGTTTATCCGCTCGCATTTCCGAGGATGACGACATCTTTTTGTTTGCCCGAAATACTTCACCCCAAATCAGAAAAAGCCAAAGCTTTTTGCCCAAAGTGTGGGCAACTCAGTCTCTGAGAGCAGATGGACCAGTGAGAGGAGCCCAGGAAGCAAGATGAATGCCAAGTTAACCTCCAGGTAGCTCCCACTAGGGGCTAAAGAAGAAAGCCTGCAGAAAGCCTGTGTGTGGACCTAGGGCGGGCGGCAAAGCGGAAGCGAGCCTGCTGGCTTACAGTGAGCAAAGTTGGATGCTGACTGAGCACAAGCAGAGTCAGGGGGCCACGTTCTGTTCTTACATTCTTTGGACAGATTTTCTCATCTGTGTCTACGTGAAAGGTTTTGTTCTGCCCATTTTCTATCTCATATCTCCTCTTCATCGAGTGCGAAAGTTAACTGGAAGGGATTGAAAGCAGCCCCAAAGAACCGGGTAAAGTCCGAAAGGGTGTATTAAAAGAGTGTTCAGTGCTGGCAGAAGGTGGGCTCATCCTGTGATCCTAGCAGTTGGGAGACTGAGGCAGGGAGATCAGGAGTTTTAGGATGGTCTGGGTGACGTAGAGAGACAATATTTCAAAGGAAAAGTGTGTGTGTGTGTGTGTGTGTGTGTGTGTGTAAGGGAGACAGAGAAACACACACACACACACACACACACACACACACACAGAGAAAGAGAGACATGAGAGAGGGGGGAGAGACAAGGAGGGAGGGGTGCACCCCAATCCCACTGGTCTCCCCCTCCCCCGATACCCGCTCTCCACTCTCGCAGCTTCCCTCTCACCATGGAAGCTGCAGTGTGTCCCACAGCATACACCCTTTTGACTCTTTGCTTGCAAATGTTCATCACAATGGCTCGCTGGTCTGGTACCAGGCTCTGACTTTTGCTATTCTACCAGCATCTTCCAGTTTTGGTTTTCTTATTTAGGGAACGCAGCCTAGGACAGAGGTTTTAAAAAGTACAGGTCTCAAATCTCATTCTGAGCTCCAGATGTGGCTCAGCTGTCTCTGCAGACAGGGCGTTTTTCGTTTGTTTGTTTGTTTGTTTTGTTTGTTTGTTTTGCTTTTGCAGAGGACCCTGGTTTGATTCCCAGCACCTACATGATGGCTCAGTCACAATTGTAACTCCAGTTCCAGGGGATCAGATGTCCTCTTCTGACCTTCATGGGCACGAGGCATATGCACAAAATAAATCTTAAAAAATGAAAAACAAGATGCCCCAACAGGTAAAGGCAGTTGCTACTAAGTCCAGTGACCTGAATTTGATCCCTGGGACCCTCATGGTGAAAGGAAAAAGCGGACTGCTCCATGTCATCTTCTGACATTCACATGTGTGCCATGTGCCTCCCTTGAACAAATACATAAATGTTATAAAAACAAAGAAAAGCTGCTTTCTAACTCCCAGCTTTGTTCACCTGAGCAACTGGACATGTCCGTGCCGTATTTCTACCATCTATCCAACCATTACAACGTCCAACCTGATACTCGGCCTTGTGAACATCAAGGGAATTAGTCTTGGGTTGAGGAGATAGCTCGGGGTTAAGAGAGCTCCCTGCTCTTCGAGGGGTTGAGTTTGATTTCCACCTCCCATGTTGGGTGGCTCGCAGGTGCCTGTAACTATACCTCGAGGGGATCCTGCACTGTGTTCTGGACTCCAAGTGCACAGTATATGTGTGATATCCTCCACCCCTCAAAATCTCAAAAAACATCAAAATGAGTTAGTCTAAAATTAAAAAACAAGATAGGGAGACACAACTCCTGGAACCTGTTCTCTCGCATGGGAGCATGCATGCTCTCTGCCTCTGTCTCTCTGTCTCTTTCTTTCTCATACACACAAATAATAAATAGAACAAAATAGATAAAACAGTGAGAATTATTTGTCATTTAAAGATTTTCTATTATTAATTCACTCTCAAGTCTAAGTTACCTAAATTTATTTTTGGTTGCTGTTGTTTGAGTCAGGGCCTCACCATGTAGCCTAGGCTGGCCTAGAATCTACCATCTCCTCCTGCCCCAGTCTCCTGAATACAGGATTATAGGTAGAGGTCACTATACCTGGCTTGGTCTACTTAAAATTTGAAGTCTGTATTAATTAATGCAGAGAAACCATGTCTGAACTGACAACCATCTATTCAGTAGGGCGATGCGACTGAGGTGGGTTGTCATGGGGAGGAAGCGGAGGGTGAGGGTGCTAAGCAGACTCTGGGAGGAGGACTGGATGGCCTAGGGTGGTATTTACATGAGGTGTTCCCTGAGAAAGCCACCGACTTTCTGAGCATGACGACCTGAGTTTGATCCTGGGACCCACATGGGGGAAGGAGAGAACTTATTTCTGAAAACTGTCCTGTGACTATCACCCATGTGAGCATGTACATCCAGATACACACAAACCAGTATAGTTTTTAAATTAAGGGAAAAAGGGATTTTTCTAGAGAAGTAGCTCAGTGGTTAAGAATACTTGCTGCTCTTTCGGGCTGGAGTTTATTTCCAAGTAAAAATTTCTCACTATTTTTCCAGTGCTCCTCTTAGGACCACTGGTCTGCAGCTCCGTCTTTCTTCGTGGATTGTGGTTTTGCAGTCATTCGAGTTAGATAGGGCCAGATCTGATCGAGGAAGACAATAAGGGGTTACCAGGAAGAAAAAACTAGAGTTGTTACTCTGTGGGTAGCAGTCCGTGCTGCACAAGCCCGGTGACCTCAGTTTGACCCATGGAACCTACATAGAAAAACTGGATACCCTGGTGCATGCAATCTGTGATTTTAGCATCCCTATTGCATGTGTTGGGAGGCAGAGACAGGTGCCCGGAAGCTTGCAAGCCTGCTAGCCTGATGTGCAAAGAATAGGAGGGACAAGGGAGACCCTGAGTCTTAAAGCAAATTCGAGAGACCTGATTCCTGAAAGTTGTTCTCTGACCTTTATACACGCACTACAGCACATGTACTGGCTTTCTGCCTGCCTGTCTGGCTGGCTTGCTCTCTCTTCCTCCCTCTCTCCCTTTCTCTTTCTCTCCCCCACACACTCACAAATAATAAAATAGAATAAAATAAGTAAATAAATAAATAACAGTGGAAGTCATCAGTAGCCTACATGGGATCAGACGCATTTGGGACTCGTTTTGCAGATGGGATGGAAGCTTGCTTTGAAAAAGAAAAAACCCCACAAATCCCTTCGTGATCTCAGTCTGACTCACAATGAACATATTGAGAACAGGTTATCATACATACAGTTCTCTGTTTCACTTACTGATAATGAGACCCAGAAGGCATACAGTTTATTGATCTGCATTTTTAAAAGGTTCATTTAAGAAGCTAAGCATATGAAAATAGTATTTTTGCTTTTGAGGCAGGGTCTCGTATAGCCCGGCTTGCCTCAAACTCCCTATGTAGCTGAGGATGACCTTGAACTCTCGATCCTTCTGCCTCCACGTCCAGGGTGCTGGGGTTGCAGAAGCACACTCTACACTGGGTTCATTTTGAGTTGGGGATCAAACCCAGGGCTTAATGCATGCTAGAGAAAGAACTCAGCCTCGTGAGCTGCCTCTCCAGCTCTGAAAATAAGTTTTAAAGCACTTCCATATTGCATTTCCTACATCTGGGTTATCTTAATACCACTGAAATGTTTTTAATTTTAGGTGCGTATGTGACCATGCTATTGGTCATTCAAAGCAGTGTAAGCTTGTGTCTAGGGTTGGCTTTACCAGTTGCCACCAGTGCTGGGACCTATACTCGTCATTATTATTCTGCTCCAGGAACATCATGGCTGTCTCTAGTCTTCAAGACCAAAACTTGCAAATTAGGTTTCTAGGAGTCTGAGTCTTTGGACTACTTTTTTCCAAGTGGCAACACTTTCTACTGCAGTCGTTCAGCATTAGCAAGTGGCTAACTTGTGTCAATCGCTCGATTCTGAAAACAGTCTCACAACATCTCCCAGAGACTTCTTTGTCACGCTGATTGGTTGCTGAGGCGGCATGTTTTCCTTGTCATTGAGAATTTGAAGAGATTTTCTTCTCTGAGGAAATCCCTCGCTGTCTGGGGTGTTTACCAGCTCTGTGGTACTGAGCTTGAACGTGAAGTGCTTCCTCTCATAGGCTCATGTATTTGAACACGTGGTCTCCGGAGAGTGGCACTGTCCAGGAAGGTTGTGGACCGTTTAGGAGGTGGAGCCGTGGTGGAGGAAATTCGTCACTGGGGGCGGGGCCTTGTGTTTGATATCCTGACCCTACTTCCTGTCTGCTCTTCTTGACTGTGGAAGGAATGTAAGCTCCTGCTTGCGCGTCTTTTCCACCATGATGGAGTGTAACCCTCCTCAAAGGTGAGGCAGAACAAAGCCTTTCTCTGGGAGGCTGCAGCTTGTCAGGTATCTGTTCACAGCAAGGAGAACAGTCATTATCACTCTAGTAGAAATTTTACCCCTGTCTCCCTGCGCCAGTATACTCTGTTCTTAGGACCACATTTATTTGCAGCTCTTTTTCTTCAGGCACTATTTCTCTAATTATTTCAATGATCCTACTAGATCAGTGATTCTCAAGCTTCCTAATGCTGCGACTCTTTAATATGCTTCCTCATGTCAAAGTGATCCCCAACCCTAAAATTTTGTGACTACTTCATAATTGTAATTTTGCTAGTTATGAATCGTAATTTAAGTATTTGTATATTACCTCTAAAGAGGTCGCGACCCACAGGTTGAGAAACACCACGCTAGCTCTATTGTTTTTAGAGAGTGCCCCAGAGAAGCGATTGGCTTCTGCTCACTTACTTATTTATCATTTGGTCTTGAGACCAAGAAATCTCAGTATTTTCCTTGTTGTGCTCTTGGACTTGAGTGAACTGCTCAGAAATTGCAGCTGCTTCTTTAGGAATATTGGAGACCTGCCTCACTACCTTGTGATTTTAACTGCTGGTTAAAGCGGATCACTAGCCACACAAGCATCCCCCCACCAGCACAGGCATTTCTAACTCATTCCTTGGCTACTAAACCTACAGGCCAATCCAAAAGAAAAAATCAAAAGTTAGTGGGAGAGGCCGGATGGAAACACACTGTCAGTCACACTTTTCAGGCTTTGGGGCAGTTGTTGGCGGTCCTTCTAGGCTCCGCCCCACAGTTGCCTGGCAACAGCCAGGTGTGCCTGACTCACTAAAAAAGGAGCTGCTTGCCCCCTCCTCTCTCTCTTGCTCGTGCCTTCTTGCTCCCAGCTCTGTCCTCTCCTCCCTTCCCCCTCTCTCTCCATGTGCTCCTGGCCGGCCTCTACTCCTCCCCGCCCTCTCTCTGCCTTTCTCTGTCTCTACTACCCCCTCATCTCCCGATACCTCAGGGGGAAGGGATGCCTCAGCATGGGCCCGCAGAGGCAGCCCCCCTGACCCCCTGCACCATATAGCGCCTCCGCCAAATATTCCTGGCTTCTCTTTTTATAAGACACAACACCAGCTAACTCCAAGTTTCAGAGATGACAAGGGAGAAATTCAAGTATTAAACATTCTCTGTATAATGTTTAGGACAAACATTCCAGGCTGCTGAGATAGCTTGGTCGGTGGCTTAAGGCACTTGCCACCCAGCATGACAACCTGAATTCAGTCCCCGGCATCTTCTACATGGTGGAAGAAGACAACAGATTTCTACAAGCTGTCCTCTGACCTCCACATCTGCACCTTCCTAACCCCAATGAATAAAATACATAAAAATTAAAATGATGGCATTTCTGCCTGTCCTTACAGAATTAAGTGAGTGCACGGAAGGTGACAGCTCACCCTTTAGGAGTTCCTTTGCTACTTTTGTTGTTAAGAGTGGGTCTTACGTAGCCCAGGCTAGCCTTAAATTCACTACATCGCAGAGACTGACCTTAAACTTTCTGATTTTAAGTTGTTCTTAAGTTTTTTTGTTGGATTAGTCTTGAGCTTAATTTGTTTGATGAAGGTACAGATTCTACTGCATTCCACATTGAAACATGTCAAACGTTATTATACTGAAGGACCCAGTGGCCTGGACAGAGAGTGCTCAGGGACAGTGCTGCCTGCATCCTTGGGTCCAACCCTGTCTGACATGTTTTCAGGAGTAACCAGGGTTTCATGAGATGCTGCCTCCTCCAAAGCAAAGACAAACTTTAAGGTTATGTATTATTATTACCTTATTGTTATATATAACTATAATATAGAATATATACAATTACATAAAATATATAACCTAAAGATTTTGTCTTATATATGTTCTGTTATATTGTCATATATATATATATCTCCTATTTCCCAAGTAATGTAATATTTGTTATATATTGTCACACACACACACACACACACACACACACACACACACACACACACACACATACTATCTCCCCAGTAATGTAACTGGTAAATGGACTTATGTATTTCAAAATATTTTTAAGAAAATAATTTTTAGTTTAACATTTTTTATTGTTTTCTGATAGAATTTAAATTTTTTTTTTTTTTTGGTTTTTCGAGACAGGGTTTCTCTGTATAGCCTTGGCTGTCCTGGAGCTCACTCTGTAGACCAGGCTGGCTACGAACTCAGAAATCCGCCTGCCTCTGCCTCCCAAGTGCTGGGATTAAAGGCGTGCACGCCACCACTGCCCGGCTGAATTTAAAATTTGATCTTTAGTAATCCTATTTTTGGTTTTATCTTCAAACTTTATTTTATTTTTTTAAACTTTATTTTAAAAATTTAACTTTTAGTTTTTTCTATGTGCATGTCTGCCTGTCTGTCTGTCTGTGTGGAGGTATGTGCACATATTAGAGCTATTCACAGAGGCAAGAGGCTTTGATCCCTGGAACTGGACTTGCAGACAGTTGTGAACTGCTCAGTGTGGGTGCTGTAAACCAAACTTCAATCCTCCGGAAGTCTAGTCCCCATTCTTTTGTTTTTTTTTTTTTTGGTTTTTCGAGGCAGGTTTCTCTGTGTAGCCCTGGCTGTCCTGGAACTCACTCTGTAGACCAGGCTAGCCTCAAACTCAGAAATCCACCTGCCTCTGCCTCCCAAGTACTAAGATTAAAGGCGTGTGCCACCACTGCCCGGCTAGTCCACGTTCTTAACCATGAACTATCTCCCCAGCTCTGCTTTATTTTAAATTGCTCCTTTTTTTCTTTTTAGATAGAGTCTTACTGTGTAGCCCTGGTTGGCCTAAATCAGAGAGTCTGCTTCTGTCTCCCAGTACCAAGGTTAGTGGTGCATATCACTGCATCTGGCCTGTTATATTCTTATTTTTTTTAAAAAGATTTATTTATTTTATATATGTAATTACACTGTCACTCTCTTCAGACACACCAGAAGGGACATTGGATCCCATTACAGATATTGTGAGCCACCAGGTGGTTGCTGGGAATTGAACTCAGGACCTCTGGAAGAGCAGTCTTTGCTCTTAAGGACTGAGCCATCTCTTTAGCCCATGATATATTTTAATTTCACAAACCTGTTACATAGTATTCAGTGTAAGGAATATTTAGGTACTTGCTGATACATTTTTGGCCTTGCTAATTCCCCTGTTTGCTCATTGCTTGTGGACTTGGCATGCACTTTCTTTTATTTATGTTTGAGACAGTTTACAGTTGTGGAATTGAACTGGGCGGGGTCTTTCTGAGTAGCAGTTTCTGATCCGAGGACTTTCCCATGGAATATTTGGGCACATACCCATCTCTGTACTCTGGAATCCAACAGTCCTCTTTGAAATGTTTTAAAGATAATTGGTTATCATGATAATTAAAAAAAATACTGAGAAGTCTAAACCAGTGTCCTGTGTTAGTTGACCTAACCAGTCAGCTCAGAACAGACCTTTGTTTAGGGAGACAATCATTTGGCAGCCCTTCCCGATTCAGGACTGTTGGCTTCACCATGCTGACTCCATAACACTGAACCCAGAGGCGTTATCACCCTGCAGGGTTTCTCTGGACCTCAACCAGAACTGTACCCCAGCCCAACTATTCAGATAGTTTGACCTTGTGTATATAAATTTATATATTTTAGTAAGACTTATGCAGACACTGGTGAATTTTTATTAAGGAAATAAGTTTTGGAGTAAAACATATTAAACAAGTTAATTTCTTGCCCACTGAAGGCTTACTGCACATGGGCTTCTCCTTGTCTCTGCTCCTCCTCCTCATTTCAAGGCCGCCTATCAGATAGCTCAGGCTAGACTCACGTTCAATAAGCCAGCGGCCATGGTTGACTCTGAACTCCTTGTCCTCCACATTCATAACTCCAGTTCCAGGGGATCCAACACCATCTTCTGACATCTGTAGGCACCAGATATGCACGTGGCGCGCGCGCACACACACACACACACACACACACACACACACACACACACGAAAAACACATACATAAAATAGACTAAATACATCTAATACAAAATAAAAGAAGAAATTATGTGCTTTTAATCTAGTTTCCTCATATTCCAATTTTTTGTACATTTTCTTCAGATTTCTTATGTTATGGATTAGCCACTTCTGGTAACTTTTCCAGTTTGCCTCTAAGGGCACGGTGGCAAGAAAGGCCTATTGGTTTAAAAGGCATACTCTGGATTCTCCACTGTATGTCTCAGTACCCCGTCCCCCCATCCTTGCTCAGTGTCCTGACTGCCCTTAACGGACAGGCTGCGAAACCAGCCGACATTTCCGTCATGCAAATTCAAGACCTGCAGTATCTGGTATGCCGTGACCCCAGAGAAGCAAGATACAAGAGGCGCTTTGAAAGGCTGATCATGGCGATGCTTTATTCTGTGATTGCATCTTGTGTGCCAAATATTTTAAATACTGCACTAGGTATTCCCTCCTGTACACTCCCCTGTGTGGAGTCCAGTTCTTGCCAACGGTACATGCTTTGTTCCACGTTCCCAAGGTTGTTCATGGATGAAACTCCTTGGAAAATGAAGCAGTAATGGGGTTTCCATGGCTTCCAGACCTAACAGAGAGAAGACGTCTCCCAAAAATTTCCCATTTCTTGAGGGCCTGCGGACTGCTAACCCTTTAGCATCTGTTACCCTGTGACCCAGCAGTGTGCTTGAACCCCCTCCGGTTAGAATAGAGAGTGCTTTAGTAGAGGGTATTAGGCCGCTCACAAAACCTCTGCCGTGGCCAGATAATCAGGCTTTGGCATTACAAATACAAACACGTTCCAACGTGGACTGATTATATGCAGAGGAAATCCAGCCAAGTCCCCGTTCAAGCCCCAGTACCGTTTCCTCTTACCCTCAAGATAATTCCCAGTGAGATAGTTTTGCAAAGATATGTAGCCAATGGTCTCCTTAATCCCTTTGGCTCGCATCGCTAGTATATGAGAGTCAGGCGAAGATATTAAAACCGAAGGGTAAATCCTACACTCTTAATTGGCAAGGAAACTCTGCATTTAATGTTTTACAAACATTGTTGTAAGCAGGCCAGTTATGTATGCATCTAATCTTTCCATCTCTTAGAGAGACAGGCAATTAACTGATTTTACCTTTGGGTGAACTTACACTTTTGATGGTAAGCATTTCCCCCTCCCCCCCCAAGGATTAAGGGTGAATGCTTTTCTCCCTTGATCCCACCCCCCAAAGGAAAATAATTACCCTAGTGCCTGTTGATTCTCTGGTTGTGTTAGCTGTCCATAGAAGTGTAAAAACCCATGTCCTGTTTCCTTAAAGGCCAGGTTCTCTGGACAAGAACAGGTTTTTCATATTCCCTTCAAAATGCCTTTGGGGTTCCAGGCATAGATGGGTTTTTTTTTTGGTTTTTCAAGACAGGGTTTCTCTGTATAGCCCTGGATGTCCTGGAACTCACTCTGTAGACCAGGCTGGTCTCGAACTCAGAAATCCGCCTGTCTCTGCCTCCCAAGTGCTGGGATTAAAGGCATGCACCATCACTGCCCGGCTAGGAAATTTTAAAAATACTATAGTAACTGATAATTTTGATTAAGTGCAGAGTCCTAGCATTCTGATCTTTTAGATAAAACCCCTCAGCGTGTGTCCCCAGAGCTCCTATTCAAACACAGGAGGAAGCAGAAGTAACAGCCAGCCTGGCCATGCTGCTTATTCTAATGTGGTTCAGATCATTGCTCAAACCTTACCAACTTCAGCATTTGCTGATATCCAGAAGTTCTTGTCTTTATTCTCTTATAGGCAGGCTGCTGTTTCAGAAAACAGACAGCTCAGGACAGGCGGTTCATCTAGACCTTTTTCTTAGTCTGCTGCAAGTTACACGTTCTGGGAGGTTCCATCTCCTTCCATAGGGGCTTTCAAGAGATTATCTTAGGCCTACATCCACATGCCCTAGGTGACTTGATTAAACATTCCTGATGGTCACCTTCGATGACTAGTGGATTAATGTGACACGTAAGTGCACGTGGCAGGAGAGTGAGAAGAACTTGGAGCAGCAGGGGGCTCCGGGAGGTCTGGGTTTGCTCACTGTTGGTGGGAATATATTAAAGTCCAAATCTGGCTACATGCATATAAACAAGGAAGACCTTAAAGTTTTTCTGACACCCAAGGGAGCGAACCGGAAGTAGCCTGAAAGCTTCCCGACTTCGACTTCCAGTTTGGAACTCAGCGCTGCCCTTCCTAAAGGGGCCTTTAAGAAGGGGCACTTACTGTGTTCTGTGGTAATGGGACATTGCTTTCCGTTGTAGTAAATCTCTAACCCAATAAGCCCGTGCATAAACCACATAACTCAGTTCCAATATTTATAAGCTGCACACCTAGATTGGGCGGATCGACCACTACACTACTCTATTCCCCAGCTGTAAGATCCCTCGCTACTTGTGGCTTCTCCGGGCCATATGGTTCTATCTTCCTTCCAACTCCTCTTCCTCTGTCTTCCTCTGTCTCTTCTGTCCTCCTTTCTCTCTCCTCCTTCCTCTCTCTCCTTCTCTAAAACCTCCAGCCCCACCTTTTCCTTCCACTGCCCAATCACAGGCTCTAGCCTTTATTTGACCAGTTAAAATGGGGATGCCAGAGTATGTGATCCACTCCTCGTCAGGGCAGTCCCTCCTGAGGAAGCAGAATTAACGTAAGAATACAAACAGCACCAGGGTAATCCACAACACTTTTCTTGTGTGTTTCTACGTTTCTGTGGCACAGCTCCCTAAGTCTGTTGAAAACTGTGTTCTTGTTTCAGACATGCACATGAGGGTTTGTCCCTAGGCCAGGATTAGTGCAAAGGCTCAGATGGTTTCTCTTGAAAGACCCCCGAGCTGGGGAGACCCTCGCTCAAGTCTCGGGATGGCGCGACCCCCCAAGAACTCACGAAAAGACCGTCCTTGCTGCAATCACACGAGGTTTAATTCGGGGGCGGTGAGAAGGACCAATGCATTGGGGTCGAACCCGTAACCTACGCAGAGGCAGAGGGGTTCGGCCCCGAGCAGTTGAAGTCAGGG
>CM052700.1:8308521-8347170 GCA_028551405.1 Uromys caudimaculatus | reverse complement strand
AACAACTATTTTCTCAAACCATAAAGTCAGTGTCAGGGCATCCATTAACAGGGTGGGTTAGTTATTTACAATGGTTGGGGCAGGTGAGGAATTTTTCAGCGTAATACAGGGTGGAGAAGGAAGAGAATTCAAAAAACCCAGAAGTTCCCAAAAGTTAATGCTAAGAGAAGCCCCCTTTTTAAAACTTAAGTCTTTCACTCTGACCTCAGAGGCTAGAGGGCAGGATTTGGAAGCAAAGAGTTTTGTATGCTTTCTAGAACAGGTAACTGGTGAATGATGGACAATTAGCAAGGGGCGATGTTGTGCTTCTGTCTCTAAATCTAGTGCCCTGGGGAAGGAGCCTGAAGCTGTTACCTGGCTGCTGAAAGCTGAGGGCTCAAAGGCGGGTGGAGAGTTGACTGATGCCTCCTAGTGTCTCCAGACTCTTGTCACCAGCAGAGAAGGACTCAGAGACCATTTATTTATTTATTTGGTTTTTCGAAACGGGGTTTCTCTGTGTAGCCCTGGCTGTCCTGGAACTCACTCTGTAGACCAGGCTGGCCTGGAACTCAGAAATCCACCTGTCTCTGCCTCCCAAGTGCTGGGATTAAAGGCGTGCGCCACCACTGCCTGGCGGGAAGGTTTATTAAAGAGCTTAAATGTGGATTCAATGGTTGCAGTAGAGGGGAGGACTGTTCATGAGCAGAAATGAGGGAAAAGATGGGGGTACTAGGAACAGGTCAGAATTTTCTAGAATAGGGGCTTGTTCTCTTCTGTGGGTTTTGTGATATAGAATGGTACAGATGCATGATGGGAACACTTGTGTGGCTAATGTGTGAAGATGCTGTTATTAAGCAGAGGACAGTTAGGAGCCATCTTGGTTGGCCATGTTAGTCCCAGCTGTCTCTGTGGCTGCCTAAGCCTCAACTGCTTCCATTTACCCGATGGCAGTCTGAGGTAGGATAGAAAGGCAGAGAAACTTAGGAGACATGGGAAGGTCCACTCAGTTTGGAGTCTCATCGGCTGAGAGAATTCTGATGAGAAAGCTGGGAAAGAGAAGCCCTCATTCGCTGTTGGTGGTAACATGGATCAGTACAGGCATTCGAGAAATCAGAACACTAGAACAGGCCTACCGTGTGACCCAGGTTACTCCTGGGCTTGTGTCCAGAGGGTTCCGGGCCGCACTGCGGTGATGCCTGCGCAGCCGTGGCTGCTCTAATCACAAGAGGCAGGAACTGGAATGAGTCAGATGCCTACCAGCTGAAGGAAGGGTCATGAAGAGGTGCTCTGTGTACACAAGGGGGTTGGGGGTTTTATTCAGCTGTGAGGAAAGATGGGGTTATGAAATAGGCAGGAAAATGAATGGATCTGGAAAGTGACATTAAGCATTGTGGGTGTGTATGTGTGTGTGTGTGTTTATGTGTGTGTGTATGCATGTATGTGTGTATATGTGTGTGTATGTGTGTGTGAGTGTGTGTATGTATGTATGTATGTATGTATGTGTGTGTATGTGTGTGTGTGTGTGTGTGTGTGTGTGTGTGTGTGTGTGTGTGTGTGTGTGTAGAAAGAGGTGCCAGGGCTGGAGAAGGCAAAAGGAAACACACTTCTTGGAAGTGGGCGGGAAACCGAAGGGAGAGGGATTCCAAGGGGATTTGGGGAGCAAGTGGGTGGGAGACGAGAAGAAAAGGAATTTAGTAAAACACCTTTTGTCCAAAAATGCTACAATGATATATGATTAAAAAAGGAATTCCATCGTAATTAACAAAACCTCCTGTGAAATTGTCTACATAGAGGTGTTGATCTTTTTATACGGGTGCCTCCGAATGTTGAAATAGCAACGGACTATGCTTAAGGCCCAAATATGGCCTCCCCTGTTTCTAAATGTGCTCCTACAGTCTCCCTGGAATCTCACAAACAGGACACTCACTTTGTTTATGCGTCTTAGTTCCTTTCTGCAACCCACGTGACCCAGAGTTTCTACATCAGAAGCTACACTATAAGCGTATTTACCAAAAAAAAAGTCCTTAGTAACCCTTTGAACTGTAATTCTAGGAGCCATCTGTGGTGGGTGAATAGGAATGCCCCCCCACACACTCATGGATTTGAATGCTTGGCCTGTAGGGACTGGCACTATTAGGTATGTCCTTGTTGGAGTAGGTGTGGTCTTGTTGGAAAAAGTGCCACTGTCAGGGTGGGCTTTGAGGTCTCCTATGCTCAAGCTATGCCCAGTGTGGAACCCAGTCTCTTTCTGCTGCCTGTGGATCAAGATGTAGAACTCTCAGCTTCTAATCCAGCACCATGTCTCTCTGCGTGCTACCTTGTTTCCTGCCATGATGATAATGGACTGAACCTCTGAACTGTAAGCCAGCCCCAATTAAATGTTGTCTTTTATAAGAGTTGCCTTGGTCATGGTGTCTGTTCATAGCAATAAAACCCTGAAACCCAAATTATATACATGGCTATTGTAAAGATACTCAAGACAACTTTTGAGAAGCCCATGGCTACACATGGGCATGCCTTTTTCCCCCAGGATACCCCACTTTCGAGACTATGCTTAACTCTGTGCTAAAATATTATGCTCTTGATAAACTCCAGCCCCACTTTGCACTGATTTTCCTGAAATTCTTTTCTGTGTGGAAGTCAAGAATTTTGTTGCCAGGCAGTGGTGGCGCACGCCTTTAATCCCAGCGCTTGGGAGGCAGAGGCAGGTGGATTTCTGAGTTCGAGGCCAGCCTGGTCTACAGAGTGAGTTCCAGGACAGCCAGAGCTACACAGAGAAACCCTGTCTCGAAAAAAAAAAAAAAAGAAAAAAAAAAAAGAAAAAGAATTTTGTCTTTGGGCTGGAGAGATGGCTCATTGGTTAAGGGATTTCTCTGACTGCTCTTCCAGAAGACCTGGGTATGAATCCCAGAACCCACATGGAGGCTCACAACCAGTTCCACGGATCTGACACCTTCTTCTGGCCTCCCTAGGCACTGTGTGCACACAGTGCATAGACACACAGTCAGACAAAGCATGCATACACATACAATTCAAAGAATTAGTGTAGGCTGCTGGATACAGGTCTGCAGGCTTGAGAGACAGTGCCATGGAGCTGTATCTGTGGCTTCTGACCTACTCTCTGCTGACAAATCTGACTTGCTGCAAAGATGGCAGCCGTGTTCCTCTAGAGAGCTCTCCCCAACGTCAGTCAGCTGAATTATCAATAGCTAAGAAAGTCAGGTGAGGAATTGATTTACCAGCTGTAGTATAAGGAAATAGAAGGCTATGTTGAAGAAGGCAGAAAGGAAGACTTTTCCTAAATCATCCCTTTCCGGCCTCAAATCCAGCACTCAGTCATATACTCAAATGTCTCTTTTGTTTTGTCAGTAATTAGGAGATGGGACGTCTGAGGAAATGGGGTGTGTATAATACCAGCAATTGGAAAACTTATGCCAAAGATCATGAATTTACATAATAAATGAATTATAGGTCAGCCTGGTGTATACAGTGAGACCCTGCCTCAAACAAAACAAGGCACAAAAGTTACAAGAGTCAGATAAAATCTTACTGTTCCGTAATTTATTATTAATTGTGTGTGCATGTGCATGTGTGTATGTGTGTGTATGTGCATGTATGTATGTGCCTGTGTGTATATGTGTGTATATGTGTGTGTATGTGCATGTGTGTGTTTGTATATGTATGCAAGGGTATGTGTATGTGTGTGTGTGTGTGTGTGTGTGTGTGTGTGTGTGTTTGTGTATGCTCGTGTAGGCATTCATGGAAGTTAGAGGCAGGTATTTTTCCCACTCTGTAAGTCTCTGCCTTATTCCTCACTGAACTTGGAGCTAGGTTGGGTCAGCAAGCCCCACGGTGCTGGGATGACAGGCTATGGCAGCTTTTTATGTGGGTCCCGGGATTCAAACTTGGGCTCTCATGCGCCCGGTAAACACTCTTACCTTCTGAGCCCTCATAATTCATTTTACCTTGACTCTGATAGAAAGGAAACCTTTGTTTCTGTTTTGGATTCCCTCAGCTCCGATTTCTCCCATTTCTCTTTCCTCCCTGTAAGCAACAGATGTGGGTGGCATCCCGTCAGCGGGTGTCTGTGGCATTGTGGCAGAGAGGCAGACTGCTCTTGTCCAGCTTAGTCTCTTAGGAGCATGGTGCTCACTGATGCAGCCCCAGCAAGAGAAGCCTGTGCTGGGGATGGCGTTGGGAGTGAGGACTAAAGTTTGCCTTTGACAATATGCCCGACTTCATGGCCATCAGGGTGGAATTGTTAGGTGATGTTTTTTGTTTCACTTGGAAGCAGTTCACGTTTGCAAACACTTGATGTTCTCCTAAGGAAAGCAGTAACTACACCACATGAATTATGTCGTACCGTGTTATGCATGCAGGGATGACAGGCTGGTCCCCTTTACACGCGTGGTGTGCTTCTGTTGTTCCCTAGTGCCGGGTTCATTCACTACGGAGATGGGGTACCCACCCCCCTCTTTTCTCTTCTGCCTTCATCTTCTTCTCTCCTCACTCTCCCCTCCACCACCCCACAGGGTCTTTAAGCTGAGCCTGGAGTCACACTGCTTAATGTCTTTCTGCAGATGGATCCCTGAGTACATTTTGCATTGAAATTTCACAGTGAAATCAGATCCGAGGGCTCCGTAGGTCTGTTTAATCTATAGCTGCTCTTGGCTCCTACTATCAAAATGAGCATTTTAAAAATTGGTCCAGTAGATGATGTGAGTAAAAGATTGCCATCCAGCTGAGGCTCAGCCAGCCTGAAAAAAATATCTCCCTTGCAAAAATAGTTTCCATCTGAGAAGCAGAAAGCGCCAGGAGCTCTGGGTCACATGTTAATTTTGTATGAAAAGATTGATCTTCACACCCCAGGATTTTATTGCAGCCCAGATTAATTTCATCTTGGATTTGAGGAGAATTTGCAGGCCTTCTCTGTTTTCCTGCTTTTTATGGATGTATGTGAAATTATTGTGGTTTAAATGTTTAATTCTGGGAGAAATAAAGAGCTAGAGACTGGGATGCTTTACAGCGAACCATCTGCTCCACCGTTTGTCTTCTGTGATGAGCCCCTGAGTCTGTGCTTTCTACCTAGTCTCTTTAGGCTCTGATTTAACGCACACTCAAAAGAGGCGAACCATGTGTTCAGGGGTGGGTTGGGGAGTGTGACCCAGCGAGGTTCACTTGATGTTCTATTTATTTAATCTATTAATTATGTTTTAGATGTGTTTTTATTATATGTAGTTCTGTGTTTGTGGGTAAGTTTGCGCTTGTGGGTGCGGTTGCCTGTGGAGGTGTCTGATCTCCTGGGGCTGGAGTAACGGGCAGTGTAACCACCCACTGTGGATGCTGTGAACTGGACTCAGGTCCTCTGTAAGAGCAACAAGCACACTTAACCATGCAGCCATCTCTCTGCGGAATTAATTTCATTTAGTTTTGTGTGTATGTGTGTGTGTGTGTGTGTGTGTGTGTGTGTGTGTATCTGTGTAGAGGCCAGAGGAGTTGGGCCTCCTTCGAGATGGAACCACAAACGGTTGTGAGATGCCTGATGAGGGTGCCGAGAACTGAATGTGGGGCCTCTGGGAGAGCAGGACCCACATTCCGGTCCACGGAGTGATCTCTTCAGTCTTTATGTTTTTTTGAAACTGGATCTCATTTTGTAGTCCAGGCTAGCCTCAAACCCATGTTCTTTCTATGTTTGCCATCTGATGCTAAAGTTATGGTGTGTGCCACATGCTGAGTGCCAATGGTGTGTGCTTCTATGTGTTGTGTTGTATGTGTGTGTGGTGTACATGCATGCGTGTACGCCTGTGTGTGTGCGCATGCAAAGACTAGAGCAGGAAGTTGGGTGTCTTCCTCTACTGCTCTCTGCTCTACTCCCTTGAGGCATGGTCTCTTGTGAGACCATGACCTCATCATCTTGGCTAGGTTGGCTGGACAGCAAGCTCCTAGGATCCGCTGTTGTTCTTCCCCAGTGTCGGGTTATAGGCATGTGTAGCCATACCTGGCTCCTTATAAGGATGCTGGGGATTCGAACTCAGGTCTGTATGCTCGTGCAGGAAGTGCTCTTATTCACTGAACGAGGTCCTCGGTCCTCAGGACTATTTTTGAAAATGATCCCTTTCTGTTGAGCGTTACATTATTTGGAGGGCAAACCCGCTCTGTGTGCAAACCATGCAACGATGTGTTCATGAGTGTGTGGAAAGGTAAAATGAAGTCCCCTGTTCCCTAGACACAAGACCAGACCTGGCTTGGTTCACATCTTTAGAATACATTTAAAGCTGGGCATGGTGGCACATGCCTTTAATCCCAGCACCCCAGAGGCAGAGGCAGGTGGATCTCTGTGAGTTTGAGGCCAGCCTGGTCTACATCAAGAGTTCCAGGACAGCCAGGGCTATATAGAGAGATCTTGTCTCAAGACAACAACAACCAACAACAACATACATTCGCAAAACTTAAAAATTACGCTTTATTTATCATGCACACATACTATGGTGCCTTTGTGGAGGTCAGAGGGCAACTTATAGGAGTTAGTGCTCTCTTTTTACCCATGTGGATCCTGGGATTTGAACTGAGGTTGTCAGGTTTCGGAGGCAAGCGTCCTTACCTGCTGAGCCATTTTGCTGGTCCTTAAGAATATTTCAGAAGTGAAACAGGTGACCCGGGGAAGAGTCTGACTTCTGTGCCTCCTCCTTCCCCGGAGCACACAGCAGGCTGTGGGTTTCCACTCCAGGCATGTGAACACGGAGAGGAGGCAGCCGCTCAATGCTTTAAGAGAGCTGGCTCATCCATCTGGCTTGCAGTGTGGCTGCGGGTGGCTGCAGATCTGGATGGGATGCCAGGCTCCTCCGAGTTTGCAAATACGACTGTCTTTTTAGTTATAAAACACGAACTGCCGTCCTATACACACCAGGGAATTAAACTCGTATACAGCAGTCAGCAAAAGTGGGACAGAGAGAAGCAATACCATCTTTATTGAATTTTTTCTCTACTCAGTTTCTGAAGATGATTTGTTGTTGTTGATGATTTTGTTTATTTACCAATCTCAAGAATCTGGCAATAATAGAAAAAACTGAGGACAGGTTCAGGTTCAGGATGACGTTGAAAAGAAACCGATTAGTGTTAGAACTGAAAGTGTCCCAGTAAAGAAAGCCTGACATTTTAACCCTAGCATTTGATGGTTCAGGAAATTATCATTTTTAGACAAAACAATTCAGAGTTTTGAAATTTATAGTATGTAGCAATTTTTGTAAGTCTTATGTCAGGTCTTGTAAAATATTATATATGTCACATGTCATATGAACTTACTTTCCATTTCTAAATAAGAGCCATGGCATTATTGAATGCGTTGGCTCATTAAGAAATCATTTATCGAGGTAATCTCCATGTAGCTGACATAATGCTGTACATCCAAACAGAAATTTCTCCACAATCTCCAAAACCAATAAAGGCTAGCTAGGAAAAAACAAAACAAAACAAAAAACCGAGACCCATACAAATGTCGCGTGCACGTCAATTACTGAGAAGCAGCTTTATGTTTCAGATAAGTAACTAAGAATGAACACCCAGAACTTTCTCTGAAGATCCTTTAAGGACTGGTGCAGAGCTGAACACAGAGAGGAGCCTACAAACACTTCACAGAAGGTGTTAGAGGCCTGCAGATAAAAATCACCTGGAGGAGACAGCCCAGAGGTGCAGGTGCTTGCTGGGCGAGCCTCACAATCTGAGGTAAGGAGAGAAGAGACTGCTCACTGCTGTCCTCTGGCCATACACCTGCAAGTGTGTCCACGTACCGCTCTCCCTTTCCCCCTCTCTTACACACACACACACACACACACACACACACACACACACACACACACACTAAAGTTTTTTTTTTTTAAATCACTAATAGAAACAGAAACTGTGCCTAAGGTAACCAGAAGAACATGAACACCCACAACGATGAAGCAAAAATGGCCGTCAGTATCTCCTAGACATTTCAGGCTATTAAATGGCACTCTGAGGGGCCTGGGAGATGCTCAGCAGTTAGAAGTGCACACTCAGCAGTCAAGAGTGCACACTCTCTTTGCAGAGAACTTGAGTTTTGCTCCCAGCACTCACAGCAGGCAACTCCAGGGGACCCAGTGCCTTCTTATGGCCTTTGTGGCATCTGCACTCACAGATACATAATTAAACATAAAACCTTAAAGAAACAGTACAACAGTGGGAACTGGAGTAGGAAGCAGGAAAGGGTTAGAGGCCCGGAGGGGGCTGCTGAAAGTGCTTGCTGTGCTTACTGTGAGCCGACTCCATGCCTGCAACCACATAGGAAGCTGTCCGTGGTGGGGCACATCTGGAACCCCAGCTTTATTATAGAGAGGAAGGAGGTAAAGATGGGAGAGTCTGCTGGAAACAAGGGGAGACCTTGCCTTTATATGTGCATGTGTGTAAACTGAGTACTGCAAAATGTTTCTCTCATCTCCACGTGTATGCTGTGGTATACCTGTGCCTGGGCACAAACACACACACACACACAAACACACACACACACACACACACACACACACACACACACACACGTATACACACACTCACACATGATACTAAATAAATCTTTTTTAAAGATCTAGACTGTAGGGCTCGGGAGATAGCTGATAATAAACTGCTTGTCAGACAAGTGTGAGGCTCTGAGTTCAGGCCCCAGCACTTGCATAAGCGAGCTGGGTTTGGAAGCACACACTTGTAATCACAGCTCTAGGGGTGGATAGCAGGAGCTGGTTTAGCCCAAGTGTAAACCTGGTTCAGTCCTAGTGAGATGCTCTGTCTCGAGACACAAGGCAAGTACCTGCATAGATAGATTAGAATGAGCCCTGAGGCTAACCTCTGGCATATACTCCCACAGAGACATGAACACGGACACACAAAGGAATTCAGAGTGGAGTGAGACTGGGCTCTGTGGCATTGTGTTGGAACTGGAGGTCACTTTTAACGAATTAAAAAAAATTCCCAGAGGCCTATGTACATATTGACGTATGCCGGTGTTTGAACATGTGTGTTCCTTAACTCAGTGTGCTGAGATGGTCTATAACGTGCTTGTCCAGGTTCTGGGCACTAAGCAATTGAGTCCACACTAAGTAGCATGTAGACCTGAGCAGAGGAAATGAGTGACTTCAAGGCCAGAGCAGGAAAGGGCAGGATGAGTCAAGAGTATCTTTCTGAGCCAGAAAGGAAGAAACATGGGTGGAAAAGAGTCAGGATCCACACTGGGCAACTCCCATCACTACCACCAGGGAATCAACATAAATGTTAATCTCAGGTAGATCCATTCAATTCAGAAAGACTGTGGGGGCTGGAGAGATGGCTCAGCGGTTAAGAGCACCGACTGCTCTTCCAAAGGTCGTGAGTTCAAATCCCAGCAACCACATGATGGCTCACAGCCATCCATAATGAGATCTGATGCCCTCTTCTGGGGTGTCTGAAGACAGCTACAGCGAGCGGGGCTGGAGCGAGTGTACTTACATATAATAAATAAATAAATCTTAAAAAAAAAAAGACTGCGGGGCAGTGGTGGCGCACGCCTTTAATCCCAGCACTTGGGAGGCAGAGGCAGGAGGATTTCTGAGTTCGAGGTCACTCTGGTCTACAGAGTGAGTTCCAGGACAGCCAGGGCTACACAGAGAAACCCTGTCTTGAAAAACCAAAAAAAACCCAAAAAACAAAAACCAAAAAAGAATGCAGACAGGAGTGTGCGTCTCCATGGCTCATGTGAGAAGCCAGCATATGTGGCCTGTAATCCCAGCACTCCACATGACAGGATCCCCCAGATCAAGCTGGCTAGGTAGACTAGCAAAATCAGGTGAGTTCGGGCCTCCACCCAGTCACACACACTCCTTGCACACACATGCATCCACACACATGTGAACATGTGTACACAAGCTACAAATGTTAGTAAGTACAAAGGGCCCGGCAGTGTTCTTAAAGTGGGAATCTCCGGGAAGCATCCTAGCAGTCAAGCTAGCTTCATCAGTGGGGGTGCAGTGCATCTTGTCTCTTGGGGACAGTACTCTGAGGAGGGCCAGCATCATTTTCATGATTACTCCACCTTGTTCTTGCCTTCACTGGCGTGGTGTTGTGATGACGGACTTCTGGACTTCGGTTGTAGAGAAACGAACGCCGGCCACTGCCATATCAAATGCGTAGGAAGAATCTCAACTCAGGAAATATTTCTGAAGCATTCACTGTGTGGCTTTGGTGGTTGGCTTTAGTTGCCTGGAATTACCTGAGAAGACAGCATCAAGTGAGGAATATCTGGCCAATAGGCGCGATTGTGGAGGATTTGTTGTGATTGTTCATTGATGTAGGAGGGCCCGGCTCATGGCTCGCACCATTCCCTAGGCAGAAGGTTCTCAACAGTTTTAAGTAAGCTAGGATTTAGCCGAGAGCACCAAACAAAGATGTTTCAATTCTGTCTTTGTTCGTGACTGTGGAAGTGGTGTCATCAGATGCTTGAGTTTCTGCTCTGACACTTACATCAAACGAAACTTGGAATGTTGAACAAAACAAACCCTTTCCTGTCCTGTGTTGTGTTTTGTCAGGGTATTTTTATCACAGCAACCGAATTGAAAGGATAGTGGCATACTGTTGACACATACCCCTCACTGACTAATCAATCCCCCTTCCTCTGACCTCTGACCTCAGTATCTGCATCAGCACCAAATCCCTGCCCATGGCACCACCTGTCCAGGAGATGAGTAGTCCCTTCACTCAGAACAGCAGACAGACTTCATCTCACATAGGATGGATAGAACAAGATGGGAACGTGAGCTGTTACGTCATATTCAGGATATAGAAGCTCCCGAGCACAATTGTCTCAGTGGTATTGTTTTTGCTCTTAATGACAAGGTGAATATAATAAGCATCTGTAAGCAGCAGTGTCTTCAGTGCATCCTGATGTAGGAGCTAGTGCGTTATGAGGGAACTTTATTTGAACTCACCCGTTCCTAGCTAGAAACCTGCTCTCTCCAGCCTTGAAAACAATGTGCACATCACCTGTTCCCTTCCCTCAGTCGGAGAGGAATGCTCCGGCCCTGCCTCTGCCGGTTGGGCCTTGTGAAGTTTCCCCATGGAGGTCCTAAGACCAGACATGAAAATACTCTGAAGACAGATGAAAGGGAAGTCTGTGGGGACCCTGCCCCAGCAGAGAGGAACATCTGTATTTAAATAGCAATCGTGTGTGGGCAAGGCCTTGGCTGGGAATGTGCAGCCTTCTGTAGGAAGAGGCAAGCAGCCTCATTTTCCTCCCAACTGGGTCTGCCCTCACAGCCATGAGCAAGCAAATAGAGTACACAGTCCTTTAGTTTTGAGATAGATTTTACTCTGTAGTCCAGGCTGACTTGGAACTCACTATGAAGCTTTGGCTGTTCGTAACCTGCCTCAGCCTCCTAAATGCTGGGATGGTTCTTGTAGCTCAGTGTTTTGGATGGATGCTGTTCACTTCTTGCCATCTGTGTCTTATAATACCTTCGCTAGGGAGACACTATGTCCCAGTCAGAAATCAGCTGTCCAGGGGCTTTCCTTAGGACTCGTTAGCATGTATCAAACACAAACCTTTGAAGATGAAAAATTGGCTAGAAAGATAAAGGAGAGAGATGGGGCTGAGGACGTAAGTTATTGGGAGAGTGCTGGTTTATCATGGACAAAGACCTGGGTTTGTTCCTCAGCACTTACTGATTAAGCGAGGTGGAGCACACCTGCAATGCTAGCAGCAGCAGATGAACGTGAGAGCACCAGGATTCCGGAGTCATCCTCAGCTACATAAGTGAGTCTCAGGCTAGCCCAAGGAATGGTATAAAGAAGAAAGGACTAAGAATAAAGCTACCTCTCTCCCTTGGGTACTTTGTGAAAGCCAAGATTCTTTTTTTTTTTTTTTTTTTTTTTCGAGACAGGGTTTCTCTGTGTAGCCCTGGCTGTCCTGGAACTCACTCTGTAGACCAGGCTGGCCTCGAACTCAGAAATCCACCTGCCTCTGCCTCACAAATGCTGGGATGAAAGGCCTGCGCCACCACTGCCCGGCAAGCTGAGATTCTTTATCGCACATGACAATTCAGCTGAGGTGGATGAAGCCTCCCCCGGCTTGAGTTGATGTGTCTGTACATCCTCCTTCACAAAGCTTCACCTTGTCCCAGTCCTCAGCGACTCTCTGGGAAGCCCCGCCCAGATGGTCCTCAGAGACTCTCCAGGAAGCCCTGCCCACCCAGATGGTCTTCTTGGCTCATAAATAAGTAGCTTCCCATGCACTGATCTCTGGCCCTCGGTCTCCAGGGCCCCTGGGAGTTGCTCACATAGCTTCTCTCTGACATACTCTGTGCCCACTCATTCTCAGCCCACTGTAGCTACTTCTGTCTTGTTGCTACGGTCTGTTTGATCGTCCCAAGACAGGAATAGAGGACATGTGACCAGTGGCTCACAGGCTATCCCCTCCATCCAAGCGGTCCACTGGAAGCTCCCTGGCACCCACTCCCTAACTCCAGAGCTTGAGCCTAAGGCACTAGTGACATGATTGTAATTAAGTCTCCTCGCAAGCTTTGCATCCTCACCCCCATCCTTTCCTTACCACACTCTGACTGACTGCTGCTAAGAGCCAGGTACTTCCCGAGGATTCTCTCCTTTGACCCCTTTGCTATCTCCCTGAGGTATGTGTTGCTACAACTTATATTTAGTACTGGAGAAACTGAGCCATGGAAGTGGTTGAACCAGGATAGCTGGAGTTCCAACCCAGGCAGAGTCAGTTCCTAGGGTTTGTTTTTCTTTTTTTCTTCTTTCTTTTTCTTTCTTTCTTTCTTTCTTTCTTTCTTTCTTTCTTTCTTTCTTTCTTTCTTTCTTTCTTTCTTTCTTTCTTTCTTTTTTCTTCTTTTTTTTAAAAATTTATTTATTTATTATATGTAAGTACACTGTAGCTGTCTTCAGACACCCCAGAAGAGGGCATCAGATCTCATTACGGATGGTTGTGAGCCACTATGTGGTTGCTGGGATTTGAACTCACAACCTTTGGAAGAGCAGTCAGCGCTCTTAACTACTAAGCCATCTCTCCAGCCCTCTCTCTCTCTCTCTCTCTCTCTCTCTCTCTTTCTTTCTTTCTTTCTTTCTTTTTTTTGGTTTTTCGAGACAGGGTTTCTCTGTGTAGCCCTGGCTGTCCTGGAACTCACTCTGTAGACCAGGCTGGCCTCAAACTCAGAAATCCACCTGCCTCTGCCTCCCAAGTGCTGGGATTAAAGAGGTTTGCGCCACCACTGCCTGCCCGGGCTAGTTCCTAGGGTTTGTAAAGGCCTGCAGCTGTGAAGGTTTTCTCAGCAGCGAGGCAGATGTATTGTGGGACTGTAAGAGGTTCTGGTCTTAGCTCAATCGAGGACCAGACTACCTCTCACGGTTCCATAATGTATAATGGATCCACGCCACTAGGAGTCAGGTCGTGACCCTTCACTGACTACACGAGGTGGAGTTTAGCATCTGAATAAATCCATCGACTAACTGCTCCACTATAGAGAGCACCTACTCTCTGCCTTGCTCAACCTCATCCATAACCAGTGATAGTTACTGCATTGACATCTGGTCCTTATGAAGATACAGTGAGTCAGGTCAGGGATGACATGTGGGAGAAGCCAAGTACCCAGTGCGGATGCTGTCGATGTCGGTGTTTTTGATGTTTTAGTGCAAGAGAGCTGCAAGAAGTCTGTTAGTGGATGCCAGTTCCTGGACCATCAATAAGCACAGGGCCTAGATTCAGCCTGTGAGGGTCTTGCTTTTCCTTCTGTGTTCCTAGCCAAATGACACCTTCCACATGGAAATCAGGGACTTCTCGTCAAGTTGCTACTATCAGCTTATCACTTGAATATATTTTTAAGCAATTTCATAGGAGGCTAAACCTTCAACATGGGGAGCTGGTCATGGCTTTCTGCCCTCAGAACCTTTCTCCCAGTGGGAAAGTGGGATAATTTCAGTGGGAAAGAATAAACTAGACAGCTGGCGGTCTCCCCCAGTCAAAAGCTTGGGTGACATTTATGGCCACAGGTCACCTTGCTGTTACCATCTGGATCACATCTGCTCTGTTGATACGTAAGGACCATTGGATTAGAAATAGATTGTTGAGGGCCAGAGAGATGCTCAAAGGGTGAAGGATTCTGCCGTGCAAGCCGGGGAACTTGATAATCCTCAGCACACGTGTAAAGGTGGAGGGGATCAACCCCAGAATGCCACAAGATTGTCCTCTGACCTCTACACGAAGCCAATGGCACGTGTCCCAGCCCACATCATGTGTATGGACAGGATAAGTAAAAGAAATAGCTTAATGAGAGCCTCTAACTATTCTGCACCATTATAGAGCCTATGAAGCCTACAAGAAAACAGATGGGAACATCTGTCTTTAGGGAGCCTGTGTGTTAGAGGTAAGACAGCCAAATATACCATAGGTCAGGAGGAGACGTGGGGATGGAGGACAGTAGTGTAGAGAAAGAGCCAGGTGTGGTGGTGTACACCTTAGTGACCTCTTTCTTGAGAAGCTGAGGTAGACAGACTGCTGGAGCCTAGGAGTTCAAGACCATTCTGGACAGCACAGCAAGACTCTGGTGTCATTCAATTAGTTAATCAACCAAATGGGGAAAGAAAAGGTTTGCTCGTGTAGGCCTTATAAATGTAAAGAGATCGGGTGTACTGAGGTAAATGTGGTGATGCCATTTTTCTTTGGGAAAGCCGTGGCCACTTAGAGAGATTTGCAGGTGTGTTATAGAGCATTTTCCTGAGGTGGAATTATGAAGGGGAAAGATTTGCTTTACAAGGAGGCAAAGCTGGAAAGGAACGTGAGAGCTAAGGGTCCCAGCTGAGACAGGGCAGGGTTGTGTTGGGGGAATTCACCAGGCATGCAGGAGGTCATGAATCTGTTTGATGCTTTTTTTTTTTTTTTTTTTTTTGCATGTTGGGAAACCTAAATAATTACAAAGTAAAAAAAAAAAAAAAAATTAGCCACTCTCACAAACATAAGCAATATGAAATTTATTGCAGTGTTGGTGGATGACCAACATAAATAAATGCACAGGTTATAAGTGAACCGATTAATTGTTCCCCAGGAACAGTGTGTCAGCAGAGACCTGGCAGGTGGGGGCAGGAAATTGGGGGTGGAACATGACATAAGTTGCAGATTAAATCTAGGTGGCTGGGGGCTGGAGAGAAGGTTCAGTGGCTAAGAGTGCAGACTGCTCTTCCAGACGACCCAAGTTTGGTTCCTAGCATCTATGTCAGGTGACTCACAACTGATTGTGACTCCAGCTCCAGGGGATTCAATAAACTCTTCCATCCTCCACGGGCACTGTTCTTGACTGTACATACCTACACACAGACATACGAACATACACGTAATTAAAAAATAAGATAGTAAATTTAGATAGCCATATACAGGGGCAAATGGTGGATGACGACGCCATTCATTTCCTTGTCATTTTGCAGTCTGGGAAGTTGTTGACAGGCGGAGTCCCTGTCATCCTAATGGATCAGAGAGACCAGGCTTGCTGAATGCTGAGCATTCATTTTCTCATATCTTCCCCTTAGGGAGGCGGTGAGGGAAGCTTTGTTCCCTCTGTGTGAACAGAGCTTCAGGTCTATGGCCGTACCCCACGGTGGAATCACAGGTCAAGGTGTGTCTCACGTCCCATAGGTTTTTCTCTGCTTCCACATCGAGTATGAAGAGGCCCAAGTCCTCCCTGTGGAATCATCTGTGTATAATTAACGTTTTTTCGCAGTTGCAGTTTATCTAAGAGGTAAATAAAATCACCATTGCTTCATGCCCTTTTAGGGCTAAATTAAATCTCTTCCTCCTGTGTGTGGCCCGAGAAAAGGCATTCTGTTAAAGCACAAACCCGGGCAGGGGACTGTGGCTTGTAACTCACTTCTCACTGGAAGAAGGAAAACCAAACGAGACTCACGAGGAGCAGGCAATTATGTGCACATGCGCATTGAGCTTCAGTATGGTGGCTTGAAACATTCTTTCCATATGTAGCGTTTTTTATAACAAGCAAGTGGATGGGGCCTTGGGGTTTAATGAAAAGACTTGAATGGGTAACATATGTTTCTCTTTGTAGAAAATCGATTTCTCAGCCTGGTGAAAATGCAAGGATTTTTAAAGTGACCATGGAATCGTTTTATTTGACCCTTAAATCGTATACTTTTCTTCTCTTCTTTTATGATGTGTCATGGTTCCTGTGAGGGGCTTATTTTTTAATTCCGGAAGGTCTGTTTAGAATGGGAAGGGGGAGCCTCTGCATTTTTAGTTGGTTTTTTTAAGCGACATCCTTTACCAATGTTAAAATATTACAGGGCATTGTTAGGTACACAGGAGGTATGTTTAGAAGGATGATTTCATGTCCCCTGTTTCATCTTTGTGGGGCACATTTAATTAACAGCTTAAATGAGATTCTTTGCACATACAAATGTGTACTTCAGGGAAATTATCTTGGAATACGTTATTGGCAAGTCTGTAATTTTCTTTATTTCAAATGCCACTTGGGAAAAATGATTTGAATTAGTATAAAGTCATTTGATTTGGGGATTCATTGCCTTTTAAGCACATATTTTATTTTGTAAGATTTATTTGGTTTTATTTTTATGAGGATGGGTGTTTTGCCTGCATGTATCTCTGTATCACGTGCATGCAGTGCCCACAGAGGCCACAGAGGGCGTTAGATCCTATAGAACTGGAGTTAGTGTTATTAACTGCCCTTTGGTGCTGGGAACTGAACCTAGGTCCTCTACAAGAGCAGCAAACACTTTATTACTTTGCAAACAGGAGCAGCTTGAATGTAATTCTGGGGGATTTTACTTTAATACTTTCTTTTGTTAATAGCTGCATTGAGATGTAATTCACACACCTTAAGACCCAAGCACTTGATGTCTACAGTTCAATGCCTTTAATATATTCAGAATTGTGTACAGAACATCACAATCCATTTTAGGACATATTTACTGCCCCATCACATGGTACTCCATAGCCTTTATCCATCCTGTCCCTAGCAGCCTCCTGTCACCCTGCACCCTGGGCAACACTGATCTGCTCTCTGCCTTTGTGCCTCTGCCTGAAGTACACATTTGTATGTGCAAAAAAACTCATTTAAGCTGTTAATTAAATGTGCCCCACAAAGACGAAATGGGGCATAAATTTTAAATATACACTTGGGGCTGACTATTCTTTCAGAGGACCTAGAATTGATTCCCAGCACCCACATGGTGGCTCACAACTAGTTGTAACTTCAGTTCTAGTGGCTCCATCGCCCTCTTCTGGCCTCCATCGGTACTGCATACATATGGTATGCAGGCAAAACACTTGTACATACTGCAGGGTCTGATTTTATATTTTTTAACGTGAATGCGGCCTAACCTCTGCAGTATGTCTTCTGCTGGCTTTTCAAAGGGTTGGTTGCTTGAAATTTTTATAGAAATCAAACTTCTATTAGCAGAAACAACCTACCTATAGAGAGGTTGGTGGCTGGCTGAGGTGACGGGGATCACGTTACCTGTTGTGATTACTTATCTTATTCTGTGATGAAAATACCATCAAATCAGCTTAGGGAGCTAAGGGTTCCTTTGGTTCTCATTAGCGGGGATAAACTCCGTCATGGTTGTACTGGTTGGTTTTGTGTGTCAACTTGACACAAGCTAGAGTCCTCAGAGAGGAAGGAGCCTCATTGAGGATATGTCTCCATGAGATCCAGCTGTAAGGCATTTTCTCAATTAGTAATCAGTGTGTGTGGGGGGGAGAGGGCCCTGCCCATTGTGGGTGGTGGCATCCCTGGGCTGGTGGTCCTGGGTTCTATAAGAAAGCAGGCTGAGCAAGCCATGGGAAGCAAGCCAGTAAGCAGCACTCCTCCATGGCCTCTGCATCAGCTCCTGCTTCCTGGTTCCTGTCCTGACTTCCTTTAATGATGAATAGGAAAGTGGAAGTGTAAGCACCACCTGCCCCCAACTTGCTTTTTGATCATGGTGTATCATCACCACAATAGAAACCCCAACTAAGACATTGCTGGTGAGTGTGGCTCTAGCTGTGGCAGCAGGAGCTTGAGACAACTGGTCACATTGCATCTGCAGTCAGAACAGAGAGCTATTGGACCTAGTTCTCCTTTCCTTTTTTTTTTTTTTGGAGACAAGAGTTTCTTTGCATAGCCCTGGCTGTCCTGGAACTCATTCTGTAGACCAGGTTGGCCTCAAACTCAAGAGATCTGTCTGCTTCTGCCTCACAAGTACTTAGATTAAAGGTGTCTGCCACCAGTGCCTGGTTCTTTTTCCTTTTTAGTCTGAGATCCTGGTCATGGCACTGGCTTGTCTCTCAGGTGACTCCAGATAGCATGGAATTGACAAGATTAGTCAGCACAGTGTCTTATGCTAAAATATGTCACCATGGCTAGGAAGGTCACCCTTTTCTCACGAACAAGTCATGATACTTAGGAAGTAATTTTTCTTTAGTCCTGGCTTGCCTGACCTCCCAGCCCCCAGCCTGCATGTGTGTTCGCGCGCACGCGTGTGTGCATGTGTGTGTGTGTGCGCGCGTGTGTGCGTGTGTGCGTACACATCTCCTCTCCTCTCCCCACCCTCTGTGTGTTTATGTGTGTGCATGTGTTTGTGTGTAGGCACACATTTGTGTATGGGTAAGCCAGAGTCAACTTTAGCTGTTGCTCCTTAGTCGATATTCATCTTGCTGTCTGTCACTGACCAGGAGTGGGCTAGGCTGGCTGTCCAGTAAGCCACAGTGCCTGACATTTTTCATGTAGGTTCTGAGGATCAAACTCAGGACCACATGCTTGTGCGATGAATATTTTCTTGACTGAGCTATCTCTTCAGCCAGCTAAAACACAGGAAGAAATTTCTGCCTGCTCAGGAAGCAGGTGATAAGACCTTTGTTGGGAGAGGTCTTCTTGTAGCTGGGGGGAGCATCCTTGTTTCTGGCCATAGCGGCACAGAGACACATCTGTGCTGACATGAGAAGTTCCCCATTTACTTTTGCACCCTTTCTTCTCAAAAGTCTCCATTTGGCTCCAAACCTCATGTAAATTTAAATGCTCAGATTTCACTGACTCTTTGGGCCTTCAGTTTCTTGTGAGTTGTCAAAGGTTTTACCAAGTCCGGCTGCATGCAGAAGTCTTGTTAATCTGACTTTTGGCCCAGGATGCAGCTGTGATGTGCAAGTTACATAGAGGACAGGCAGGCACTGTCTTCCTCACCCCATGCAGGACTTGCGGCCAACATTCCTGGCTGCTGGAACAAACTGTCTGACAGAAGCGACTCAATTTGAGGAGGAGAGGGGGAGGGCATGACACAGGAGCTTGAGGCAGTTGGTCACATTTTAACAGCAGTCAGAAACCAGGGATGAAGGCTGGGGCTCTGTTCCTTTTACCATCTTGATCGCCCTGGACACCAGTCTGTGTGGATGTGCAGCTCACAGGCAGGGTGGATGTTTGCTCCTCTGTTAAATCTCTCTGGAGAACCCTCCTGAGCACACTAGGAGATTTCAAACCCAGTCAAATTGTCAAGATAAACCATCACACCTTGGATAAGGAGAGAGAGATTAACAAGATAAAAGACTAACGAAGGTATTTACTGTTTTCGTGATGTGGGAGCCTTCAGACCCAAAGACCCAAGGAGAAGTGGACGCTTTGGGGATTGTATCTGATGACGAATGGACAGGTGTGTGGAAGTATCACTGGGTCAGCGGCTTACCTCAGAGTAAACACAGTCGGCAAGACCTGTCTGCTGAGATTTGCCTTCACTTGGGTTTAAGAAGCCTTTCCTGTGGGGAGAAGGGGGGTGGCCTCACAGTGTGGGTGGGGGAGTGGAGTTGAGGGAGGGGAGGGGCTCGTCTGTTTTGCTCAAGTGTAGGGACTCTTTGAGGTTGGTGTTTCATGTACACATTGGTAGAAAGAAAAGGATTATTTTCTCTTCCTACAGCGGCATTTCTTTGTAAATGTACATGCTTTTGGCTTTGAAAAGTGCACATCAGAAACAGGGACCTTAACCTCAAAACCATGCCCAGGAAACTTCTCTGAAATTGCAGCCTGAAACATAATTACCGAGTAAATGCGGGTTGGAGTGACTGCTTTTAACATTGGGAGTTTTCTTTGTAACTTAATGATTCACTTCTATTGTTACCTTATTTTCAAGGGCTCTGGCTTAGGTTGTTTTGAATTTTGTGGTTAATGAGAGGTTTTTTTCTCTTGCTTGAGATACATATGTAGTTTAATTTTAGGCAATGGCTTGAAAAATGACACATATTATCCAGTTTTAGTAAATATAATTCTGGGGGAAACTGGATCTGCATTTCTAAAGTTTCTCTTGGGGTTCTAGGACTCACTATATTGCTTTACATGTTTGTCTAGTTTAAATAATCACCTGTCTATCTCCTCTCCCTTTCTCCTTCGTCTCTCCTCGGGCTCCCTTCCTTCCTTCCTCTCCCCTCCTTCCCTCCTTCCTCTCCCCCTCTTCTTTATCATCTTCTTTCCCATCTCTTCTTTTTGACAGAGCTCACGCTCTGTCACCCGGCTTGCTCTCAGATTTCTGAGTTCAAGCAATCTCCTGCTCCAGGCACTGGAGTAGCTGTGGCTGTCCATGCAAATCTGTATCACGAGGTAAGACAGTGTACTGGCTTAAAACAACAACAACAACAACAACAACAACAACAACAACAACAACAACACGAAACAGCAACCCAAGCTAGGCCTTGTGAGACATGGCTACAGTTCTAATGCTGAAGAGGTAGAGGCAGGAAATTTATAAGAGTTTGAGGCCAGCCTGGACTACATAGTAAGGGTATAGGACAGCCTGAGCTACAGAGTGAGACTGTTTTAAAGCAAAACAAAACACCCCAAAAGTAAGAAACACAAAAACAAACCCCAGGCAATAAAACACCCCAAGTGCATGTTGGGTTGCATATTTGACAATATATTTTCCTTCCTGGAGGGATATGCTGTACAGATACCCTGCTCAGATTTCTTGGTCAGTAGAAAACTGCACTTCCCGAGGAAGGGTATTAAGCCATCTCCATGAGAGGCAGGAAGGCTTCCGGTGATCTTCGATCACTTCAGCCCATCAGGAATGCTTTCCTGTGTTGTGTAACCACAGGCAGAGGGAAGCCTTCTAGGGCAAAGCAATGGGTGGTTCCGCTCTTCAAGGGGAGCTGGTACCTGGCTATGGCTAAGTGTTCTTAAGGACAGAGGCTTGCTTCCTTACTAAATTAAGAGCCCAGTTGTCAGGGCTCTGCACAGAGCAGGAGGGGAGTTCCCAGTCATTTCCCCCTGCCCTGGCCAGACACCGATGCCACAGAGTGGGCCCCTGAAAGAACTCCAAGGAAGGGGCGTTGTGGGCTTTGCAGTATGAGACTGTGGTGGCGGTGGTGGTGGCAGGTGTTCTCTCTGGTGTGAAGGAATCCTCTCCTTTGGACTGTCACCATCTTGTGAGACTTGGGAGACTTACCATATTAATACTGAAGTTAAGGGCTGAAGAGACAGCTTGGTGCTTAAAGACACCTACTGCTCTTACAGGGGAACCAAGCTGTGTAGCTCACAGCTACCTGTAATTCCAGCTCTAGGGGGTCCACTGCCCTCTTCTGGATCCTGCTAGTACTCACTCCACCCCCAGCAGACATGATTAAAAAGAAAATAAATCTCTTAAAAAGAGAGAATATGTTCAAGTTTGGGGAACTTTTAGCATACTATCAATAGTTCATTTTCCCTTTTCATTAAATGCCTTTTGGACATATAATGTCTACTGCGATGCAGACGTAGGGACATGCTACCACCGTACCTGTGATGGTTGCCTAATAAGTAACCTTGGTACACAATTTCCAGGGGTTTCTTTAAAGCAAAGGAAATACTGAAATCATCTTAACATCCCTAGAGCCTCCTTCACCGAAAGACCACGAAGATCTTAGCTTTCTGGTACCACAGACCCTCTCCTGCTGTTTTAAAGCTCAGGGTTTTCTTTAGACTCTTAAAGTATGAGTGACTCATGGGTACACCAAGGGTCCAGCTTGTGGGCATGCTCTGCATTCAAAACCCAAGGCTCTCAGATGAACCAAGTTTTGTTTGAGCCTGACCAAATAAGTATTGAAATTTGTAACGAAAGGATGCCTGATGTTATCAGCCCATTTCCCACCGTATTGAGTTCCTGTCACAGTTGCCTGAAGAATGTTCGATGATTTAATTTAATTTATTTGCTTTCTGGGAGCTAGACAGGAAAGAAATTTCCCACCCAAATAAGAAGAACTTCAAAGTAAATAGATGCAGGGGATTCAAAGGTAGAGTGAGAAATCTGAAATAATCGTGCCGAGATATTGATTGGTTGTTACAGAAGGGATCGAATGTTCTGATAAACTCACTTATAATCACAAATAATTTTTAAAACATAGGCTTAAGAAAAATGTGATTTCACAACCAGGAATGACTAGAATACCGGCGGAAATAACGCGCACGTTGAGTTCATATCCTCGGGACCCACAGAAAATAGGACGCTCGAGGTAAGAGTTGCCTGCGATCCTAGCACTCCTACAATGAGAAGAAGGCAGAGACAGAATTCTGGAGGCATTTTGGACCAGTTAGCCTGGAGAACACAGTGGGAGACTGTCTTAAACAGGGTGGAAGGTGAAGGACTGTCATTCGAAGTTGCCCGCTGACCACCTTGTACATACAGTCGTGTTGTGTGTAATTTTAAAATGCATGCTTGCTCCTTGTTTGATGCGGGCAATGGCAGTCTCACCCAAGCCCCAAGGCTAGCTTTGCCAAACCTCTAATGCCCGCCCCAAGGCTGTGCCCTTTTTCTTGCCCACCTGAGTCACCCTGGATGGAAAACACCAGACAACCATAATACTTTAAAACCAGCCAGATAACACAACTGCTGGGCGAAGAATTTCTTGCCCCATCCAGCTGCGGAGGCTACAAACTAGGCGGCTACAAACTATCAGTCCCAAAGAGTTACTTCCTATTCACAGCCTGGTCTGCCTCCCCCTCCCCCCCTTCCTCTTCCTTCTGGGACCCGAAATCCCACCTTCTCCTTTGCCCAGCGATTGGCTTCTGCTATCTTTTTTTGACCAGTTAAAATGGGGAGAAGGTTCAAATGGAATCACCTGATTTCGTGATCCACTCCTTGTCAGGGCTGCCCCTCTTGAGGAAGCAGAATTAGCATCAAAATACAAACAGCACCAGGGCAATCCTGCCATAAAGTGTTGCCTCTCTCTGCCAAATGACTAGGGCTAACTACCACAGAGCCGAATCTCTGAAAGTGTGAGCCCCAGTGGAGCTTTTCAGCCGAAGTCTTATTGATTACTATGGTGACAGAAAGCTAACACAGGCAAGTCTCATGGTCCGTCCTGATGCCTAGATCCGAGGATGTTCACTTACCTGACAGGTTTGTGGACAGGGTAAAGGGTAGGCTCTGTAGGTAAAGGTGCTTGTTGCCTGACACCAGTTCAATACGTGGAACACACACAAAGGTTCAAGGACAGAACCGAGTCCACAAACCTCTAACCTCGACCCTGTATTCACGCCCCTTCCCATCACACACATATAGACACAGTAATAATATATTAAAGTTTAAATGCTAAAGCAACAATCTCAGAGTCTTTAGTTGACAAGCCGGTCTGAACCAGTCACTCCCACCAGCTCTAAGTTTACATTAGCTAATAAGTGGTCACCGTTTTAGTCATGGATCTCGTGCAGTAGAACACGAGCTTCAGGAGGTCTGAGTGACTGATGATAGCCTGTTTCTTAAGGGTCTCTGTCTCTGCTGCCTTCAGTTCTGCTGGAGCTGCATGTCGCTGCTTTTAGACACAGCAGGAAGACTGTTAGCATGCATTAAGTGAATTAATAAACAAGTGCTATTATTTATAATCTTGCAACTTAGCAATGAATTGACGGTGCTAGTAGTCCCAGTGTGTGGACTCTGACAGAGACCCTGGAAACACGTAGATCCTGCAGGACACAGCTTTTCCGTTTTCCACCCCTTCACTTATAATGATATTTTCTTCCATTTAAAATCTCTCCAGCTCCTTAGAGATACCTGAAAGAAATTAACCTTAATTTTATTTTTAGTCATTTAAATTCAAATTTAATTAAAAGTATATTTTTGGAGAAATAACTTCGGGAGGAAAAAGGCAACATTAGAGAGCGTGCTGCCACCTACAGGACAGAAGGGGTAATACACCCGCCTCATCTAAAAGCCTGAGAGTCTGGTAAGTTCATCAGCAGAATTAGAAAAGCTCAGGGGTCTAAGGAAATGAAAGATGGCAGGTGACTAGCAAACAGTGCCTGTGTGCCTGTGTGTGTGTGTGTGTGTGTATGCATGTGTGTATGTGAGTTTATATGTTTATGTACATGTGTATGTAAGTGTATATGTGTGTATAATGTGTTACGTATTTACGTGTATATGTGTGCATGTGTATGTGTGGCTAAGTATATTTATGTGTACATGTGTCTTTGTATATTTGCGGATAGGTATGGATATTTTTGTATGTGTATATAAGTGTGTACACATTAGTGTGTATACTTCTTCTTTTTTTTGGTTTTTCGAGACAGGGTTTCTCTGTGTAGCCCTGGCTGCCCTGGAACTCACTCTGTAGACCAGGCTGGCCTCGAACTCAGAAATCCGCCTGCCTCTGCCTCCCAAGTGCTGGGATTAAAGGCGTGCGCCACCGCTGCCCGGCTAGTGTGTATACTTATAACTGTGTATATTTGTTTGTATATGTGTGCGTGTATACACATGCATATGTCTATGTGTGAATATTTGTGTGTTGCGTATGCGTGAGCGTGTAGTAGCAGGAGATTGAATTTCTTTCTCTTTTCTGCTCAGAGAAATTATAAAAATACATTATCAGTGGTTGTCTTTAGGTAATGAAATATTTTTTTTCCTCTTTGTTCAATCTCTCTGAAGTATCTTCTAGGCATCTTATTATTTAAATGATTTAAGAGAATAATTTAATTTTTAAGTAAGATAAGGGGTCAGTGTCCTACAGAGGAGCCATGCCTGCTAAGATCAAGTTAAAAGCTATCATTGATCAGAATTAGAGACAGTTATGTTGATGGTCTAACAGGACAGTTTGAGTTTTTCTTTTTCTCTTTGGGAAGGACTGTTTCTTGGACTCAACTTGATAAAAGTTAAATTTACAGAAATGATTCAATGACTTGTTTTCTAGGATGAATAGGCAAAATTCCAGAAGATAGTCTGACAGTTCAGGAGTTTCTGATTTCTGCTCTGTGTGTGAGAAGGAGCCCTAGGACGTTTACAGAGTCTCCCCTGAGGTGACAAGACGGGAGGATGAACAAGAGTGTGTCCCACCCCCTTCTGTAAGCTTGGCTCTCCCTGTGGGACAGGAGAACAACACTGGGTTCTGCAGGAAGAACTACTCCTGTAGACAAAACCATACAATGTGGAGAGCAAACAATCAAGTCAACCTTTTACATTTTGAGACAGTATCTTGTGATGATGTAGCCCAGACTGGCCTTAAACTCCCCACCATGCAGCGGGACCCTTTGTGTCCATTGTGCTCAATGCCACACCCGAACCTATCCTCCGCTTTGCTGATCCCGGTCTCCATTTTCCAGGGTCACCTAGTTAAGAACTGGCTAATTTTATTTTTTCCAAGGAATAAACTGCTCATTTCATCGTCGGCTGGACTGCCTTTTTTTAGTCTTCATTTCATTTATTTCTACTTTGATCTGTATTATTTCTTTCCTTCTAATTCTGGGTTTGAATTGTTTGCTTTCATACATGCACACACACATATGTATCTGGTGTCCCTGCATATCTGCGTGTGCAGGCAGGCATGCTTGCCTGTGTAGGTGCACGTGGAGACCAGGTTAACGTTGGGAATGTCTGTCTCAGCTGCTTTTCTACCTTAGTGCTATAATTTTTTTTGATTTGTATTCCTCTTTAAAAATATTTTAAAATTTTTAACGTATCTGAATGTTTTGAATTTCTTTCTTTCTTTCTTTTTTTTTTTTCTCGAGACAGGGTTTCTCTGTGTAGCCCTGGCTGTCCTGGAACTCACTCTGTAGACCAGGCTGGCCTTGAACTCAGAAATCCACCTGCCTCTGGCTCCCAAGTGCTGGGATTAAAGGCGTGGGCCACCACTGCCCAGCTAAACAGATCATTTTTAAGCCCATAGATTCCCTCTCATTTGGTTTCCTCTGATATAAAAAGCCTCTATTGCATCTAAATCTTTGCTTCATGATTTTTTAGCTCAGGGATTTCTGTTTGATTTGAAGAAATTGTTCTCTCTCCCATTTAAGCCTCTCTGTTAGAATATCTATTAGAAGCTCCTCTTCTGATAACTCCAGGAGTTTCCTCAGAATGGCTGTTTCAAATTCTTCCCCGAGGGTCTGTCTACGCGTGTTGCTATCCAGGCCATCCCTGGTGCCGTTTCTTTAGGTATGCCTTGTTTTCCTGATGGTTCTTGATGTGACATCAATCTGCACATATAACGATTAGGTATTTATTTCAGACTTCATAATCTAACTTCATTTGTTTTCCAATAAATGATTTTTCTCTGAGCCTGTAGTCATGAGTATTACGTTTCAGAGTTAATTTATTAATTGTGTGTTTGTGTGCTCGAGTGCACACGACTGGGTGTGCATGTGCCATGACACTCATGTGGAGCTTAGAGGACAACTTACAGGAGAGAGAGAGCCATCCACCATGTGGGTCCTGAGAATCGAACTCAGGTTGTCAGGCTTTGCAGCAAGCGCCTTTACCTGCTAAACCATCCCACTGCTCACCTCTACCTACGTCTGCACTTGATGGAGCCCTAAATCCACGGTTGCTTCTTGCTGTTGGTGTGTTGTCGCTGTCTGAACACTAGAGGGTGCTCCAAGCACAGATTTGTCAATCATCTGCCAGTGCTCAGCCTGAATTGGGAATGTTTTAAGTCTTTTTCCTTTGTACAAGGCAGGCACAACTGCCTCACCCACAGTCTGTCTATCTGTCAGGAACTCTGAGATTCTGCCTGGCTTAAGGTAGAATCATCACGGAGGGACTAGGCTCAAGTCCTCTCTACAGTCATTGCCATAAACTGCACCTGGACTCTGCTTATCTTACCACTGGGGCTTGAAAATCAGTTCTGGTACCCAGTGGGAGGTATTTTCCCCAGGATGCTTGGTGTGGCATCTCAGCCAGCCCCTACCTTTGTTAGTGAGTGCATTTCTTCCTCTTTCTAATGCCAGGCACATTAGGTCTCAACTGGCTTCCTCAGCTCTTTAGAAGGTAGTTTAGCACCACCTGTCCAAGTTGATGTCTTCATGGAGAGACAATAGATAGAAGAGGTCTTTTAGATATCAATGCATTTTTTTACACCTAGAAACTATATTTTTGCCCTTGGAATTTTCGTGTGTCATTCATTGTGGTTATGTTTGTGTCTGCTAGACACAGCAGTGTATAGACAGAACATTGTGGACAGTTCAATGCCTGGGCTGGCAGTCCTGGGTTCTACAGTAGTCTGAGCAAGCCATGGGAATAAGCCAATAAGCAGCACTCCTCCATGGCCTCTGCACGAGTTCCTGCCTCCAGGTTCCTGCCTTGCTTGAGTTCCTGTCCTGACTTCCTTTGGTGATGAACAGTGCTGTGGAAGCGTAGGCAGAATAGACCCTTTCCTCCCTTAGTTGCTTTTGGTCATAGTGTTTCCACAGCAATGGCGACCCTGGCTAAGACACAATGCAAGTGCTCTAGCAATGAACAGAAGCCTCAGTTGCTGGGAGCATCTGTCACTCATTTTTTCCGTAGTTCTTGCCACCAGCCATCGAAGTTGAAGCAGTAGGCTGTGGGAGAGGAGGAGAGAGGAACACTACAGTTTCTACTGGGGATCTCTCTGCTCTTGTAGAGGGAGCTTGTCAGTATCTAATCCGAACTCTCTTCTCAAATCCCCTCCGCCTTTTCCCTTCCTGAACTTTCGAGGCAGACCAGGCTGGCCTCAAACTCACAGAGGTCCACCTGCCTCTGTTTCCTAAGTGCCTCATATACATAAAATAAATATTAAAAAAATCTTAAAAACAAAAACAAAAACCGTAGATGAAGCACTTCAGGAAGCACATTAGGGCATTTCGGGCTGACTCCCTGTAAGTTCTGCTTCTTACCTCACACTACCTTACCATGTCTACCTTGTTGCTTCTATCGTAACTTCTATTTTTTTAAAAAATATTTTATTTATTTATTTATTTATTTATTTATTTATTTATTTATTTATTTATTTATTTATGGATTTTTGAGACAGGGTTTCTCTATGTAGCCCTGGCTGTCCTGGAACTCACTCTGTAGACCAGGCTGGTCTCTGCCTCCCAAGTGCTGGGATTAAAGGCATGCGCCACCACTGCCTGGCTTATTTGTTTATTTTTAAGGTTTATTTATTTTATGTATGTGAGTACACTGTCACTGTCTTCAGACACACCAGAAGAGGGCATCAGATCCCATTACAGATGGTTGTGAGCCACCATGTGGTTGCTGGGAATTGAACTCAGGACCTCTGGAAGAACAGCCAGGGCTCTTAACTGCTGAGCCATCTCTCCAGCCCTGATTTATTTATTTTTATTTCATGTGCATTGGTGTTTTGTCTGCACGTTTGTCTATGAGAGAGTGTTGGATCCCTGGGAACTCGAGTCACAGACAGTGTGAGCTGTCATGTGAGTGCTGGAAATTGAACCCAGGTTGTCTGGAAAAGCAGCCAGTGCTCTTTCCCCTTGTGCCATCTCCCCAGACCCCTGTAAGCTCTACTTTAACATCCTAATGTAAATGAGTGTTACAGCACATAGGCTTCTCTATGTTTACTTCTATGTGAACAGCTGGCTTAGGTAGAAATTATCGTTATTGGAGAAGTAATAGATGCTAATATTTATTTCATCTTTTCATTTTTTTTTTTTTGTTGATTTGGAGTCAAGCACCTACTAAGAAGACCAGATTGGCCTCAGACTTAGTATATAGCCAGGTCTTATGATGAAAAAGTAGCTATCATACGCATACTTCTAGGATTGTGTAGAACTTTCTCTGGTAAAGTGGGGAAGTTTAAACCTTGAAAAGATGACTTCAGAAGTCACCACTCAATGAGCCTACTGCCTCAGCCTTTGAATGCACATCTAGATGTGGTCTAAATAATCTTTTTATCAGTTTGGTATAAGAACAGCCGGGGAAATTCTTTTTCCAGACAATTTATCATAGAAAAGTGTCAGAACAGTCCCCATTTCCCTCTTTGAAACATACAAGGGATGGAGAGAGGTAGAGAAGAAATGAGTTGAAGCTACACGTAGCAAGATTTAAGGTTAAACTCAAAGAAGTTACTCAAACAGGTGAGTTTTTATCTATGGAATATCAGGTCCAGAAAGATGAATGGCTCATCAGTTAAAAACACTTGCCACCTGACTCCCTGAGCTCAGCCCCTGGATCCCACAGTGAGAGGAGAGAATCCTCTCCTAAAACTCATCCTCTGCCCTGTCCACGTGTGCCCTGGCATGTGTGACACCATACATACAACAGCAGGAGTAAAAAGAAACCATGAACTATCAAAAGACTCTGCCGTGAGTGTTGGCCTCTGGCAGAAATTTGTCGGGTCGTTGAGGCTGCTCTGCTTCCTGTAATGGCCACTGACCCCTGCAAGTAATTTGCAGTTAATCACATACTTGATCTCTTATTCAACTGGGAGATCTCTGCTAAAAATGTTTCACTGTCTGTTGAGCGTGGTAGTGTAACCCCAGCTACTAAGGAAGCTGAGCAGTCAGACTTTAAGACATAGCAAGAGCCCATCTCAAAAAGCAAAACAGCACCTCCTCCAACCAAATTTCAAAACCCGATCAAAAACCAAGCCTCAAAACAAACCAGAAACCTTGTGGTACATCTTCTCCTTATGGGGACACATGACATTATCTATTCATCTTGACCCATGTAGACCAAGGTAATCTTTTGATCTAGGTTCAGTCAGGTTGTCTATGTGTAAATACATATATACATGTATTTACATATGCACGCGCGCACGCGCGCGCACACACACACACACACACACACACACACACACACACACACACACACACATTTTTCTTTGAAAAGTTAAAGGAAATGAGGTCTCCTCTGGACCACCCAGAAGTAATGTGCCCTGCTCACACTTTAGTGTCTAGCCTTTAGAACCTGAAGATAAGTGTGTATTCATCAAGCGGCCAACTTTGAGATACTTTGTAACAGCAGCAATGAGAAACAAATGCACCTTGGCAGATGGAGATAGGAGCTGCAGTCTGGACCAGTAAAGGGCAAGCCTGCCTACTGTACAATGTAACAGTCCTTTTCTAGCACAGAAGGAATCCGGGTGTTATTTCCTGTGAATAGTTACTTTATTTCCAGTGAATAGTTACTTTATTTCCTGTGAATAGTTACTTTATTTCCAGTGAATAGTTACTTTATTTCCAGTGAATAATTACTTTATTTCCAGTGATTAGTTACTTTATTTTCAGTGAATAGCTACTTTATTTTCATTGATTAGTTACTTTATTTCCAGTGATTAGTTACCTTATTTCCAGTGATTAGTTACTTTATTTCCAGTGATTAGTTACTTTATTTCCCCAAGCTCAGCATTTTCTGCTGGAACACATTTCATTTGGATGTATACCACATAACTCTCTGGATCTCCTCCTGGAATTCGAGTCTTAGAGAAACTGGGTCAAATACTGATATTCTAACTTCAACTATTGTGAGGAAAAAAATAACCTGTTCATTGTGATTTGAGAATCTCATGTCTTTTGTCAGCATCCATAAAACTCAACAGACTGGCTTGTTATTTTGCTATTAAGCCCATCATAGTGTGTTCATTGTCAATGCTCTCTTCAAAATTTCTTCAAGAATCTATTATACACAGGCAGTCATGAAGCCATTGGTGACCTCTGAGAAACTCTTTGTTCTCTTTCATTATTAAGGATCAGGGGTCATAATGTCCGTCTCTACTTTTAAGAATGGAAATAGGTTTGCCACAGGACTGACAAAAATAAATGAAATTATTGTCCATTTACCCTTGTCTTTGTTAGGGTTTCTATTGCTGTGAACAGACCATGTCCACGGCAACTCTTATAAAGGACAGCATCTAAGTGGGGCTGGCTTACAGTTTCAGAGGTTTAGTCCTTTAAACTCATGGCGGGAAGCATGGCAGCATGCAGGCAGACATGGTGCTGGAGGAATTGAGAGTTCTACATCTTGATCCAAAGGCAGCAGCAGGAGACTATATCACACTGGGTGTAGCTCAAAGCCCATCCCCACAGTGCACCACATGCTCCAGGAAGGTCACACTTCCTAATAGTGCCACTCTTTATGGGCCTATGTGGACCAATTACATTCAAACCATTCCAACCTTAGACATTTAAACCTTTTTTTTTTTTTTTTTTTTTTTTTTTGAGATTCCACTTATTTTTATTTTATATGTATGGGTGTTTTGACTGAAGGTATGTTTAAGCATCACATGCATGCAGTGCCCACAAAGCCATAAAAGGGCGTCAGAGCTCCTGGGACTGGAATTACAGATGGTTGTGAGCTGCTGGTGGGTGCTGGGAATTGAAGCTGGTGCCTGGAAAGGCAGCTAGTGCTCTCATTCTCCGACCGTCTCTCCAGCCCCTCCCATGCACAGCTTTAAAGGCATCCCGTTTTGCCACTGTGGCACCATTAGGACATTTTTCATCTTTTTCCCCTCATCTATGGATTTCCCTTCCTGAATGCCTTCATTCATCTTCCTTTTTCTTTTATGTGTAGGAGGCAGAGAAAATGCCTGGGAATCAGCTTCTTATTCTTTCCCCATAGTGTCCCCACTCTGAGCTTGCTTCATACATTAGATTTTCTTCTTGACTATACCATGAGCCCTGTTGTCATACACAAGTGCTTGACTATTTGCAGCCTAAACTTTGGCCATGGCCCCATTAGTGCTTCTGAAGTCATTTTTCTGGGGCTTAAACTTTCCCCATGTATGATCTCTTTCACCAGAGAAAGTTCTACACAATCCTGGATGTATAGGTGTGATAGTTACTTTTTTATTATTGAGGCAAAATAGCTGACATAAGAGAAACCCAGGAAGGCAGGCAGGCACATGGGTGCTCAGGCACACGGGCAGGCAGGCGGAAGGATTATTTTGGTTCACAGTTTGAAGGTACAGTCACCATGGCAGGGAAGGTACAGCGATGGGCACTTGCTGCACCTTTAATCAAAAGGCAGAGAGACGATGCCCATATTCATCCAGGTTTCCCTTTGTATCTAACTGGGAACCCTAGCTCCTGGCAGAGCGCTTCACGCTTGCTTTCAGTAGACTTCCCCTTTCAGTTACGCCCCCCGGGAGACACTCTTAGAGACATGCCAAACACCTGTTTCCATAATAATTCTACATCCAGTGAGGTTGATAGTGAAGGCTGAGCATCACAGTAGCTGTAGAAAAGGGGTAAACAAGCCAAACATTTACTGATAACAAACCATAAAGACACTTACTTTATTATTTATTTATGTTGTGAGACAGCTTCTCACTGAGTAGTCCTGGCTGGCCTCAAACTTGTAGAGATTTGCCTGTTTGCCTTCTGAGTGCTGGGATTAAAGGCGTGTGATCCCACACCTTGCTAAATAATTTAATTTAAGGCAAATCTTTGTTATACACATAATTTTACCATTCATTAAAGACTAAAGCAAATTTGCAATGCTAATGAGATGTATGTGCTTGTTTAATTTTATATAAAGAATTAAATTTCAACATTTTCCAGAACAGATCAATATTTTAGTGTTATAATGATCAGTTCTGAGACTACTGCCTCACATAAGCACATAGTAGAAAGTGGCAGGAATTTGTGTGGTGCCGTTTTAGAAATTGCTGGAAGTTCTATCTTATTCCCAAGTCAAAATTCACTTCACCATGTTTTTATTTTATTTTATTTTATTTTATTTTATTTTATTTTATTTTATTTTATTTTATTTTATTTTATTTTATTTTATTTATGAAACTGAAGTCAGCAACTCAAATAACAATTTTTGAGATCAAACATTGTAACCCAATCCAATCACAGATACACAGAGAGAGTGATGGTAGGAAAATGGGCTTGGTTGTCTGTAACTAAACCATGATGTTTTTATAAGAGTAGAAACCTCGGTGAGTGCAGTAAAAAGGCTGCAGGTCACAGCGTATGACCTGCATAGACTTGCCTCCAAGCTGAGGCCGCTCAGTAGAGTTTGTTGCTGTTGTGTGGGTTGATGTCGTCATGGGAATTCCTTTATTCACAGGCCCAGTGTGACAACAGGCATAGACCTGTGGACTCTCAGCTGTAGTCACATCTGAGTGAATGGACTCAGTACCTTTAGAAGCATTTGTTGAGAACCTACTATGGGCTGAGCCCTCTTCTGTTCTAGAGCAAAGCCTAGGTATGGAAGGGGGAGGACACCTTGAAAGAGCTCCAGATCTTTGGCTGAAACAGTCAGACTTCAGGCCCTAGGTTGTGAGGGAGTGTGGAGATCATGGGAGCGAGCGTGTTTTTGTGTGGGTTTTCTTTTTGGTGATAGAGTTTATTTATTTATTTATTTATTTATTTATTTATTTATTTATTTATTTATTTTTTCCAGTTAGAAATTTTACTGAAGAGAACAGAGTTTCCATTTCTATACTTTTTTCTCTTTGAATTAAATAATAGAAATCAACACTGGTATGCTTCCTGAAGTCACCAACAAATTATACCGACATTGATTTGTCTGCTCAGCATCGGATTAGTTGACTTTCCCACTGTCTGTCTGGGTTCTGAATCTGAGATACCTGGGAGGAGAATAAACTCATCAACTCTTCTAAGAGATGTAGAAGGATCTGGAGATTAATAGCTTGATTAATAGATAATGTTTTAAAGAGTAAATTGTATTTTACAAAATTTCTCTCTCTCTCTTTCTCTCTCTGTCTGCTGAAGTCAGAAGTGGAGTTGAAATTATAGGCAGTTGTAAGCTGCCCTATGTGGGTGCTGGGAATCAAACTCAGGTCCTTTGCAAGAGCTGTAATAGATAATTCACTGGGCAGAGATTACGATAAAATATGTATAAAATGTAAACTCACGTGAAGATTGGCCAGGTAGAAATTTCGTAGATTAAGGTCTCTTGGTTGGAGAAACCTCAGCTAACTGTTATATCCACACTGCTCTGTTACAGTGTCTGCTTTGTTCTGTTAGGCGAAGGGAGAGAAAGCTCCACACAGAGCAGAGACAGACTTCAAAGGCGACTACCGACTCTTCATTCTGTACCTCACCAACATTCAAGAGGGCGTCACAGCCAAAGAAGATGAATCAGGATGCACCATGGGTTTGCAAGCAGTAGCCGTAGGAAAGCCTCGCCAGTTACTAAAGAATGGTTGTCAATGAAAATCCTAAGGAGCGAAAGCTTGAGAGGCACAGTGGGTGACTGTAGATGATATTTTTGCACCATGCATTTCCAAAAGGGTATGGGAAGGCTTTTAATTCCCCCCCCCATAAATTAGTCACAAACATTTATGGGGACAAATATTGAGTCTGACTGAAACTTCATACATTGGAGATATGCATCAAAATATATGCAAGTTAAAAGATAAATTTAAGTGAAAAGTGTTCAGGGAACTGGATTGGAGACACACGCTTGTCATCTCTGCTCTTGGGAGGCTAAGACAGGGAGATCATAGGTTCGAGTTCAGCTCTGAGCCACAGAAGATAACCCAGACTTGGGAATACATTTAAGAAAACGAACATGTCAATTATGCTAATTTCAGCCCCACACATTCCACAGATGTATAAAACTATACTGCATCCCATAATATGTGCGGTTACAACAATAGCTGCATCACGTGATTCATATTCTCATCCTTGGCGTTGGCTTGGGCGTTTGACTCAAGCTTAGACTAGGAGGCGTCGCTCGCCTCTCTAGATCGGGAGCGAGGATGTTTGGAAAGAGTAGAACTTTGTTCTTGTACCTGTCAGACTTAGAAAGCATCAGCAAACTTCAGTACTGGCATAAATACCGGCGTGGGAACAATAGTTTGTGGATGAGAAGAAGAGAACAAAGGGTATGGTATAGAGAATTGAGTACAAGAAAGGAGCGGTGCAGATGGCTCAGCGGGTCCCGTGCTTAAGCAAGCTCGGGACTGAGTTTGGATCCTCAGCATCTGATGCCTGTGATCTTAGGACTGGAGGTGGAGATGGGGGGTCCCTGGAGCTTGCTTCACAGCCAGCCTAGCTCAGTGGTAGATCCAGGTTCATTGAGAGACTCTGTCTCAAAAAGGAAGGTAGGCCAGGCGGTGGTGGTGTACGCCTTTGATCCTAGAACTCAGGAGTCAGGAGTCAGAGGTCAGGGGGCGGGAACATTTCAAAATCTCTCTGGGTCTGAGAAGTTGGCTCAGTTGGTAAAGCGCTTGCTGTTGGATCATGAGGACCTGGGATCCAACCGCTGCACGTATGCAAGAGCTGGGTGTGGTGTGCACAGTTGTGCACACCTGTGATCCCAGTGCTGGGGGAGGGGGTTAGAGGCAGGAGGATCCCAGCAACTTACTGACCAACCAACCAGTCTAGCTGAACGGATGAACTCTAGATTCATTAAAAAAAAATAAGGTGGAAAGCAATTGAGGAAGACACTGGACATTGACGTCTGATATCCACACCTGTGTGTGTGTGTGCACCTCTGCCAAATGAACATGTACGTGTGCCCTCCCCAGTCTCTCCTCATTCCTGGAGTTCTCTCTCTCTCTCTCTCTCTCTCTCTCTCTCTCTCTCTCTCTCTCTCTGTGTGTGTGTGTGTGTGTGTGTGTGTGTGTATGTGTGTTGGATTGAATCAGAGGGGCTTTGAAGTGAATCAGCTGTTGGATGTCTCTTCTCACTGCTTTGGTTTTAGGAGATATGTCTCAGGTTTTCTTCTATTTTTTTTTCCCCATTCTTTTTCTGAAGGGCTATAAATAGCCTCTATGTCAGAGCTAGGCAGGAAATTTAATTTTAGATTGGTAGATAAGAGGCAGGACTCACCCTCTTGGAATGATCGTGTTTGGTGACTGTTTTAAGCTGGTCTGACTCAGTGTCCCTATTTGACTAAATTTGGGAATTTTGTGTTTGTGTTTTTCTTACTATGGTGGGCATAACACTCTGAAATTAGATGCATCCAATGTGGTGCAATTTCTTACTGCCCTGTGGCAGGTCTGCTTTATACCCATTTTAAAAATTCACTGTACCATCCATAGGTCTGTCTATATATTTGTGTGTGTGTGTTGTGTGTGTGTATTTTGAATCCCCCTTTCATTGGTTGTAAAATCTTTTCAATTTCCTCATTAATTAAGAAATAATTTCCTCTTGTTTTATTTGTATGAGTGTTTTGGCTGCACTTGTGTCTGTATGTGCACCACACGCATGTCTGGTGTTCACAGGGGTCAGAAAAGAGTCCTAGATCCCCTGGAACCAGAGTTATGCATGGTTGTAAGTCACCACATAGGTGCTGCAAACCAAAACTGGGTTTTCTGCAAGAACAGCAAGTGTTTTTAACTGCTGAGTCATCTCTCCAGCTTCTGAACTTATTTTTCACTTTTAACATCTGTCTGTCTGTCTTATTTGTGTGTGTGTGTGTGTGTGTGTGTGTGTTGCACGCGCACATGCGTGTGAGCCATGGTGTCTGTGAAGGTCAGAGGACAGTTGTTAGGTGTTTGTCTTCTTTCCAACATGTGACTTCTTGGGATCAAATGCAGACCATCATTTTTCTGAATCTCCTTTGCCCACTGAGCTATCTCGCAGCCCCCAAATTATTCCTTTACAAGTTTTTTGTTTGTTTGTTTTTTGAGACAGGCTCTCACTATGCAGCCCTGGCTGGCCTAGAACTCAACCAGGCTGAACTCACAGAGATCTAGCTGCCTGTGCCTCCCAGTGCAGAGACTAAAGGTTGCCAACGTACCTTTCCCCTATAATTCCTTGTTTACTGCAGATCTGAAGCAAGTTCTCAGTGTCTCCTTGCTGTGCCTAGAACAAGAAGAGCCATGCTCACTTTCTAATGAGCCAGGCCTGGGGACTTGCAGATGCTGGAGGAGGTGTGTACCTCCACTGGCTGTAGCCCGGGAGGCGGCTAGGTGGACTCTTCCTTTTTCTGGGTACTACCCACCCCATACACTGTCTTCCTTTTCATGCATGTGGATTAAGTTACTATTTTAACTTGCATCTTTTCCACCTTATGTCTTGCAGAACAAGTCTACATTACAGACCTAAGACTCTGTGTTAAGAGGGAAAAAAGAAAAGGAAAATTTCAGACAGAAAAATTCATTTGCTTGAAAGTAACATCTATTTTCAGTTGTGTTTGAAGGCAACCTAGAACCTCTTTTTTAGTTAAAAAGAAACATTTGTTTTAGTTTGTGTATGTAAGTATTTTGCCTGCATGTCTGTATGTGCACCTTGTATGTACTTGCGGGTGGTTGTGAGCTGCCATGTGGATGCTGGGAACTGAACTCAGAGCCCCTGCAAGAATAATAGGTGCTCTTAACTGCTGAGCCATCTCTTCAGTCTGAGGTGGTTTCTTTCTTTCTTTTTTTTTTTTTTTGGTTTTTCGAGACAGGGTTTCTTTGTGTAGCCCTGGCTGTCCTGGAACTCACTCTGTAGACCAGGCTGGCCTCGAACTCAGAAATCCACCTGCCTCTGCCTCCCAAGTGCTGGGATTAAAGGCGTGCACCACCACTGTCCAGCTCTGAGGTGGTTTCTTTTAAGCAGTTAGTACTATTGACTTGGAGACTGTGGTTCCCTTGTGTCTTAGTCAGGGTTTCTATTCCTGCACAAACATCATGACCAAGATGCAAGTTGGGGAGGAAAGGGTTTATTCAGCTTACACTTTCATGCTGCTGTTCATCACAAAAGGAAGTCAGGACTGGAACTCAAGCAGGTCAAGGAGCAGGAGCTGATGCAGAGGCCATGGAGGGACGTAACTTACTGACTTGCTTCTCCCAGCTTGCTCAGCCTGCTTTCTTATAGACCCCCAAGACTACCAGCCCACAGATGGTACCACTCACAAGGGGCCCTCCGCCCTTGATCACTAATTGAGAAAATGCCTTACCGCTGGATCTCATGGAGGCATTTTCTCAACTGAAACTCCTTTCTCTGTGATAACTTCAGCTTGTGTCAAGTTGACACACAAAACTAGCCAGTACAATTGACCCCTTGTCAACTTGACACACAGACACATCACCAGCCTCGACCCTTACTTCCTTATTCATCCCAAGATCTAAATAACTTTATAAGTCCCACAGTCTTTACAAATTCTTACATATTAACATTTCAGTCCCTTTTAAACATCCAATCTCTTAAAATTCAAAGTCTTTAAAAATTCAAAGTCTCTTAACTGTGGGTTCCACTAAAACGCCTTCTTTCTTTAAGAGGGAAAAATATGAGGCCAGTCACAATCAAAATCAAAATCAAAATCAAATTCCAACCATCCAATGTCTGGGATCTACTCACGATCTTCTGGATTCATCCAAGGGCTTGAGTCACTTCTCCAGCTCTGCCCTTTGTAGCACACACGGCTCCAGATGCCTGTACTTCACTGCTGCTGCTGTTCTTGGTGGTCATCTCATGGTACTGGCATCTCCAAAACACTGCTGTCTTCCGCTGCAACTAGGCTTTACAAATAGCTTCTCATAGGCTCTCTTCATGGTGCCAAGCTTCACCTCCTTTG
>CM052700.1:8238125-8308021 GCA_028551405.1 Uromys caudimaculatus | reverse complement strand
TGGCCCTTGATCGCCTATTCACTCATGACCGAATTCGCTTGATCGAGCCTGGTTCTGTGTTTTGATACCACTGTAGGGAGGTGTGGCCTATTTAACCCAGCTGACCCCCCTCTCCTTCTTATTTGAAAGAATAGGGGGAGATGTAAGGAGCGGTTAGAGTATTCGCCATTACCAGATGGCGCTGTCACTTTAAGGAAGCTTGTGGTTAGCGCGGGGTAGCTCGCCCGAAGCGCCTGCGCATTAAGGGTGTACGTGACTAATCACCGCCCACTCCCGGGGCGCGCCAATCAGTGGAGGACACGCTGCCTCAGGGCTATATAAGCAGCGCCATTCTGGGGCCCCGGGTTCTTCCTCCATCAACGGCTAAATAAAGCTGAACTGCAGACGAAGCCTGCGTGTCGCGCGTCTTCTTGCTGGCGAGAGGCGAGAGGTGCGCGCAACAGAGTTATCACAGAGAAAGGAGCTTCAGTTGAGAAAATGCCTCCATGAGATCCAGAGGTAAGGTATTTTCTCAATTAGTGATCAATGGGGGGAGGGCCCCTTGTGGGTGGTGCCATCTGTGGGCTGGTAGTCTTGGGCTCTATAAGAAAGCAGGCTGAGCAAGCCAGGAGAAGCAAGCCAGTAAGGAACATCCCTCCATGGCCTCTGCATCAGCTCCTGGTTCCTGACCTGCTTGAGTTCCAGTCCTGACTTCCTCTGGTGATGAACAGCAGCATGGAAGTGTAAGCTGAATAAACCCTTTCCTCCCCAGCTTTCTTCTTGGTCATGATGTTTGTGCAAGAATAGAAACCCTGACTAAGACAAGCAGCTAATAACGACTTGTAACTTCATCTCAGGGATTTCCCACATATTCTTCTGACCTCTCTGGGCGCCTGCACACACAAGGCATACATACAAATATACAGACACATCAATACAAATAAAAAGAATCATGTTATGAAACTCAAGTGTACAGATAAAGCTAAGGCTGCTCAACTCATAGATGCCAAAGCTAAAAGCAATTCCTAGTTTATAAAGTATATTGGCTGTTGAATGTGGAATGTCCCCCACAGGGCTGCATGTGTGAACACTTACCGCCCAGCAGGTGGCACTGTTCTATTGATGCTATGGAACTTTCAGGAGCTGGAACCTTGGTGGAAGAAGTGAGCCACAGGAGTAATGGGGATGATAGGCCCTGAGGCTTGACGGCCAGGCTCTACTTCCTATGTGTTCTCTAGTACTGTTCCACCAAGACTAAGGTGAAGGGGGGGGAGTTCTCAGAAGCACCCCCTAGCTACTGTGGAGGCCCTTGCCTCCATACCTCCCCTACCAGGATGAACCGCAAACTGAGCTAAAATAAACCCCTCCTCCCTCCAGCTGCTTCTTGCCAGAGTTTAGTCAGTGTGAGGAGAAGTTATACACTGGTTTAGGATGCTAACTTTGGAATCAATTATTTTATGACTTAGCACTAATCATGATAATATTAGATAACAGCTACTAAAGGTACCCTGTGTATTGGTGTCACTTATTCCTTTGTATACAGTACCAGTTTCATAACAATTCTATTCAGGCATATAATGCTACTTTCCTTGTAGGCATGTGGAGTCTAAGTTGCAAATTTAAATCAACCACAGAACGACATGAAAACAGCAGAGGACCTGCTTGGCTTCACTCTTTCTTGTTTTGTCTATGGTACTAGGGGTTGAACCCAAGGCTCAAGCATGCTGGGCCAGTGCCCTCCACTGAGCTACTCGGTGTAGTACAGGGATTCATTAGGGATTCTCAACCTGGTGCATTGGGAGACCTTGAGTCCATGAAATGAAGGCAAGATTTTAACCACACTGCTTTTCCTTATTCAAGGGTCTTGCCTTGAGCCCAGGCTATGATACCACCTGTGAGTCCCCTACTTCAGAGGGCCAGCTGAGCTGCAAACAAGCAAGTACGTAGCACAGGGGCAGTCATCTCTCTCTGCTACTTACTGCATGTGGCCTGGCTAGCTGTGTAAAGTTCTTGCCTTCATTTCTACCCAGTAATGGACCACACCCTGGATTGTAAGACAAATAGTCCCGTCCCCCCTACGTTGCTTTTTGTTAGGGTATTATCACCGCAACAGAAACAAGACCAGAGCATGCATGTAGGATGGTATTTTCTGCCATAAGAAAGGAGAGCAGATCACATGCCATTCTATGCGACGTAGCTCACATTCAGGAATATTGGAGAAAGGACCTGTAGTGTTTTACTGTATAGTCAAAGAGACCAGAGATCTCTTAAGAATTAGTGCATTAGGGCAGCTGTCACCCTAAACTAAAACGTGAATTTATTTCTGGCCTTCCGTGTCTGTGCTTCAGGTGATGTTCTCCGGCCTTTGGACGCCTTGCCCACCTTGTAAAACATCTCTTATCACTCACTCATATCTGCTTATTTTATTTTATTTTATTTTTTACAGTCCCCAATGAAAACTTACCTTACCCTGTTTTCCCAGAGTTCTGCTCTTTGCTAGGGACACGGACATGGATAGAGCCAGATGTAATGGCTCACCTCTCTCAAGTGTGAATGTTTCTACTGGAAATTTGAAAGCCGAAGAAAACAAATACAGGAGATGTGGGGCACGGGGTCAAGTTAGAGTGGCGGAGGGATTACAACAGGGCAGCTCATTACAGTCATGGACACACATATTCCTCCTCCAGATGCAAGTACTTTCCAGTGTACTTGGAAAAAGAAAAACAGGGAAACAGACGCATTTGGCAATGCCATCTAAAATTAGATCCTACAGCTTCAAGAAAGTCTCCGTAAATGAATAGTTTTCGAAACAGGAAATGTAGTCATTAATATATTTGCCTTTCAAAGTTTCAGTGCTTAGGGGTTAAGTGCTCTGTTGGCTTCTCCTCTCCCAGACCTCATGGCTGGAGGTCGTCAGATATGGCAGAAGAATAAATCACAGTTAAAGGTTTAACCTTAAACAATTCAGGGCACTTCTCATGGACCCAATCATTTCCGAAGATCGTCGCTAGTAACACAAGTAGGCTTTGGCAGAGAGGAGAGTTTCCAAATTTGCTTAATTCATAGTCTCTCAGTGTTAGTGAGTTCTGCGTTAGTAAGGGACACAATTCTCAGCAGGAGCTGTACAATTCATCTCTCAAGAATGCTCACGCACAGTTCTGAGGTTCTGGGAACCTCAGGCTGTCTCTGCAGGCTGCGTGTTTGCTAAACTCAAAGGCATTCCGTTTAGAATATTCATAGAATTCAAGTCGCTTAATGTTTTAGAACTCAAAGAGAAGACTGAGTGTTGGCCTATGGATTGACTATGAGCTGGGTGATTTGTAATTCCAGCACTTGGCAGGTAGAGTCAGGAGGATCAGGAGTTCCTTGCTTGTCTATGCAGCAAGTGTGAGGCTAGCCTGTGCTACATGAGGCTTTGTCTCACAAACTCAAACCCAAACTGAATCAATCATGAATGAATTTACAGCAAGAGTGCCTTCTCTGCCAGCCTCATTCTCGTTTGACATTATTTTTTCTTATGTAACAGACATGACATTTAAATATTTCCCTAATGTTATTGGCATAATCAACTCTGTCAATGAGCCATATGGTTTATGCAAACACAGAGATAATTCTGGAACACTGACATATGTAAGCTTAATTTGAAAAGCCTGTGAAAGCAGTGGGAAGTGGGGGGGATGTTGCCATAGCGATCACTGTCACTCAGAGGAGGAAGCATGAGCCTGTGGGTCACAGGCATTTCCAAAGGAACAGTCAGATTTACAAGGTTTCCCTCCCACACAACTGTCAGTAATTAAAGCAGTTATGGGGATCTAACTATTAAAAACACTTACCAGCAACTGTATCATACTTTTATTAGACTGAATGGGTTACAAGTATGCACATTTCCATTGGTTAAGGATTTTGAACTATTACAAGAGACTTTGACTCTTCTGTCAAACCTTAGAGATTTTTTTTTTCTCTTCATGGAAGGATCAAGTATGATTTACCTGTTTTTGTTTTTATTTTTCTTTAAACTGTTTTGTTTTTTGTTTTGAGACACGGTTTCATTATGTAGCACTGGCTGACCTGTATCTTGGCCTTCAATTCACTGAGATTCTCCTACCTCTGCCTCCCTCATGCTGGGTGTGGACCACATCTGAATGGTTTTGTCTTCCTTGTGTAGGTTTTACCCTGATAGCATACAATATCTACTCTCTGAATAATAGCTACTAAAGATAACGGAAACTTGCATTTATGGATTGATTATAATAACAAAACTAAAGAATAACATTTGAATACCCCAATAAAAACAATTTAGAAACTATTTAGGCCAGAAATTTTTTTTTGAGGTGGAATTTCATGAAGCTCAGGATAGACTCAAACTCAGTACCCAGTCAAGGTTCTTTTCACTTTCAGCTCCCGACCCTTATGCCTCTAGGATTATAGGTGTGAACTCTCATGTGTCTACACCAAATTGTGTGTGTTGTGCATGCTTGTAAGTGTGCAAATACGCACTTCCATGTGGGCTCCCTGTATGCTGTCATGTGAGGCCAGAGGAAGACATTGGGTGTCTTCACTGTTGCTCTCTGCTTTATTTGTACGGAGAGAGGGTCTCTCGTGAAACCATAAGTTCACTGTTTTGGCTAGGCTAGCTGGCCAGTGAGTTGCTGAGGTCTGCCTGCCTGCTATACCCATTGCTGGGATTACAGGTGTGTGTGTCTATTGCCAGTGTTTTTTACATGGGTGCTGGGGATTTGAACTTAGGTCTTTATGCTTCCCGTGCAAATGTGCTTATCCATCGATTATCTTCCTACCCTTCAAGGCCAGATTCGTTATTAGAGATTATGATTACTTGATAATGCTCTATACTGTAGTTGATTATGAAGTTTAAAAACAGTGGACTGGGGAGATGGCTCAGTAGGTAAAAGGTGTTTGCTGTGAAAGTGTGAAGAGCTAAGTTTGGATACCCAGCATCTGTGGAAAGAAACCACAGTGGTGCTGTGTGCTTATAATCTCAGCACTGGAGAGAGAGGCAGAGGCAGGAGCAGCTTGGGCCAGCCAATCTAGCCACACTGGTGACCTCTAGGTTCAGTGAAAGGTCCTGTCTCAGAAAATAAGGCAGATCATGATTGAATAAGACAACTTTGCCTCCTGGTTTCCACATGTATCCTCACACATGTGTGTTGGGAACAAACCTGGAGCTGTGGGATGAAGCTCCACGTTTCTGTCCCGGGCTCTGTGGCTCTGGGTGGGACAGGAGACATTCGGGAAGTGGCTGCGTGTCTTCCCACACAGTCTGGTGGGCAGGTGGGGGCTGTGGGAAGCCTTTGCGGGCCCTGCCCATGGGTGGAGGAGGGGGCCATTCTCAGGGAACGTGCAGCAGCTGTCTCCATGGTTCTCTAGCCCAGGACACTGCAGTCACTGCAGGGTGCCTCAGTCAGGCTAGCTGGAGCGCAGCTGGGATTCCCGCTGAGACCAGGTTTCAGCGGCTTGGGGCACCGGGCTAACTGCTTAGGCTTGGGTGAAGGGATACCATCTGTGAGCACTGGGAAGCCCTCAGTGAGAGATTAGACGAGGCTCCTTAATCGAGGACCGGATCCCTCGTTTCCCATGGTGGGTCCAGATGAAGAGAGAGTCCATAATTCTAAGACGTTTATTTTCATCCTGTGGAGTGGCCTGGATGGAATTGTACCCAGTGGCCTCTGAGAGATGCGAGGCAGATATAATAACTGGGAAAGGGCGTGGCTAAGCCTCTAGGTGTCTCATTAACACGGGGATGGCTTGGGGCTGTGTGGCCATGCCTCTACCTGAGGAGGGGTGGTACGTGACCTGTGACTGGAGCCAAAGCCTCCTGGGAGTGTTGGCATAAAGTTTTTCGGTCCCTTGTGGACTGTTCCACTGGGTCACCCAGATTTTATGCCTATGCTCAACTGGTTGCCAGACTGCCTGTCACAGATCACTGCCCCACACATGTGCACATATAGAAACACACACACACACACACACACACACACACACACACACACACACACACACACTCTCCTTCCCTGCCACCAAACAAGACAAAAAAAAAAAAAAAAGAAACCACTCAAAATGCTTCCCTCAATAGGAAGTGTTTATATTGCTAATTTTGCACCAGGGTTTATTTCCTTTGGAAAAGTCATCAGCTGACTTATTTCTCCCCAAGTGTGAGGGCGGTCCTAGTTGCTATGGTTCTGATGGGCTAGACTAATCAGTGCCGGGAAAGAGTTACAGTTGAGACTAGAGAGGCTTTAGAATGTCATCGTATCATTTAATAAAACGTGAAATTGAATTAATATTGTTTTTGACCTTGAAAATGAACTATCAAGAGTAAGAGGGTAACTATCAAGTTCTCCAGATTGTAGTAAGAATTCATCCTCAGCTAGACCAATTAGCGAAGAAGAAGAAGAAGAAGAAGAAGAAGAAGAAGAAGAAGAAGAAGACGAAGATGACAAAGCATTATGATGTCTCTTCAGAAGTCAAAGTTTCCTCACCTTCCAGACCAGCCACAAGAATGACAGAAGGGTCATGGGGCTTAGAAGGGTGTAACTGCTCCCTGCTGAAGAGGGTAGGTTGTATTGTCTACTTTTCAGTGATTGCAGGTCAGATATCAGATTAGACCCGTGGGTTAATGCCTGCAGATCATCCTTGATTTCCTGGTCTGAAACCTCCTGACTTCAACCAGATCACTAAGGTTCCTTAAAGCAATGAGATTTTGATTCTGAGCTGCAGTGAATCTCCAGGAACAAAGAAAGGAAGGGACATTGTTCCCGTTCTATTGTACGCCCAGCTGCGTTTATGAGATTAAGATGCGGAGTTCATAAATGAGGAAGAAAAGACTGATATAATTTAGAATTCACATTTGCTAGGAGGGCATGTTTGCTGAGAGTAGACTAGTGCCAGCCACCGAGGGTGCATCTCAGCACAGTGAATGGCTGAAGCCTATGGCTCTCCATCTTAGCACTGCCGACAGACCAAGCTGGGAAACAGTAAAAATATCAACTGGAAGGGGGGTGTGATGGCATGTGCCCATTTCTGAAACCAGGACTTGGGTGTGATGGTGCCCACCTATGATCCCAGCACTTGAGTGTGATGTTACCCACCCGTGATCCCAGCACTTGAGTGTGATGTTACCCACCTGTGATCCCAGCACTTGAGTGTGATGTTACCCACCTGTGATCCCAGCACTTGAGTGTGATGTTACCCACCTGTGATCCCAGCACTTGAGTGTGATGCTGCCCACCCGTGATCCCAGCACTTGAGTGTGATGGTACCCACCTGTGAACCCAGCACTTGGGAGGTAGGACCAGGAGGATCAAGAGTTCACGGTCAACTTTGGCTACACAATGATTCCCATGTACATTGGCTTATGGCTAGCCTGCAATTCATGAGATTATTTCTCAAGGACAAAAAAAATCCATAGTAATTTATGAGCAATTAACATAACATAAGATTATGAGGAAAATGTTCTTTTTTTTAATGACTGACTTTTGGGCTGTTTCAAAAAAGAGGAGGGGACCAGAGTGAGAGGGAGACACGGCTCTGCTTGAGTCAGTGAGCTCGTCGGAATGTCCCCCTCTAAGATCTTCCTCCTTTGTGAAACCCACTTGGTGGAGTTGTTGGGAGGATTACAACACCTGCCACAGGGTGTGGAACCCGAGGTGTTTCATCACCACAAGTGTATCACACACTGTGATGTGTCCGAATCACAGATTTAATAAAATGCTATGGGGCTGAAGACATGGCCCAGTACTTAAGAGTGCTTCTTGTTCTTCCAGAGGACTACAGTTCAAGGGGATACGATGCTCTCTTCTAGCCCCCATGGGTGCCTGAAGACAGACACATGGTACACATGAACTCACACAGTCGCGCACATAAATACACATAAAATCTTTGTCTTGAGTTGTATATGTGTTGATTTGGAAGGACCCCAGAAGTACATGGGTCACATCTATCTATCTGTGTCATTTTATGAATCCTTGAGAGGAAGATGATATCACACCGATTTTAATAGTCAAAGTAGTGGTGCTATAAGACACAGAGAAAGGTCCTCTATCAGCAGTGGAAAGCAGCAGAGGCAGAAACAAGGCAAGGATTTGACTCAAAGGGCATTGCCAACTTTATACTAAGCACCATGGTCACTGGATACAATCTTAGGCATAGGATGTCCTAGCTGACTTTGGGAGGGGGTAGGATGGGGCCTCACCTGTGTCTGATCTGTTAATTCAGGCAAGGGAGAGAAAAGGGCACCATTTCCTGGCTCCTCGGGGATTGACCCGATGGTTGCTTATTATAACTTTCTGAGAAGAAGCTGTGGGTGTGACTGTTATGGAGCCAGGAAGTCTTTTTGGTCTTTTCAAAGAAGACATTACTAAGGGAGAAACACACACACTGATTACAATCATATAAACACACAAATGGCTAGTTGTTTTTGGACAATTTATTTTGACTAATCAAAACTGTAGACGAAGGCCCCAAGACATGTCATTTAAGGGACTAGAAGTAATTCCACATGGAATTCGCACTTCGTTTTGATGGTGAATCATTCTGCAGCTATCTAGTGCTTGGGATGGCACTGTCAGGAGCCAGTAATGTTCGGCAACTTAAAAACTGAGGACTCTCTACTGAGAAATGCTGGAGTTGGAATCTTGCCATCTTTCCTCTTCTGCAGGTAGGTGAGGTGTGCATGGAAACCTGACTCCATGACTCCATCTAGGACAGAGGCGCTAGCTCTCTTGTTGGCTGCCTTCCCATGGAGAAACCCACTTTGACAAGTGTACTCTTATCCAATGACAAACTAAGCCCTGGAACGAAGAGCCAAGTCCCTTTCCTACGTTCAAGCAACTCTTTAAACATTATTTATTTATGTGAGTGAGTGTGCCCATGACATAGCATGCATGTAGAGTTCAGAGGACAACTTGTGGGAACTGGTTCTCTCCTTCCACCTTGATCGAACTTACGTTAGCAGGCTTGGCAGCAGGTGCCCTTATCCGCTGAGCCACCTTGGCACCACATAATTCTTTAGAGGGATTGTGGTCTCAGAGAGACCTGAGTCACCCCTGTTTGCTCTTGAGGTGTTGTCTCAGCTGTTTTTCAGTGTGCTGTCCCCTGCTTTCTGGCTTCACGCCACAGTCGTAGCCACTCCCCATTATGCGCTGGTCACATGACTCTAACCTGTAGCAGCAGGAAGTCTGGAAGGGACCTTTGCACGGTTTTAGAGTGGGCACCACAACTTGTGTAATGGTAGGTTTCAATATGAATGCACGACGATGATCTGAGCCATGGAATTAATAGAGACTCGACAGACCTGGGAGCCATTATAAATGCCATTAAAAGCTGTTATTCAGTATAAACGCAGATGTGGTTTATCCCTACCTTCTTGCTATTTGCTGTATATTGAAAATCATAATACCAATGGCTTATGCAAGCCAGCAATCTCAGCTGAGGTAAGAGGATTATAAGTTCAAGGCCAGCCTGGACAATTTACTGGTACCCTGTCTTAAAATATAGAGGAAAAAGAAGGCCAGAGATGCACCACCATAACTTTCTCCACAGCCCTTTTCTATTCCTTTACATTCAGTCTTTCTACTGTTAAGGGTTTTTTTTTTTAATTTAAATTTTTAAAAGATTTACTTATTTTTGTGTTATGTGTGTGTGTGTGTGTGTGTGTGTGTGTATGTGTGTGTTTCACCTGAATGTTTGATCTGTGCACCATGTGCATGCTTGGTGTCAATGAAGGCCACAACAGGGTGTTGAATGCCCTGGAACTGAAGTTACAGATGGTTCCAAGCTGCCATGTGGTTGCTGGGTATTGAACTCTGGTCTTCTGGGAGAACAGCCAGTGCTCTTAACTACTGAGCCATCTCTCCAGCCTCTTGACTCATTCTTTTTAAAGCTTCTGTGCACCGTACATGGTGCTTGTCTTTTTGCTAGTTCTTAAACTTAGGATATGGGTCGGGATCTCCTGAAGAGGTTCTTGTTTTGTTGTTAAACTCCTTATCTGAATTCACTCCAAAGCTCACATTGGTCTTTAACTGACAGTGGTCCTCCTGCTTCAGCCTCCCGAGGACTGGATTACAGGCATAAGCCACAATGCCTGACTTCTCTAGGTTTGTTTGAATCATGATCTCTAAAAGGGGGTGACCCAACAGTAAAACAGAATCAGCAATTCATCCTTTTTTGTTTTTGTTTTTGAGACAGGGTTTCTCTGTGTAACCCTTTCTGTCCTGGACTTCACTCTGTAGACCAGGGAGGCCTTGAACTAGGAGATCCACCTGCCTCTGCCTCCCAAGTGCTGGGTTTAAAGGTGTACATCACCATTTCCCAGTAGAGTTAGCAATTCTGATGAAGTCTGTCTACAGCTCAGTACTCACAAATGATTACCAAGAAAAATGTATTTATAGATAAATATAAACAACTGTCCTATTCCTACTGTGTGTATTTTTGACATGTAATGATGGGATGTAGGGGCACATAAAAAGTGCTGTGTAAGGGGAATGAATAAAGGAACCCTCTTCCTTCATAGGGCCAATGGGCGTCTCTTGCAGGAGCACACATGCTCGTACCTCATGGGACACGTAGTCAAACATTATGTGATTCCTTGACCAATAGAAAATTTCCTTCAAGGACTGCTCCACAAAGTACAGATGACCCTTGGAAGTTCTTATGAGATCCCCATGATTGGAGGCCATTCAACAGAGCATGGGATGCCTATTGTTCTCACAGGGGGGGTTATATACAGAGGAAATCCATGAGGTAAAGACACCTGGGGAGTTTAGATCTTCAGAGAGGTGGGAAGGCCCAGTCAGTGGAATTGCTTAAGTATAGCCTGAGACTGTAGCTATGTTTTTTGTTTTTTGTTTTTGTTTTTAAGACAGGGTTTCTCTGTGTAGCCCTGGCTGTCCTGGAACTCACTCTGTAAACCAGGCTGGCCTCAAACTCAGAAATCCACCTATCTCTGCCTCCCAAGTGCTGGGATTAAAGGCATGCGCCACCACTGCCTGGCTGTAGCTATGGTTTGTAGTGGCTCAATCATGGGCAAGGACCTATTCTGGATACATTGTCAAAGATGAATGATTGCTGGAATAGTCTGTAAGTTGGTGGGGTGACATGGTGGGGCACTATAGGATATGATCAAAATGTATTGCATACATGTATGAGGAATTTAAACAGCAAAGGAAAACTATACTAAACTCCTCTGGTTCATTTCAAATAAAAGGGAGAATATAGGAGGCTCAGTGTGTGTGTGTGTGTGTGTGTGTGTGTGTGTGTGTGTGTGTGTGTGTGTGTGAGAGAGAGAGAGAGAGAGAGAGAGAGAGAGAGAGAAAGCAAGTACACATGAGCAGTTTCTAAGCCTTAGCCCTGGGTAGTTCACACAGGCTCCTGTGAGACTTTAATTATGAGAGCACAGTTATTTTTCTTAATGAAATTCAATCTTTTCAATTTTTCCTTCAGAGATGGGCTTAGAACAGAAATAGGTTTACATTGTCTCAGAGAAGAACAGTACAGGCCCCAGTGGGCAAAGTTTCATATACTTAATTGAATCTTTTTATGAATGGCATCTCTTAATGAAATTTTAAAAGAAGATATACAGTTTTCATTTCACAGATACAAAAGAGGAAATTGCTTCAGAGCCATTTTAAGTGAGCATGTGTATATCGAGAGCTACACCATTTACCGAACTGAATGCTAGGGGATTATTCCCCCAAAGCCAATCAGTACTTAGTCTCCTGGGTCACCTTTAAAAGTTTCAAACTTAGTATGATGTGACTGGACAGGGGAACTTAAAAGCAATCTGGGGAAGAACCATTTTGGGAAAGATATATATTATCACGATTAAAAATAATTATTTTTAATTATGTGTATATGTATGTATCTGTGTGTATGTATATGTTGAGTGCAGGATACCTCAGAATCAGAGAACATCAGATTCCCCGGAACTGGAACCACAGGTGGTTGTGAACCAGCTGTTGTGCTTGCTGGCCATCAAACCCGGGTCCTCTTGAAGATCGGCTCGTACTCTTTAACCACTGAGCCACTCCTCGCTGATTTCTAAATGATTATTGAATGTCCCCTAAGCCAGGCACTGTCCTATGTCTTCTTGTATGATTTTGTGTGCCTAGAATTGATTAAAAAAAAAAAACCAAAACAAAACAGAACACACTGTGCAATAAGTCACTTTGTGTATGAGAAGATGGAGGCACCGTCTTCTAATTCTCTCTCCAAAACTTCAGGTTGCCTTCATTGCCCTGGTAGTTTCTTGCCTCTTGTGGTCTTGCTGTGTTGCCATGACCGTCAACTCTATAGCAATGTCATAAGTCATGTGCTTTTGTCACAGTCCCAGATATGTAGGATCATATATTCATCTGCTTACATCAGCATATCACCTGGATGTCTATGAACATCTCAACGTACTCTAAAGTGAAATAACTCCTCAAATCAAGCCTTAATCCATCTTCTTGCATGTGATTGATATCGATGTCATTTATAATGGTGAACACTGACCGTAAGCTTGGCAGGATCTAGAATTCCTTAGGTGCCAAACCTCTTGGCATGTCTGTGAGGGAAGATTCTAGGTTGCATTAAATTAGGTGGGAAGATCTCTCACTCTGAGTGCTATCAGTCTATGAGCTGATGCCCCAGACTGAATCAAAAGAAGTGAGCTGAGCGTCAGCCATCCATCTCTGCTTCCTCACTAGGAGTGCACGGGACCAGTTGCTTATCATTTTGTTCCTCTGTCTTTCAGACTATATTCTCTGTGTATTAGATAGCTGTAGATAGAATCCAGATGCTAGTTAACTGAGGAAAACAGAATTGACCCTGTCAACAATCAATCAAGGAAGTGACGTCTGAACTACTGGTTATTGACATATTCTGGGAGAGGGGAAATCATTGCCTGTGGTTGTGTGCCCTCTGCTGAGCCCACCAGGCTCCCAGGGCAGGGCTCCAATTCCAGGGTCACACAGGTGGCCTTGGTTAATTTCAGCATCCAAAACCAAAACAAACAGACATAAATATGCAAGAGAGATTTGGGGAGATGGTGGGCAGGAATGAGAGGGAGTTGAGGGGCCAAGAGTGGTCAATATGCAAAGTCATAAAACTAAAAAAAAAAATGATAAAAAGAAACTGTTTTTTAAAAAAAGTTTTCAAATGAAATAACTACAGTGTTTGTTCTAGAGCACTGCTAGGTAGTGAAGAGCGAGGGACAAAGATGCTTGTCAAGAACCAGTCAGACTTCAAGGATCGAGGTTTTGTTTTCTCTTCTTTTCCTTAAAAAAACAAGAACAAAAATGAAACCCAAAACCCAGCAGGAATGATATTTGTATTCTGAAAGGGGTATTTGTATTCAGTATAGAGGGGTTAATTTTAGATGTTAATAAAGTTAAAAAGAGGAAACCTTTAGACAGATTAAGGCTGATAAAATACTGTTCAGAAGAAGTCGGGAAGCCATAGGATGAGTGCCAAGGGCTGAAGATTACCCCTGCTCTGGAAAGGGATGCACTGTTTCCGAGAAAGGAACACAGGAGGCAGTTAAAGGAAACAGTGTTCACCTTTGAATGCTTTGAAGTGTGGTAATCTATTCAGACTAGAGATAGTGCCACCATGCTCTGGGAGACCTGAAAGATAAGAAACACTCTCTAGGAGTCTTTGCGGCTGTTTGATAATAATTTAAACTAGAGATGACTAGAAGATGATTTAGCAAAAACCAAGAGATGAGCCAGAACAATATTAATTTAGGGAGAAGACACTAAAAGTGCAAGGTTGTTTGAAGTTTGTCTCTATTGAGGTACAATTAGAAGCACTGCCAGTCTGGTCTTTCAGATATCAAACTCTGAGGTACTAATACAAAAGCTTGATGATTCTCAAGGCAGTGGGCTCAGGATAAACATCTTGGGAGAAGGCAGAGCAGAAAGACCTGATCAGCTGTTAGACAATCTTATCAAATATCAGGGGGGAGGGTACATGCTTGACTGATTTGTCCTGCATTGAGGTGAAGGGCCAGGCTGTTAAAATGGTGTCGTAATTGGTCACTGATGCAGGTGGCTTCTGGTAGATGGTGAGAGAAGTTGACATTGTGTGAGGAGGCTTTCTTCAGCCAGTGTCAATTTCTAGAACGTTCTGATGGTGGATTGTTAGCTGTTAATGCTTCAGCAGCAGGAGAGACTAATCCAGTCTTACAGGGATGGGGTTCAGTGTTGAGCAACCATTTCACTCTTTGCACTACTCAAATATGCCTTAAGCTATAATTTCCAAGAGAGCAGCTTTCAGGGCTGTGCTGCCTTTTAGTGAGGAAGCTTGCAAGCGGTAAACCGGCAGGTGAACTGGGTGCCTGTTGTAGTAATCTCTGCTTGGGTAGCAATTCCTTCCTCTGTCATCTGTGTTGTCCTCAGCTTCTACTTTTGGCCTAAATGGCTTTACTTTGGTGTGGGTTTCCAGACCTTCGCATGTCTCTTTTAGTCTATAGCTCCTGTAGTCATCAATTTACTTTCTCATTTGGGATAAGGAAGATTCAGAGATGCCTGGCTGGGTCACTTGGGTATATAATACAGTGCTTCCTGCCTGCCTGTCCTTCCTTGTCCTGATGGTCATTGTTAACTGTCCTATTCAGAATGATGCTCACTTACTCTCTCTCCTTCCCTCCCTCCCTCCCTCCAGTTGTAAACATTCGTTTATTTGTTTTATCGAGAGCATGCCACAGCTGAGTTTGGAGGTCAGGGGAGAACTTCCAGGCATCGGTTCTCTGCTTCTACCATATGGGCTCCAGGCATTAAACTGTTTGTCAGGCTTGGCGGCATGCACCTTTGCCTGCTGAGCCTTGTTGCAAATCATACAATACTGCTTTGGTCCAAGAATTACAAGTGTCTAGGTTCCAACCATAGACTGAAAGTTGCTGGGTCTCTTGAGAGCCAGGAACCTAAATCTGTAGGCAAGTCTGGGAACCACTACTTCTGTGAGTAGATCGATAAACGACTGCCAATGGAAAGACTTCTACATCAGCCTCCTCATTCCACAACCCGTGCCTCTCTGCTCTGCTTCTTTGAATGAGAACACAACACATGAGCTGCTGACTTGGAGAACTGAGGATGTTCTTAAACATGGCGGCCTATGTACTCCAGTACCATGTCTGGAAGGCTCAGCTGTGTCTTTAATAGCCTGTTTATTGATGACAGGCTGGTAGGCTTGGAGTGACATGCTATGGTTGCCATGACGGATCCCACTGGTGAATGTGCTCTGCTGTAAAGAAGTCTCTTGGCCGGCTGTGACTTATGTGGAATTCTCTCCTGAGGGTCAGACAGAGTGAAAACTTTCCTCCTGTATTACTGGCTGATGCCGTGTGGGCAGAGAAGTGTAAACCACATGTGCTTCTTTCAGTTGAGTTTTCTACAGATTGTCTTGCTGGTTCTCTTGAGGAAGGGAAGGTTACAACGGTGGGAGGATCAGGGAATCGAACTCGAGTCATAAGGCTTGGCATAAGATGTGTCTTAACCAGCTGCTCTCTTTCTGTGCCTCTAAGATGTGCTGATCTTCACCTTACACCCAGGGATTTAATACTGCTTTCTGTTGGACAAAAGGTGAACAAGGCAATTTCAGAGACTTCACTCTTTGGGTTAAGAAACTGGCTGCACTTTTGCCAACTATAGAGTGCATTTATTTAGGTATACGTTTGATGGCTAGGAAAATGACCAGTGCACAACATAGGCCCTTAGAGCTGGGATGGATGAAGACTGTTTATTACTTAGCTCCAGATGTCATTCTCTAACAGAGACAGTGGCCATGCTAATTCCCCAAGTCCCAGTGCCATTTCACACTTCATCCTAACAGCCTCAGAATGTTTGAACACGTGATTACCCAAGCTAGTGGCCAAACCTGGGGAATGGATTAAGGAAATCATTATGTTATGTGTTCCTTTTGGGGTCCTTCCTTCTAGAAACCTAACCTCCACTTCAGTGAGTTTTGAGTCTCAAGATGGGACAAGGGGTTGTGCCTCTTGGCAGGGCACCCTCATTCTCTTGATCCTTCAACTTATATTGGTTGTACAGGATCTTGTTGGGTCTCAATATACTTTTACTCCAAAGGATGCATGTTTTATTAATCATCCTTATATCTCTGTGTCTCTCTAACTTGCCACTAATTGTGACGACCACCTTACCTTTGACAGAGAAGCAAGAACAGCTGGCTTATGTAATTTGGGGATCATATCATTTCATTGCTTTCAGAACTCCTAGTTTTGTTACTGTCCTATGTTATCGTTTGGGGCTCTGGATGCATGTACCAGTAAACCCCTCAGTGATACTGATCCACTTCCATGAGCATGGTGCTAATCCTTTTGGCAAATGGAGTGATGCTTGAGTCTTTCTCTAGTTATACATGGGGTTGTGTGACTTACTGCTTACTTAATCTATTATCTTTCAAAGTCTATGATTCCTTTTACTGTTGGCTATGGGAGTTCTGAAAAGTCTACTTGGGCTGTCACTTTCTATCAGCATTTAAGAACCAGCTATCAGCATGTAAACACTCTGTCTGAAGGCACTGCCCCACACAGAGCTTGCAGATTTGGCCAGACTAGCTGCCCAGCCAACCCCAGTTACCTCTTGTCTCTGCCTTCCTATTGCTGGAGTTACAAGCTGGGGATACCACAACCCACTTTTTATACAAGTTTCTAGGGGATCAAATTCAAGTCCTCATGCTGTGCAGTGTGACTTAAGTGTGAGCCAAGCTCTACTCACCAGAGGCTCCTTATTGTGATGATCCAAATTTATTCAAAAGAAGAAAGTGTAGGCTTAAGAGGTTCTCTGTTTCTCAAAAAGCAACTGCCTAGAAAAATGTTTCCTCAGTGTCAACACATAGGATCTGATTCCTCATCTTGAGCTGGTGGCAGCACTTGGCTGCATTGTCTATGTGGTACTTTAAAAAAAAATATTTATTTGTGTGTGTATGTGTGTGTGTGTGTGTGTGTGTGTGTGTGTGTGTGTGTGTGTGCAGGTCAGAGGACAAGTTGCAGAAATCGATTCTTTTCTTCCATCATCTGGGGTCTAGGGATTGAACATGGTGTCTTAGTTAGAGTTTCTAATCCTGCACAAACATCATGACCAAAAAGCAAGTTGGGGAGGAAAGGGTTTATTGAGCTTACACTTCCACGTTGCTGTTCATCACCAGACGAAGTCAGGAAGCAGGAGCTGATGCAGAGGCCATGGAGGGATGTTCCTTACTGGCTTGCTTCTCCTGGCTTGCTCAGCTGGCTTTCTTATAGAACCCAAGATTACCAGCCCACAAATGATACCACTGACAAGGGACCCTCCCTCCTTGGTCACTAATTGAGGAAATGCCTTAGCGCTGGATCTCATGGAGGCATTTTCTCAACTGAAACACCTTTCTCTGTGATAACTCCAGCTTGTTTCAAGTTGAATAATAAAAAAAAAAAAACAGCCAGTACAATTGACTCCTTGTCAACTTGACACACAAATACATCACTATTAAGCCTCAACCTTTACTTTCTTACTCATCCCCAAGATCTAAATAACTTTAGAAGTTCCACAGACTTTGCAAATTCTTACATATTAAAATTTCAATCCCTTAAAAAATATCCAATCTCTTAGAATTCAAAGTCATTTTACCATTAAAAGTCTCTTAACTGTGGGCTCCACTAAAATACCTCTTCCTTCAGGAGGGAAAATATATCGGGGCACAGTCACAATCAAAATCAAAATCAAACTCTAACCGTCCAATGTCTGGGATCCACTCATAATCTTTTGGATTCCTACAAGGGCTTGAGTCACTTCTCCATCTCTGCCCTTTGTAGCACACATCTTGTCTTTTAGGCTCCAGATGCCTGTACTCCACTGCTTGCTGTTCATCTCATGGTACTGGCATCTCCAAAACACTGATGTTTTCCACTGCAACTAGGCTTTACCAACAGCCTCTCATAGGCTCTCTTCATGGTGCCAAGCCTCAACTCCTTTGCATGACCCTTCAGTCCTGGGTCATTAATTGCAACTGAGGTTGCACTTTCACCAATGGCCTTCCGAGGCTTCTCACAGTGCCCGAGCCTCAACTCCTTTGCATGACCCCTTCAGTCCTGGAATTGCAACTGAGGCTGCACCTTCACCAATGGCCTTCCACGGCCTCTCACAGTGCCCAGGCCTCAGCTGCTCTTCATGACTCCTTCATGCCTTCAAAACCAGTACCACCTGGGTGAGTCTTACACATTACCAAGTCCAGCCACAACACAAGGTACAACCCTGGCTATCTCTGGAATGCAGCCTCTGTGCTCTCAGAAAACACTTCTCAGATGATTTCACCTCAGTGATGCTGTCTTTTCTTAATCACTGCAATTTCTCAGTTCCAGCCAACCAGCATCAACAGTCCCAGTAATGCAATGGTTTTGCTTTAGTAGTTCTGGTATCTTGTTAATCACAGCTGATTTCTTCAGCCCCAGCTAACCAAAACCACAGAACCTTCATAGTCAAAATAGCAAGGGCCCTGATCAGAGTCTTTAATCTTCCCTCTGAAATTTCACAAGCCAGGCCTCCATCTTCTACACTGTTCTCAACATTATCCTCCAAGCTCCTACACAACATCCCACAGAGCTCTTAACACCAAATGGATCTTCTAGGCCAAAGTTCCAAAGTCCTTCCACAGTCCTCCCCCAAACATGGTCAGGTTGTCACAGAAATACCCCACTTCTGGTACCAATTTGTCTAAGTCAGGGTTTCTAATCCTGCACAAACAGCATGACCAAAAAGCAAGTTGGGGAGGAAAGGGTTTATTGAGCTTACACTTCCACGTTGCTGTTCAACACCAGATGAAGTCAGGAAGCAGGAGCTGATGCAGAGGCCATGGAGGGATGTTCCTTACTGGCTTGCTTCTCCTGGCTTGCTCAGCTGGCTTTCTTATAGAGCCCAAGACTACCAGCCAACAAATGGTACCACCCACAAGGGGCCCTCCCCCCCTTGATCACTAGTTGAGAAAATGCCTTAGCGCTGGATCTCATGGAGGCATTTTCTCAACTGAAACACCTTTCTCTGTGATAACTCCAGCTTGTTTCAAGTTGATACAAAACCAACCAGTACACATGGGTAATTAAACTTGGCAGCCTTTATCTGCTGAGCCATTTTGCTGGCCCCTTGTGGTGCTGAGTTTGAAGGCCTGAATGATGCAAGTATGTAGGATACAAAGAGCAGCTGAGTCAGGTGGTGGAGGCACAGGCCTTTAATTCTAGCACTTGGGAGGCAGAAGCAGGTAGATCTCTGTGAATTTGAGGTCATCCTGGTCTGCAAATCGAGTTCCAGGGCAGACAGGGCTACACAGAGAAACCTTGTCTTGAAAAACCAATATTCTTTGGCTAAGTATTCCTGATGTCAAGAACTAGTGTGATGCAAAGTTGAAGAAACCAAACCAAACTAACTACCCCCCATCCTCCAAAAAATAAATAAAGAAAAGAGCAGCTGAGACCAGTGTGTGGCAGGATCAGAGTTCCTGCAGAAAGAGGACATTGTGTAAAGCCATGAAGGTGAAGCCCAATCTGCAGTGGAGACATCAGGACCATGAGATGTCTGCTTGGAAAAGCTTAAGGCACAGAATAGAGCCAGTTTAAGAGAATTTGTGAGCCCTGCAGGCAGGAGAACTGTGAATGCCTCACTACTTAAACCATTCAGAGACTAGAACATTACATCATGAACCCCAGATGCCAGTCACGGAGCTTCAGGATTTAGTGTTTGTCTTGCTGGGTTTTGGCTTTGTTTTCATGAGATTCTTCCTTGCTGATTAGTCTAATTATCCTGGTTTGTCAAGGATCAGCCTTGGCTTGGAGAAAGAGTCCCAAGGAAGGGGTGTTTGGGAGTGGTAAAAGAACGACAGTCTTATGTTCTGCTTGAGACAGCTGTCTCTTGCTAGAAAAATTCTAAAAGGTCTCTGGATAGCTCATCTCTTGCAGACCAAAGCCCAGTCATTTATTTGCATATTAATTAAATTTTTACCCCAGGTTCCCTTTTGATTATCCAATGAATCAGCATTTTATAACCTTAGCCCCTTGATTCTTAGAAAAGACAGGAAGTACATTTTTTTTTTTTAACATAGCAAATGAATTCAGAGATCTGCCTGCCTTTGTAAGCTTAGTCAATAAGTAGCTGAGTGGGATCTTGCCCTGTGATCACCATTCCCTAAATTTCTTTATTTTTTTCCTTAATATCTTTTTGATAAGGTGTCTCACAGTACAGCTGCCTCTGTCCTTTTAGGTCAGTGAAGCCCCTCATATAATTCATATTGCATCCTTATATTTTGTATAGTTGAGAAATCCTGTTTATATATTTTTTTGAACTCATGTTTTTAGAGTTCTTTCTCACAGCCTTAAGGGCTGACCTGATGGTCACTGTGTTTACTACCTTGCTGAGGAACACATTCTTGACTCGCAGACTTGTGCTTTTTCTAATTATCATGGAGTCATTAACCTTAACAGGGAGAGCATTCCCCAAAGAGGGAACATGAAAATATCTACACTGTTATACAAAAGAGCCTTACGTCTAGCAACTGTCAACACTTGTGGAGGACCATACCCTGTTAGCTCTGCTCCAGGGGCAGGAACCGTGTCACACGGTCCTTCTGCATGGCCATGCAGACTTGGGACTGGTTCTTCCATTTTGGAAGAGAATGTTTACTCTGTGCCATTGTATGATGCAAATAGGTAACTTTTTATAAGCTCAGTGTTAAACTTTGAACTTTTAAAGTATTAGAACTGTTCATAATTCTGGGGACTTTGTACTGAATGCAAATTAAGTATCAATTATAAGAAAGTCATGAACCTAGGAGTAAAGGATTGGAAGGTTATGCTTCCAAAGTAACTTGTTTTGGGATCAAATTGACAAGAGGTGGCGTTATGATCATTAATTATGTAGATTTGACAAAAATCTACAATCGCTTGGGAGGCCCTCGGTATACCTGTGGGAGAATCATCTTGACCATGTTAACTGAAGTCGGAAGACCCATTTTAGTTATGGCAGGAACTATTCCCTAGGCAGGTATAAACTGGAGAAAATAAAGTGAGCATGCATCCATCACTCTCTGCTTTCTGATTGTGAGTACAATGTGACCAGCTGCTTCAAGCTCCTTCAGGTCTGACTTCCTCACTGTACCCTTGAACTGTGACCCAGAATAAACTCTTTCTTAAGTCACTTCGTCAGAGTATTTTATCTTAGCAGCAGGAAAATGAATCAATACATGTGGCGAGTACTTTACTGACTGAGCCACCTCTCTAGACCCCTGTTCCTTTGTAAGGAGCTGCCCAAGTGCTTCTAAATCAGCTGTGTGGTTTCATGTCCCAGCAGCATAGCATTCCAATTTCTTCACAAGACAGCCAACACTTGTTTACTATTTTGACTATGGCTATTCTAGTGGATGCTAAGAATATCACATTGTGGTCTGGCTTTGCATTTCTTTAATGACTAGTGGTAAATACAACGTTCTTGTTGATGAAGGTCTCTTCAGGTTCTCCTCCCATCTTTTCATTTGGCTTATTTGTGTTTTCATTGTTGAGTTGCAAGACTTCTTTGGTTATTAAGCATTGATTGGTTATGTAGTTGAAAATATTTTCTTATCTTCTACAATTTGTTTTAAAATATTCTTTGTTATTTTAACATGAAGCATTAAAGCTTTTCATTATTTGTGACATTGTTGAGAAATGTTCACAGTTGTGAAATCATTACCACATCCAAGATCATTAGAATTTATTTCTTTTTCTCACCTACATCCCCAATCATGGAGCCTGGATTCAGGTCCTCACATATACCAGACAGGTGCCCTGTCACCTCACTACTGAGCTAAGCTGCTAACACCATTTGTCTTTGCTATCCACCCAAGAATTTTAATACTTTTGCATTAATTTTCATGTGTGGCATGAGGGAAGGGTTTAACTTTAGTCTTCTGCTTGTGGATATGCAGTTATCCCAGTATTATCTGGTTAAGATATCATTCTTTTTCCATTGAATGGCTTTGGTACCATTGTAAAAACAATGTAATTAAGTCCAAAGGCAAGATTTATTCCCAGATTCCACTGATCTTTATCTATATACTAATCACAGTACTAAAACATCTTGATTACTTTATATTTTTGTAGTGACTTGAAATCAAGGGGTATAAATCTCTAACCTTGTTTTACATCTGTCCTACTTGACATGTTATTAAAAATTTGTGATAAGAATCCTTTATTTAGGGTTGAATTTTATCAGCAAAATTTTAAAAAGTACAACATGCTAGGACTCCAGAACGTAATCATCAAGCCTACCTGAAATGTCTCACTTTGAGTAGATGGTATATGACTATCACCTTTTCATGCTTTTCAGTGTGGAGTCTGTTCTAGGTTCTCCTGCATGCCAGGCAAGTCTCTTCATGGAGATGCATCAGATTTCGGTATTTTTCACTCTAGAACATCAGTTATCTCTGTCAATTGACAACTAATCTCATCTCTCATACAATCTGTCTTTCCTTTAAATTATGATGGATTTGGTATATTTCTCTCTACTGATTCATCCTCCTGGCACAGCACTGTGAAAGGCTTACTCTCCACTTGGACCAGCTTACTTATAGTCCAGTTTCACATGAAATTTTGACTTCTTCTTGACCATGTTGGGTGAAGGAGGTGTTTTGAGGACCTGAGGCATTCTTAGATTATAATTTATTGTTAGGAAGACAATCCTGGGATACAATCTCGGAAGAGAAGCAGGGGATGCAGGATCAGGTTGGGATAGGATCCAACTGTGATGAAGACCCAGCCCAGCATCCTCAGCTGATTTCAACAGTAGCCCAGAGGCTGCAGAAATGATCTAGGTCTTGCTTTGGGCTAACATTTCCAGTTCTTTCTGCAAGATTAGTTATTGGATATTGTTTGTCCTGGAAGGGTGTGACATGGAGTGAAGAGTTCTCTGCAGTTGAGGTTGACGATCTCTGAAGGTGGTGACAGCAAATGCTGTACCAGCCACAGTGGTGGCCATAATATCTTCCTGGCTACTTCCTCAGTATTACACAGCTCATAAATGTCAAAGCTGTCTAAGATTTCTGACTCCCATGAGGAGCCACATGCTGTCTCATGTGACTGCCAGGGGAATAGCATTGACTCACAGTGGGTTTCTTAGGCTTCAGTCTTGGCAGCTGTGGCTGAGATCTGTGGATATCATGTGAAATTAATATTTTTGACAATCCTGAGATGGCCTAAGTTTCACTTAGTAAGTTCCAGGATTGGCCAAGGGGAAGCATTCCTGGTGAGGAGTCATTGCTAATTCACCAAGTCTCTCAGTTTTGCTCTCTCAGTTTCTTATAAATCTGAAGGGACTCTGAACCAGCCAGCCTGCTTCCTATTTTTCTTTATTTCCAGGGTGGAGACTGAGCTTGGCGTCTTGCTGGCTCTCTGCTGCCTGAATATGTCAGTCTTGATCTAAAAATAATCTGAACCCCACTAGGGTCAGCATGGATTGACTAGGCTTCAACTTTGCAGAAACTGAAGAGGTTGGTGAGGACAAAGAAGAATTAAAGGGAGGTTTCATTCAATATGGATGGCTTTGTCTGAGCTCTGAAACTGAGACAGCTGCTTTAGGAAGGCCAGACAGACCTAGACGAGGTTATTAATTAATCATCAAGAGAACAAGGAACTGCCACAAAGCTCTTGTCTTAGATTCATTTCCTGTTGTTGTGATTAAAATATCTTAACATAAGAAGCGATTTAGGGTAGAAAAGATTTGACTTAACCATTCTAGGTTATAGTCTATTGCTTTGGGGAAGTCAGGGCAGCAGGAACTGGAAGGAGTTGGTCACATTCACAGTCAAGAGCAGAGAGAAAATGAGTATAAAATTTGTGTTCGGCTCACCTTCTCCTTCATTACACAGTTCAGGATCCAACCCAGGGAATGGTCCATCTACAGTGGAAGTTCATCCTGTCTCTATGAATCTAATCAAGATAGTCCCTCATAGACATGCCCACAGGCTAAGCTGATCTTGACAGTTACTCACTGAAGCCTCTCTTCACAGGTGATTCTAAAGTGTGTCAAGGTGGCAATGAAATCCACTATTATGGCTGGATAGGGATAGGGATAGGGATAGGGATAGGGATAGGGATAGGGATAGGGATAGGGATAGGGATAGGGAGAGGGATAGGGAGAGGGAGAGGGAGAGGGAGAGGGAGAGGGAGAGGGAGAGGGAGAGGGAGAGGGAGAGGAACAGGGAGACGGAGAGGGAAAGAGATAGAGATAGGGTAGTCAGAGATGGATGGAAGTAAGGCTTAGAACATTGCCAGAACTCAGATTCTGACTAGGCTGTTTACAGGCATGAATGTCTTGGTCATAGTTTTGGTTTCTTACTTTTACTATTTCTGTCTTTAAAAAGGCTCTGGGTTAGAGAGGTGGCTCAGCAGTTAAGGATTCTGGCTGCTCTTATAGATAACCTAGGTTTAGCTCCCCAAACCCACACTCAGGCCCTCAGAACTTCTAAACTCCAGTTCCAGGGGATTCAGTGTCCTTTTCTGGACTCTTTATGCACCAGGCATGCACATGGTACACATGCATACATGAGGGCAAAACACTCAAAAACATGAAATAAAAATAAATTAGAAAGTTTAAAAGTGGCTTCGACTGCATCAGATTTGCCTGGTTTCTTGGTTGTTGCAGGGAAAAAAATGAAATAACACAAAAGTGTAAAGATCTATAAAAATCACTTTTGGGGGGGCAGGGAGGGATCTTCTCATATGATTACAGGGCTTTGGTAAATTCTTAGACCTCTGGGATACACACAAAGCAGATGCTAGGCTTTGGAAGAATGAGGTTCTAGTTATCTTGGTATGAATTTGTTGTTAGACTAAAATCAGTTTTGCTTCCTTTGAGAGTCTCAGGAATCTTGGCTTGCCCCTTCATTTAAAGACCTCTTGAAATTGAGAATGCCATGTTCTTTCAAATGTGGCTTTAGTCTGTGTGGCCCTGATTCAACCAGTAGGTGAGACAAGCCAATGATTTTGGGAAATGAGTCAAGCTCAAATGGCATTTTGAAATGAAAACTCTTCACGAATTTCCCTCAAAGATACATGTTTGAAAACATAACATTATTTCATAGAAGGGAATGGAGAAGAAACTCACTCTGATAAGTCATGCCTGTTCAGTTTATATTTTTACTGTCATAAAGTCCCCATTATAAATTTGCTTTTCCCATTCAGCCTGATGAGCTGTTGCCTGTAGACTAAACGATAAACCCCTCAGCCTGGAACATACTAGAATCTAGTGGAAGGATCTTGTCTACCATTTCACTCTTGTGTCCATAACATTGAGGGTAATTTTTAGCACATTGGAAGTGCTAATGAACATGTGCCTATGAATCAGTCAAGTACATTGACAATTTGGCCTTTCTACATCTCTAGATACCACTCCTAATTATCTTTACTAGTTCTACCAGTCCACCTGGGTAGATTACTCAGTGTTTTGTAGCAACCCCCCCCCCCCCCCGTTGAAACACTCCACTCTTGGGGGAAGCTCCTTAGAAATGAAAAGTTCTAAAGGAATATTCATTAGGACTCAGGAGATAAACAGCTCATAAGTCTCAGGAAGTTCCTGAAAATTACAAGATACACAAAGCTCTCTTCAAGGTTTTATAAGTAATAGCTACTGCTGAGCAGAGATTTTCTCACCTGTTGAACTCCTTGTAAGTTGTGCAGAGAACTACAGGATTCCATTTTTTTTGAGTTGTCACCCACTGTGGAATTGGCTATTTGTATTATAGCTGTCTTTGAGACCATGCTCATGTAAGTAACCCTAATAACCTCATTGGTTTATAAGGTGGACTTTGATGGTATTCTTACTTTGTTCTGTTGTCAGTTTCCTGTCTGGCTTGAGTAGACATTTGTTTTTGTTTCCCCAGAAATAGTGTCATCCAACAGTAACTGTTCTTGAAGTTGGTTTGACTACTTCAACCATATCTTTCATATATTTTCTTGCTGCTTAGACTACCTTAGTTTATCAATGCATGTCTGAAAACATTGATTCTTTACTACTCAGCACAGTTGTTCCCACTTCCATAACGTCTTTGACAGCCCTTCCTGTCTGTCTGTTCCACTTTGTTGTGTAATACATAGCACTTTGCTGTAGAATAAATGTTTCTAGCTCTGAATCCCTTATAGAGCTTCCTTGACTTTGCATCTTGCTCTTGGGCATCAGAAATACTTTGTCAAGGTATGTTGATGTATCAGTCAGGGTTCCCCAAAGGGACAGAACTGACAGAATAAATATCTACATACTGAAAGGAGATTATTAGAGTGGCTTACAGGCTATGGTCCAGATCCGGTGTATGAGACAGGATGTCTCAGCAGCCCTAATCTGGTGCTAGAGTCCTAGAGGATTCCTAGAGAGTTGCTGATCTTCAGTCTTTGTTGTAATCCTAAAGACGTGGGTTCTAATGACAGTGTCTTAGCAGAAGGAAGATGAACTTGCCAGCCAGAATGAGGGCAAGCAAACAAGCAAAAAGCAAAAGCTTTCTTCTTCCATGTCTTTTTATGTGGTCCAGATTTAGAGTGGGTCTTCCCACCTCAAATGATTCAATAAAGAACAACTCTCAAAGGTGTGACCAACTGCTTGGTTTCAGTTGATTCTAGTTGTAGTCAAATAGGAAACCAAGATTAGCCATCATGGTTGGGAAATCAAATGAATGACTTTGTGATGAAACAGGTAACTAGATTCTTTCTTTGTGAGGTAATTGAAAAAAAATGGAGAGTGAAAATGAAGGTCAGGGACTGTCAAAAATATTCGATTGGTTCTCAGTTTTCAAAATAAGAGCCCATGTCATGTTTAATTGTCAGTCATGTAGTCTCAACCACTTCCCACTAAGTTAGCTTAGCCCTGATGCTAGCAAGGTCTCCTGAAGGTCTTTACTGGACCACCAAGTTCTGCCTCAGTATCTCATGCCTTACCAAAGTGGACTAGTTCAAGAAGGTACATGTTTAAAAAGCTCCTACTGGAGAAACAATTTAAAGTATTTGTATATTGAATGGTGGGCACTGTGTAAAGGGATGGGTTGTGTAAAATAATGACTTCCACAAAATGGCTATTTATTAAGTATATTTGGTACTGTCATGTGTCCTTTAGTGATAATATTAGGTAATATGTCATAATCATGATTTCAACATGGCTTAGTTATTTGAGTGACTAATAAAATAAAATATTCAATAAGTCATCATTAAATTGTTTTGAAGATGAATTATTATTTTGATCTTTACCAGAGCTACATGGAAGAAACAGAATATGTACTGTAAAATCAAGCAAAGTCCTGAAATTTTAAAAAATTTCCTTTCTGTTTCCATGTTTGACATTTACTGGTCTTAAATAATTCTTTAATTGGTAAGAACCGTTTTAAAGATAGTTGGGACACAGAATTGATTAATGACTTGTTGGCATTGTGAAAGCCGGGAACAAAACAGAAAGTTCTAGATCCTTAGTATATTGTGTTATCATGCCTTAGTGATCAAGTAAATACTGTAAGTGATGCCAAGTCACCATGGTGAGATTATTGTCAGATTTCTGAACTGAAAACTGGTTAAGTCCTTGCCTTTTCTTGTTTCCTCAAAGCACCCCCTAGTTAGCTATTCAATGAGAACTCAGTTGATTCCTAGTTTTCTTAAGGTAGAATGTTCCACACCCAGTTGTCTTTTGATGTACTTACATACAAGTTCTAAATTGTAGGTTACAAGTTCCTTATGATTTTTGTTCTTGCTATATATCCCAGGCTGGCCTTAACCTTGTATTGTGTTCCTCCATCTCCTGAATGCTGGGACATTGAGGTGTGAGCCACCATGCCCAGTTAAGAGCTGTAAGGTCTTGGTGCCAAGATGATCCATGTCTGTGAAGAATGCCTGGAGGTTGTATTCTGTCTTTGTTTCTTTTTGTATCATAACAAGTATTATAGTCTACCTGATGGAAAGGAAGTTACTTAACTGTTGTCCATTTGTTAGAAGCATCTACATATGTTGTCTAACTTAAAAAATTGCTTATTGTATGCATACGTATGTGCCCCTTGTGTTTGCAAGCTCCAGTGGAGGTAAGAAGAAGGTGTCAGATCCTTTGCAGCTGAAGTTACAGGTGGTTATAAGTTGCCATGTGTGTGCTGGGAACCAAACCCAGGTCCTCTGCAAGAGCGGTGAGTGCTCTTAATGCTCCCCAGTCCCTCTGAAGTGGGTTGTGGGGCTCAAACTTAGGTCCTCAGGATTTCATGGTAAGTGTGTTCCCTGCTGAGTAATCTCAGTGGTCTTTATGCTATACCTTTATGCTGTATTGCTACTTGTCATAAAGTAGGAACACAGTTCCTATGAAGCGAATTAACACGTGGAAACCACTCCTAAAGATGACCTGTTTTCTTTACTGTAGTGAGTTCATTTACTAGTGTGCTCTGACCAACAGCAATAGCTCTGCCCACTCTGAGTCAGGAACCTATCTACAGAGAATATATGTTCTTAGAGTGCGAGGTTATTGGGGTCACGTACATATATGACACTGAAGGCAGCACAGGACAGCTTGTTGAGCTTTGTAAGTACAATTTAGCAAGTCTCAATTGTATGTCCAGCAGGGGATATTCATTTTATATTGAAGCCAGTGATTGATTATCCAGAGCTGGGTCATTATTAAGACATGGCCTCCTGTTCAATCTATGTGGATGATGCAAATGAAAAACTTAGCTAAAAATATCACCTGTGCTCCAAAAAAGCCAATCTTAAAAAATTAGCTTGAACAGCTGGAGGCGCACTTTGCCAGGATATGTATTTGCCAGTGTTTGATTACAATTGGTTCAGCAGTTTTACATAGAATAAATGCACCATTTAAGCTGCAGAGAGGAATCTTTCTTAAAAACAAACAAACAACAAAACTTCCAGTTTTAATTATGTGTGCGTACACGTGCTGGTGTACCAGTATGTGTATGTGAGTTTAGGTGCAGTGGAAGTCAGAAGAGGCATCAGTTCTCCTGAAGCTGGAGTTATAGGTAGTTGTTACCTGCCCACCATGGGTGCTGGGAAGTAAGCTTAGGCCCGAGGAAGGGCAGTATATTCTTCTAACCATGTAGCCATCTTTCCAACTTCAAAATTTATTTGTGAGGCATTTTCTTCCTTCCTCCTCAAACTTTCAGTCACATACTTAGATGTCTACAATACAGACAGTCAGATTGTTTTAAGAACCAGGAAGGAATATAAGCAGACAATACCACATATGAAGAGATTATGTCTCTGAGCTTTGGATTTCTAAGTCTGAGATACAGTTTCAATGTTATGCACTATGGGGCTTTGAGGAAGTTACTTAACCCTTCTGTCTCATTGGTAAAAGGACACTATCAAGTTGTATCTCAGTGTAGTTAGAGGAGTAAGCCATGTATCAATGCTTTACTTGTTGCTATAACTAAATACCTGACTAGAAGCCAGTAAAGGGAGGAAGGGGTTATTTGGGCTCCATGTTTGAGGGGTTACTGTCCATCATGGTTGGGAAGGCATGATGGTGGACTGACTATATGGCAGATGCTTGCTCATATCCTAGCAGGCAAGAAAATGCGCGCACATGCACTCACACACATGTGGGGGGGGGCAGAGAGAGAGAGAGAGAGAGAGAGAGAGAGAGAGAGAGAGAGAGAGGAGGGCAAAGGGAGGGTAAGGGAATGAGAGACAGAGAAATGTGGAGGTGTGCATGTGGGCTGCCGGTTTCCTCCAGAGTCTCCCTTTTCTCTTTGTATGTATTACCTTAGTTCTTAAGAAGGTGATGCCCACACTGTAGAGAAATCTTAACATCAGTTAATCCTTCCTGAAACACCCTTAGGAGTGTCTCACAGTGGTGGTTTGAATATGCTTGGCCCAGGTATTGACACTATTAGGAGGTGTGGCCTTGTTTGAATAGGTGTGGCTTTGTTAGAGGAAGTGTGTCACTGTGGGCTTAGACTTTGAGGCCCTTCTCCTAGCTGCCTGGAAGACAGACTTGTTCCTTTTGAACAAGATATAGAACTTTCAGCTCCTCCAGCACCATGCCTGCCTGGATGCTGCCATGCTTCCTGCCATGATGATAATGGACTGAACCTCTGAACCTGTAAGACAACCCAAATTAAATGGTATCCTTTATAATAGTTGCCTTGGTCATGGTGTATCTTTAAAGAAATGGAAACACTAACTAATGCCCTACACATGTCTAGCTAAGTAGACAATGAAGATCAATCACAAATGGCCTGGCATGGCGGTGCATGCCTTTTATCCCAGTGCTCAGGAAGCAGAGGCAGGCCAATCTCTGTGAGTTTGAGGCCAGCTGGGTCTGCACAGTGAGTTCCAGGACAGCCAGAGCTACACAGTGAGACCCTGTCTCAAAACAAAATATAACAAACAAAAAGCAAAACAGAAAGAAAAAAAAAATCACAAATGTCCTTATAAACTTGAGAAATTCATAGTGCATAGTGAGCATATCATAATGTTACTGTAATGATAATTTTCATTGTCAACATGACTAGATCTAAAATCACATAGGTGAAGCCTCTCTGGGTGTGTCTATCTGTGAGGGCTTCCTCAAGAGGCTCTCCCAAGATGGGGATACTCACACTGATTGTGTGTGGTGCTATCCTGTGGGCTGGGGTCCCTGATTGGATAAAGGGAGGGAGGGAAAAGAGAGTTGAACACCAGCTGAGCTCTTTCCTTCTCCCTGGCTGGGATGCAATGTGACTCATTATGTCACCGTGCTCCCATTACCATGTCCTCCCCACTTCCTGCTTTCAAGCTGTGACCCCAGTAAACTGCCAGTGGCTTATCCCAGCACCCAGTTCACTGAGGAAGGCAGTGAAGAGGTATGAAGTCAGTGATTGAGGCCAAAGCCTTAACTTTGTTAATTCTTCTGTCAGTGATTGTGTGAACAAATGTTGCTTACCTTTGTCAATTCTTCTGTCTTTAACTCTTCGCTATTCTGTGGGCTAAAAGCTTCTGGCTTCTGGCAATTTGATTCCCACTGATAGCAGCAGGGGATTAAGCAAAAAGGTATAGTTTCTCTTCATGAGCAGAGAGAAAAGAAAAGGAAGAAAGAGAGAATTCAAGGACACATACACACACACACACACACACACACACACACACACACTTTAGTCAGGCTCATAACCTATCTTAACAATTCCATATGTGTTCATGCATATTTACATACATGCACATATGTATGTTCATACATATAGACAAACAGACATATACATATATACATTTGGTAGATGGGGCTGAACTCTAAATACCACACTTTATTTTTTCTCTCTAGCTATTTATACCTTCTTAGATAAAAGTTCTTTAGGAAACTACCTCATAGATAAAATGTTACACCAAAGAGGAGTTACAGAAGGATGTTGATAGTAAGTTTAAAGCAGTGTTTCATTCTATCAGCTCATTATAAGTTCAAGCCAACAGTTTCACATGGCCTTTCTTTATCATACTGCACACCTCTGGCTTCATTCTTGGACCTGACTTAGAATGAATGTTTTTTTTTTTTTTTTTTTGTTTTTTTTGTTTTTTTGTTTTTTTGTTTTCTGATCACAGATCTATTTTGCCCCAGCCAGTGGGGTTAGTCAACGTAGACCTAAGGAGGGGACTGACAGATGAAAGAGACAAAGAGACAGAGATACCTGGGAGCAAGACAGGATGTCTGATCAAGCTCCAAAGATTAACTTTATTTCCATGCTTTTATAAAGTATAAGGAGAAGGAAATACAAGGAATCTTAAACAATGTAACCAGGGCTTAGACAATGCTATAGGGGCGGGGAAATTCCAAGGAGTCCAGGTTCCCAGCCACAGGACATGTTACCAAGGCAACTATCTATGCTCTGCTGACCACCTGACCACAAAGGGGTCACCCTGACCTGGGAAAGGATCCATCCCCTAGGAGACAGAACCTAAACAAAAGCCTAGTTCTCAGGTACCTGAAACTCAGGCCTACATTTACTTTCAAGCCTAACTTCTATACAAAATGGCCTTTCCCAGGCTAACAAGAAAGCTGCAAATCCGTTGGTTCCTGGCACTATTTGATCCCAAGACTATTTCTCTTCTTAGTGTAATTATGAAAGCTCTTTGTATTCCTTCTTATGCAGCCTTTACTTACTATTCTATGAGGAGGGAACACATTCTATATTCTTGATTTTAACTTTATTATATCTTTCTGGCAAAACAACTAAAACCATCTCAAAAACTTTTTTCTTAAAATGATTTGAATCAAATCAGAAATGCTATAAAATAATTAATTCATCTAAACAGCATTAATTCATGAAAGTTCATCTTCATGTTGATCTGTAAGAAATGTGCCCAATAGGGTGGGCTGATGCCCAGGGATCACTAGGCTGTGTAATAGTGACAGAAAAGGCCTATAAGCATTGAGAAGCAATCTTCGGATGAAGTCTTCCAGAGTGCACCCATTATAGCCATGCAAAACAGTGGGCCATCTCCAGGAAACTCACTTGCTAGCACAGCCTTTCCTTGGCGGCTTCTGTCAGTAAACCTTTCTTCCTTGAGGTTGCTTCTAGGTAGGAATTTTGTTGCAGCAAAGAGAAAAGCAACTTATACATATTGTTTCATAACCTTGAGAGCAAATCTCTGCAGAGATTCCTTATAACCTTGAGAGAGAATCAGTACAGAGATCTTTAGATCGTGCTTACTCTTCCTACTCCTTCCTCAAGCTGGTGTTTGTGGCCCACAAGAAAGTATATTCTTCCTTAAGGTTCTTCAAGTTTTTTCCTAGGTTGCACTCCCTAATTCTGAAAAAAATCTCAACCTCAAATGGGAAATCAGAGGTCATTAGATTTTTCCCGTCCACAAAAGTTCTGGACACTGGGTCTGGGGAACTAAATTACAAATCCTACTTCAGAATGTCCAGTGGGCCCTTCCCAGCCAATAGGCTCTCGATGTAATGGCAGCTGCCATTGGCTTGAACTAGCAGCCATTATTCAAGGTCTTAGGATAATCTGTTGTGTTACCAAGTTTAGGCTTGCTTCCATTCTATTTATACTTTGCTCAGGGATCCCTCCTTTCATATAGTGCATACAAAGCAAATTTCAGTCCTTTGCTACAGACCACGGTAAATTCTAAGGGTTCAGTATAGAAGCTGGCATGTGTCACTGCTTCACACAAATGTCATTTTTATTACAGCTGACAACCTGCAGTGACTTTTCTGCTGACAGGTAAAAATGATAAGAGTATTATATTTTAGAATGTACAGCATAAATGCAAGCCATCAAAGCCAGTCTTGTTGTTAAGAGGTCAGACAGTTGGTAGAGTCTGTGACAGTGGGTACTCTGTGACAGTGAGTAGTGTTTGTGACAGTTGGTAGAGTCTGTGACAATGGATAGTCTGTGTCAGTGGGAAGGCTGTGACAGTGGGTAGTCTGTGACAGTTGGTAGAGTTTGTGACTGTGAGTATTCTGTGACAGTAGGTATTCTGTGACAGTGGGTATTCTGTGACAATGAGTACTCTGCGATAGTGGGTAGTCTGTGACAGTGGGTAGTCTGTGACAGTGAGTAGTCTGTGATAGAGGGCAGTCTCCCTGGGAAACACCCACCAGGAGAACTGCAGGGAAAATATTTCCTCATGGGAATGTGTCTCCTAATGAAATGGATTTTTTTTTTTTTTTGGTTTTCCGAGACAGGGTTTCTCTGTGTAGCCCTGACTGTCCTGGAACTCACTCTGTAGACCAGGCTGGCCTCGAACTCAGAAATCCGCCTGCCTCTGCCTCCCAAGTGCTGGGATTAAAGGCGTGCGCCGCAACTGCCCGGCGGAATGGATTAATTTTGACTACTACTTTATTAGTCACATACATGTTTGTTTTAGGATTTTGTGCAATTACCCAACATTCTTTCATATTGTTCCAGACTGCAGCAATAACTTCTGGACATCATGTTAGAAGAACTATTTTTTTTTGAAGACAGGATGTCTTAACTATTTTTCTGTTACTGTGATTAAACACCATGATCAATGCAGCTTATGAAAGAAAGCATTTTATTTGGGGCTTACGGTTTCAGAGAGGTAGAATTCATGACCATCATGGAGCATGTCAGCAGGCAGGCATGGTGGTAGAGCAGTATCTGAGAGCTCACATCTTGAGACAAAACCATGAGGCAGAGAGAGGGGGAAGAGAGAGAGAGAGAGAGAGAGAGAGAGAGAGAGAGAGAGAGAACTAGAAATAGCAAGAGTCTTTTTCATTTTCATTCAAACCACCACACAGGGTCTCATGCATCCCAGGTTGGCCTTGATCTTTCTTTGTATCTGAGGGTGAATTTGAACTTCTGGGTTGGTCTTCCTGCCTCTGCCTCCTAAGTACTGGGATTACACACTGTCCTGGTTTATGTTGTGTAGAGACTTGAACCCAAGGCTTTGTGCACACAAGGCAGGCACTCTACCAATTGAGCTGTATCCCAAGCCTCAGGTTCTGGTTCTGATTGTGTTCCTATCAGATCTTGATAAAAGGCAATTTAGGGTCCTGGACTTTTCATCCAGATTGTCTCAGGTATATTTGATACTGACTCCAGTTTGTTATGTTCAAAAAGCAAGTCTGAGGCTGGGGGGCTAGTTCATTCATAAAGTGCTTGCCATTTTGATACTAGAAGCCACGGTAAAAATAAGAGGCCCAGAAGTGATAGCAGAAGCTTGTCATCCCCAGCACCAAGGAGGTAGAAACAGCTGTATATGTGGCTTGCTGGCCAGTTGGGTTTACTTGGTGATTGTCAGGCCAGTGAGAGACTCTGTATATTTAAAACAGTGGGTACTGCCCGAGGGACAACACACAAATTGTGATGGCTCCATGTGCATACACACTCTGATGACTTGACTATATCTGGATCTAAAACCTAAAAGATGGAGGGCAACCTGTGAAAGATTTTTGCTTAATTTGAAGTAGGAATATCCACTTCTAATCTGGACCTTTGTGGTAGGCTCCAGATCATTTGTGATGTTAAAAGACACACCTTTAATCTGGATCTTGAGGCAGGGAAATGAAATTTTAATTTGGGTCACATCTTCTGCTGGATGCCCATGTAAGGACATGGAAGAAGGACGCTTTTGCTCTCTGCCTGCTTGCTTTGCCTTGCTAGCAAGTCCATTCCTTCACTGGCATTTGAGCTTACTTCTTTGGGATTCCAGCTGAGACATCCAGCCTTGGAGAATGAGCAACCACTGGATTCTTAGACCTTCCGTTCATATCCAGCCATTGTTGGAGTAGCTGGGCCACAGTCTGTATGTCATTTTAATAAATTCCCATACATATGTGTGTATGTATGTATATATGTATATCCCAATACATATACCCACATGCAAATGTGCACACACGGACATGTGTGTGTACAGAGCAAAAAAAAACAAAAACAAAAACAAAAAACCAACAAATAAAAACCAAAAGGTGAGTTTGATTATGTTACACTATTCTTTTAACTCCAGCTGTCACCCCTCAGTGTTTGGAGAAATGCCTGTACTAGCACTTACTTATCGTCACTTGCTCTGCCAGGCCGTGCCAGCCGTGTGGGCTATGTGGTGGTCCTAGCAGACCTCAGCATCTTGTTTATAGCCTATTGTTTATAGCACCGCATTTGCTAGTATCTTTTCAACCGGTTATTCTGGGTTTTTAGGCTCAGTGTAAAAAGTTTTTTAATGGAGAGCCTAGGAGCTATTTCCTGTCCATAAGATACCAAGTGAATGACCTCAAGTAGTGTTTAAAATGGCCTGTGTGCCCAGAGTGCCCTGAAAAAAGGAAGTAACATGTGGGCAGTATTTTAACCTGAGATACAACACAAATCTGCACTAGCCCTAGGTCTGAATGCTTTTACTATAGATGGCTTGTGGTGTCTCCAGGATGAAGAGTGGCTTGCTTACAGGGCCTAATGTCCTCCACATTGGCCATGGTCAGTAACTTAGTGCGAACTCGTGATTGGTGCTTCTCTGTACTCCTGTGGCTGTGGGTCTTCACAACCTTGTCGTTAGTACTTTGGCAAGCCTGGAATCACACAAAATCTGAGATTGAGAGATCGGGAACTTCAGGCAAATGCTGGTACCAGTGTTGGAGTTGTGGAAATAAGTCACCAGTGTCAGCCAAAGCAACCACTCGATAAGTAGAGTTTTAATTTAACACGGAGACTGTGGGTAACTTACTGTATAACTTGCTTGTATTCACGTTTACACAGCATGGTTAATGTCATCTTTGAGCAGAAGACCAGTGAGGGTTTTGCTTTCTTCTACACATACTTTGCCTCTGCCGATGCTTGAGTTCACTTAGAATACACCAGCTATCTGATTTACTATTTTGATGGTTGGCTTTTCCATATAATTTCACAGAATTATCTCCTGAGAAAATAATACCTTTGAGGCCAAGAATCAGCAAGCTGTCATAATATTTTCATTGTCTCACTAGGCAGAGTCAGCAGGCATGCCGAGGATGGGGTTGCTCTGTTTCCTGGCTTCTTGGTAATATTGAAACTCATCTGTTTGGAGCAATTATGTTTCTCCAGGTACACACACTCTACAAACTGAATTTTATGCAACTTTTTGCATAAATAGCAATGGTATCACATCTGGGTGTGATGTGCCTATCTGTCATCCCAGCACTTGAGAGGGTGAGGCAGGAGGATGGCCATGAGATTAAGGACATTGTGGGCTACAGATTGAGTCTTTGTCAAGCCAGGACTGTAGAGTGAGACCCCTTTTCAAGAAACAACAACAAAGGACTATCGAGATGACTCAGTGGTAAAAGCACTTGCTGAATAGGGCTAACAACCCGGCTTCATCCCCAGAACCCAAGATGGAAGGACGGACCGACTCTGCAAGTCTGTCCTCTGACCTCCAGATGTGTACTGTGGTATATACACATCTTCACACGTGCAAACTTCAACTGCTGATAAATAAAATAGCAAAAGGAAACAAGATTCTCTCTTTCTATAAAATCATTCCATTTGTCTCCCACACCTCCGTAGGCTCAATGCTGAGCAACGTTCGGCCAGTGGAGTGAGTTGTCCTGGAATTGCCTCAGATTTAATTGACTAAGAAACTAAAAAAAAAAATCCTGCTTTTTTGTGATATGTTTTCTGAGCAAATCCAGAGACAGGGAGATTGCCCTTAAAAGGGAGTTTTGTATGAAGGAGTTTCTTGGGGAGTAAGGAGAATAAAAGGACTCCTGGTGGCTGAGATGGTTAATGTCACAGGACTCCTGTGCAGTCACACAGGAAATGGTTTAGGCTGGACTTATCCTGCTGGTTGGAGTCCGCATGGGGCTGAGAATTATGCTTGATTCTGGGGTTGGACTTTTCATCCAAATTCTTTCTTTCTCTTTTTGTTTTTGTTTTTTTTTTAAATTCACTAACTGATCCCAATTTTGTGGAGTCGCCACTCAGGTTGAAATGTTAAGCTAAAGAAATCTGATAATTGACATTATGTTTACAATATAAACACCCCAAAGATTCCAGCACCTGCCTGTGTGTGTGCACAGATGAAGACTAGGGAGGTGATGTCAGCGGAGTGTCTTTCTTGAGTTCTGTCTACTTTATTATTGGAGGCAGGGCTTCCTCACCGAACCTAGAGTTCACTAGAACTAGGCTGTTTGGCCAATGAGCTCTATGCGTTTGCCTGACTCTGCCTCCCTAGTGCTGGGATTATAGGTCTATTCTGCCACACCAAGACTTTTATAGGTGCTGGAGATCCAAGCTCAGGTCATCATGGTGGCCCAACAAGTACTTTACACACTGAGACATCTCTATCATCCCTAGCTTCTTAAGGAGCATTTAGGGAAAGTAAGTTTGGCTTTTGACACCTTCACTGTTGTAGTGTGAAAAGCAAATAGTTCTCTTTAGAGCAATGTTTTGTGTGTTTCCAGCATTTAGACAAGAGACCTTTTCCAGCCGGGCAGTGGTGGCGCACGCCTTTAATCCCAGCACTCGGGAGGCAGAGGCAGGCAGATTTCTGAGTTCGCAGCCAGCCTGGTCTACAGAGTGAGTTCCAGGACAGCCAGGGCTACACAGAGAAACCCTGTCTCGAAAAAACCAAAAACCAACCAACCAACCAAACAAACAAACAAAAAAACTGGACACCAAGTGACTGAAATCCTCAAAGTCTTCATCAAAACGGTGTAGACTGAAAATTTGGAAGTTACTAAAGATTTCCCTATGTGAGGACGCTATTAGAGCAGCTAGCCAGCAGATGGCGCTCATACCTTTGCGCTCATAGAAAATAGCGAGCCCATGATGTGTTCACACAGGGCTTGGTTCAGAAACTGTTGAGGACTGTATTTCCCTATTTCTATTCAGATACAGTTTTATAGCAAAGCAACATGGTTATTTTTTTACTCTTAGTGAGAACATGGATAAATGGTCAGAACCACTCTATAGACAATTTCTCCAACGATGTGTTCGTACATGAAATTGTTCCGATCCATATGGACTAGAAAATGTTCTCCTAGCAAATGTGAATTCTAAATTGTATCAGTCTTTTCTTCCTCATTTATGAACTCTGCATCTTAATCTCATAAACGCAGCTGGGCGTACAATAGAATGGGAACAATGTCCCTTCCTTTCTTTGTTCCTGGAGATTCACTGCGGCTCAGAATCAAAATCTTGATGCTTTAAGGAACCTTAGTGATCTGGTTGAAGTCAGGAGGTTTCAGACCAGGAAATCAAGGAAGGTCTGCAGGCATTAACCCACGGGTCTGATCTGATATCTGACCTGCAATCACTGAAAAGTAGACAATATAACCCACCCTGTTCAGCAGGGAGTAGTTATACCCTTCTAAGCCCCATGACCCTTCTATCATTCTTGTGGCTGGTCTGGAAGGTGAGGAAGCTTTGACTTCTGAAGAGACATCATAATGCTTTGTCTTCTTCTTCTTCTTCTTCTTCTTCTTCTTCTTCTTCTTCTTCTTCTTCATTTCATAAACTTTATATATGAAAAAGCTAATTGGTCTAGCAATGACTCACAGTGCCCAAATAAGGCAAAAAAGTTCTAATAAGAAAGATATTTTCTCCTAGAAAGTGGTCATTTAAAGAGGGGTATGTACAACTTTAATTTGATTCAATTTAATCAAAACGGGTATACCAAGACATTGCAGGTGTAAAATGTCAAAGTGCTGAGCTAGCTAACTAAAGCTGGGTTTCCATGTAGTCAGCTCTTTTGCTCTGGAGATATGTGTGGTCAGGGAACTCGGAGAAGAGTGGGCGGTTGTAGATCAGGATGTCTACACAGAGAATGGGGGAACTAGAATAGGCTGTCTACTTAGCCTACAGCTAGGGGATTATAAGAAGCCCTTCTGGCTACAGCCAAAGAATCCAAGGTTTTCAGTATGGCAGATGAAAATAAAGGCATCTAATTTCTTCATTGTTAAGATCAAATGAAATGGATGCATGCATTTGTCTGGTTAGCAGAATATTCAAATTCAAGCCGTTTCTATCAGGGTAACGTCTCTGCCTCTCCCAGAGGGACGGGACAGAAATGAACCAGAACTGGACTCGGGCTTCTCTTCCCCCCTCTAGCTGATGCAGATGAGAGGTTGGTGCAAGTTCCTGAGGTCCTAGTAAAAAGGCCTCCTCCCCCGCACCCCCTCCCCATTTTCCACTTACTTCCTCTATAGGGAGCTGACCCAATTCCCCAGGCTGTATAGGGACCCAGCTATTGTCAGAGAAGCTCTGCTGCTTCTTAGGTGCTGCAGGAGGAGCAGACGGCTGTCTTCTCTAGCCCTCTATCAGGTTCCTGAGACCAGAGCCCCTAACTTCTAACCTGAGAAGCCAAGCTCTCTTAGGATCCAGTGTGGCATAACACGTGTTTTTACTTTTGTAGCCCATAGAAGAGAGAGAGAGAGAGAGAGAGAGAGAGAGAGAGAGAGAGAGAGAGAGAGAGAGAGAGAGAGAGAGAGAGAGAGAAGAGAGAGCAAGCGCCTGTAGAGGCCGACCACTGGGGAGGGACAGGGGAGAGGCGGAAAGAGGAGCAGAGATAATGTGCGCTCCCCTGTAAAGGCTTTGGGTGGATTTTATGTGATATTGATGTGTCCTTGAACAGCATTTTTGTGGGTTTCCAGAACTGACTGCAGAGGCTGGAGCTCCTAGAGTCATAGGAGCTTCCTGTCCCCCCAAACCCCGCTGGCTCCTTCCTGTTGGGGGCGCTATAGAGCACGCTCTCTGTGGAGATGTCCAATCTGAAGGTCCCGGTGGACCTGTGCCAGAGTGACAGAGGCTTCACAAGAGGGATTTCTAAATAAGGCACTGAATTACATTGATACACAATGTCTCAAGCTAAGTCCAGCCACACTTAACCTAAAATCTCATATATGACCTTGGTTTCAACGGGTCAGATCAATGGGTCTTAAACAAACAAAGACAAACAAACAAAGGCTACTTTTCTCTCAGGGAATTCACAACACAGAAGAATGTCTTGGAAAAGAGGGGAGAAGAAGCCTTTTGTTCTTGTGGACAAGAGGGTTAAGACTCATGCTAAATAATAACTTCTCAACGGGTCTGTTCTGTGACTCCCCCTCGAGTCATATGTTTAGGATGGGTGATGATATTGGAAGACACCACAGAAGATGGAGGTCCACGGGCTGCCACTTCTAGCTGTTTATGGTAACTGGGTCTCTGAGCCCCTGCTGGGTGGAAAATAGGCTGCATTTAAGTGGGAATTGAGACGAGAGCACGTGTGGGAATCACGCGCCTTTTCCCGCAGGAGTGAGCCTTTCCTACAGCATCAAATGCTTACTGCTGCTCAATGTTGTATCGCGAACTTGATTTCTTATGTCCTCAGAACCCCTCGGCTTCCTATAAAATAGAATTTCCACTTACTGCCTGCTTACTCCTGTGGGATGCTGGAGAAGTCCCTGGGTTAATTTATGCTTAAGTGCTTTGTTCGAGTCAATAATAATACTAATGGGGGCTATTAAGATGTTTCCCAGACAGCGGACTGTCTCCCCTCCCCCCATTTCCTGTTAGAAGAGTTTTCCCCCATGTCTCTCTTGGAGTAGGATTTGTGATAGATGATATATGTAAATTAGCAAACATTTCCCTGAAGCAACTGTGAGGCAGAGGAAAACACCCCTGGTCCGTTCACGTGGGCTCCCTCTCCAATGTGGTGCTCAGGCTGCTGAGTGTTACGGCCTTGTCTTCAGCTTTAGCCCTGCTGGGTTCACGTCACACCGCAGGAGCCCACTGGACAGCCCAGCACTGTACTGTGAGCATCTCGCTACTGGCTGGACTGTGGATCAGGAAGGAAACAAACGTTAGCAGTTCCTTCACATTTACCAGTGTGCGAATGCCTAAAAGCCATATGCAGTAGGACCACAGACCCAGACATGGCCTTCAGTGGCAGCAAGGACCACAGATGCCATCATAGCCCCAGGTGTCAGCACAGCTACTCACATCAACATGATCTCTGGCAGCATGCCGGGTGGTTTTTATGTCAACTTGATACAAGATGACGTCATCTGAGAGGAGAAAACCTCCGTTGAGAAAATGCTACCATCCCGTGTCTGTCTGTCTGGATGCCTCACTCAGGATGATTGTTTTTTTCTAGTTCCATCCATTTGCCTGAAAATTTCAGGATGCTATTGTGTTTTGACAGCTGAATAATACTCCAATGTATATAAACGCACCACATTTTCTTTCTCCAGTTTTCAGTTGAAAGACTGACATGGTATGTACTCATAAGTGGATATTAGCTGTAAAGTAACGGATAAACATGCTACAATCCACAGACCCAGAGAAGCTAAGGAACAAGGAGGCCTCAAGGGCATGGGGGGGCATACATTCCCCTGGGATGTGGGGATGGGAACAGGAGCTATCAGGTGTGGAGAGGATGGAGGGAGAGAGTACCGGGAGAGACAACTGGAACTGGGGGGCATCTCAGGGCAAGCTAGAAACCTAGTGCAATGGGAACTCCCAGGAATCTATGGGGAAGACCCTAGCTAAGACTCCTAGCAATGGAGGATTCAGCCCTGAACTGGCCATCTTCTGTAACCAGGCAAGAGTGACTAGGACACCGATCTGGGCACATAACTATCGACTTACAATTTATACCCAGCCTACAAGATGGCTGGGGTAAAGTTGGCATAGACATTGTGGGAGTGGCCAACCAATGACTGGTCCAGCTTGAGACCCGTGCCAGGACAGGGAGCCCATGCTTGACACTGCCTAGAGGACTAGAAACCAGAGGCTGGATAGCCCAGAGACCTAGGATAGAACCAAATCCGAATTGTTGGGGGATGTTTTTATGCACTGTGTATTCAGATGCTGATTTCTCTACCCAGAGTTCTGATTGTAGTCCAGACTTTGGTATGACTCAGTATTTTATAAAGCATTGTTCTTCCTTACCACCTGATTGGTTAGATAAAGAACTGAATAGCCTAAAGCTGGGCAGAAGAGGATGAGGTGGAACTCTCCTGCCCAGACAGGAGAGAGGGTCTCAGGTGAGGACAAGGGAGTTGCCATTGGGACATGAATGAAGAAGATGATAGAGCCAGAGACTAAGATGGCAGGTAACAGGCCATGTAGCTGGGAAGTAGGCCAGGCCAGCACTGTCGGGTAAGAATAGCTCATCTGCTCAGCTACAGTGCCTGGAAGCTTATAATAAATATAAAGGTCTCTCTCTCATTATTTCAGAGCAAGGTTGTGTGTAGAAAAGCCCCCTTACACACACACACACACACACACACACACACACACACACACACACAACCAATAAAATGATTCCCAGTGACATTCTGCTGTACTCATTGATTGGTGTCTAGCCCAATTGTCATCAGAGAGGCTTCATCCAGCAACTGATGGAAACAGACGCAGAGGGCCACAGCCAAACTTTAGACAGAGCTCTTGGAATCTTGAAGAAGACAGAAGGAATGACTGAAGGAGCCAGAGGGATCAAGGACACCGCAAGAAAACCAATATACTCAACTAACCTGGACTCACAGGGCCCACAGAGACTGAACTGACAACCAGGGAGCCTGCATGGAACTGACCTAGACTCTGCACACATGATACAGTTGTGTAGCTTGGTCTTCTTGTGGGCTTCCTAACAGTGGGAGCAGGGCCTGCCTTTGACCCCTTTGCCTGCTGTGACCCCTTTTCTCCAACTGGGTTGCCTTGTCTCGCCTTAACAGGAGCGGAGGTACCTAATCTTGCTGCAACTTGAAGTGCCAATTTTGGTTGATGTCCCTTGGAGGTCTGCCCTCTTCTGAAGAGAAAAGGAGGAGGAGTGGACTGGGGGTGCATGCAGAGGGGGGGTGTTGGAGAGGGACAAGGCGTAGAAGAAGGAAGAGAAAGTTCAGTTGGAATGTAGAAAACAATTCAAAAATCTCCCATATAATTGGGGTGTAGGCAGGCATTTTCTTAATAAATGAGGCCCATTGTGGGTGGTGGCATCCCTGGGAATCTCTAAGAAAGCAGGCTGAGAAAGCCATGAGGAGCAAGCACCTCTTCATGACCTGTGATCAGCTCTGGCCTCCAGGTTCCTTCCCTACTTGAGTTCATCCTGACTTCCTGTAGTGATGGGTTACTATGTAGAAGTGTAAGCCAAATAAACCCTTTCTTTCCAAAGTTGCTTTGGTCATGGTGATTTTTCATAGTAATAGTAACCCTAACTAAGACACCTCTTAAAATCTTATTAAAAAAACTAAATTATGTATATATGTGTGTGCCTTTATTTAGGTTTGTGCATGTGAGTACAGGTTCTTGTGAAAGCTAGAAGTGGGTACTGGATCCCCTAAGGCTGAAGTTATAAGTAGTTGTGTGCTCCTTGATGTGGGAGAACTGACCTCTGGCTATTTGCATGAGCATACACACTCTTAACCATTGAGCCATCCTTGTAGGCTCTTGGTCTCTCCTTTTTATTCTGTCCGAAACACCATCACATGGAATAGTGCGGCCTACATTTAGGGTGGGTCTTCCCTCCTCCGTTTACAAAATCCAGAAATTCCCCCACAGGTATGCCCAGATGTGTGCCTCCTAAAAGTGGTTCTAGATCCTGTCAACTTGGCAGTCAGTATTTGCCATCACAGGTGCTGATGTCTGTACTTTAAGGACCGTCAGCTGCCTAGATCTGGGCTCACCAAGACATACCAGATCTTCATGGAGATGGCTACCCAGCCTTCTCTCTGTTGAAGAAGTTCTCCTTCTCACTCCTGGCCTTGTTCCAACATGTCAGGATACAGATGGATTGCAGGGATGAACCTCAGCACACAGTGGGGGACATCACCCTCCATGTGCTTCCTGAACCTTTGGTCCTTTACAGAATCTCCCCCTCCATCCCTGGCTAGAGAATCATAAATTTCACCATCTTGGTTTATATTTTTTTGATCTTCTACCTGGAATTGGCTACACCCAGTTGCTAGTCTTCTACCTAGAAGGGATGTTTGTGTACTTGAAAGTGAGAGACAGCAATGACTGGGTTTCTCTTTAGGCTTGAGCATGTCAGATGTTCACGTTCACGGATTTAGGCATACTTTCTTCAAGTTAGTGTAACCATCTGAGTTCATATCACTAACCCAATGTAAGGGAGGAAAATTGCTGGGGAACTGGCCACAGTAACACACACTGGCAATCCCAGGACTTTGGAGGTAGAGGCAGGGTGATCAGAAGTTCAAATCGCTCTTGACTACCTAGGGAGTTGGAGGCCAGCCTGATCCTGTCTTTAAATAAAATCCAACAATTTCTAACATACAATACACATAATTATTTGAATTTTGGATCTGTGGCATTTGTGAATTAAGATATTCAAGTTCAGTTGTTATAGATCCATGCTCTGCAGTTTGTTAAAGTAGCTATTAAATAGTCGATTACTGAGGCCAAATGTGTGCCCATGAAACAAAAAAGACGTTAAATAATAATGAACTAGAAACAACAAGAGTTGTTCTAGGTATATCTAACCACGGGGTGTGTCTGGCCAGCAATAGCTATGAATGAGACCTAATGCAAAATCATAAAGTTTATCAAAGCTTTATGAGATTCATTTCTACAATCATTTTCTAATTCAACTGTGGGGTTCTTTTAAAAATCAGATTTGTTTTTATTTTGAATTATGCGGATGTGTGCTCTGTGTGGGTTTGTGTGTATTGTAGGGTCTGAGGAGGCCAGAAGAAGAGGTTGGGGCCCCTGGAGCTGCAGTTGAAGGCCACTGGCTGTGAGCTGCCTGACGTGGATGTTGGGAACTGAACTCAGGTCCTTGGCATGAACAGTCTGTGCTTTTAAAACCACCGAGCCATCTCTCCAGCCCTGTGCAGTTTCAGAGCATGGATTCTGTAAATGACAGTATTGTGTCTTGTCAGAAACGATGGCGCAGGGCTTTGAAGGGATTGTTGATGGAGAAAATACAAGCTCACACGTCTTGTGAGTTTCAGAGGCAGGGAATGAGTCCAGTGCGTCTGAGTCTGTGCTTCATCTTTATGGACAGCTATCACATCATATAAAATGTTATAAAATGAGCAGCGAGTGGAGAGCTGCTGAGATCCAAGGAAGCAAAACTTGGAAGACAAATGTTTGGTGCTGAATTTCGACATACGGTTCTGCGGCTTAACATCATGGCGTATGTTGACAGCCTGCAAGTACACAGATTTATGAACTCGGGAATCACTTAAAATTCTGGAAGGAACAGATGCCATATGTCTTAGCTGAAATGTATAAACCCTAGACCACGCTTCCTCTTCCTTCATCTCTTCCCCATCTCTTTGTCTCTCCCTTCATCTTTTATCTCTCCTGTCCAGTAAACCATCATGGACAGAATTTATGTACTCTCTTATTTCAGCTCAGATATCCACCTACCATCACCTTCTGGAGCGTTGGTTCACAGGTCCCATCTAGTTATACCTTTATGGTCATGGTGTCTGGCTCCTTTGTCTGGTGTCCATGTCTTTCCATGTCTGTCATGAGCTCTTTTGTCTGGTATCCATGTCTGTCAATGGGCTCCTTTGTCAGGTGTTCATGTCTGTTCACACTGTCATGGGCTACTTCCTCTGGTGTCCATGTCTGTTCACACTGTCCTGGGCTCCTTTGGCTGGTGTCCATGTCTGTCTACACTGTCCTGGGCTCCTTTGGCTGGCATCCATGTCTATCCACACTGTCATGGGCTCCTTTGGCTGGTAGATGAACCATAAGGAAGACTGCCTCATTCCATTTTCAGTTCTCCTTTTTTGCTTTCTTAACTTTAGCATGCATAGATGTGTGTGATATCTACACATGTGTGTATTTGCATGTGTGTGGCCACTTGAGTCTGTGTATGTGCACATGTGCACATGTATTCACAGAGGCCTGAGATTGACGTGGGTGTCTTCCTTGGTCACCCCCTTCTTTTTGATTTCTTGAGACAGGGTGTCTCGATAAGCCTAGTGCTCTCCAATTCCAGATAGTCTAGCTAACCACCCTGCCCTGAGATCACGTGTCTATGCTTCCTGAATACCTGAAGTATAGGCAGCTGCAGTTTCTGCCCAGCTTTATATGGGTTCTGGGGACTCAAATGCTCATCCTCATGACTGTGGGTAAGTGAGATGTCCCCCAGCCTCAGTTTTCTTCCATTTCTAAGACATTTTTATTTATCACACTTTCTCATTCTAAAGCCCTCCAACTCTCTGCAAATGCAAAAACATATCTACTCTTATTTGTTGCTGAGACAGAAGACCTGAGCAGAAGCAACTTTAGAGAAGAAGAGCTTATTCTGTGGGGAAGGGCATGTTAGTATGAGCTTGAGATGGCTGGTCTTTTGCACCCACAGTCAGGAAGCAGACAAAGATGAATCCATGGATGCAATCCTCTTTCTCCTTTTAATTCAGTCTTGGACCTCACCCCAGGCAAGGATGCTGCTCACATATGGGGCAACATATGAGGCGTCTTCCTACCTCAGTTAATCCCCTCTTCAGACTCACTTGCAGAATGCCCAAAACTTGTTAATGTTTTGGCATAATTCTTGATATTAAACCTGGATAATTCTTGCTCCCTTGAAGTTGACAGTCTGTATTAGCCATCACATGTACTATTGAGCTTTTATTGAGAATGAAAGGGGACATTAATGACAACCTTCTCAAACTCATGGCAAATGCAATTCTAAGACAGAAGGCCAGATTCCCTTAAAAAATAAGTTCACTGTAGGCAGAGGGCCTACCTGATTGTCTCCATGGTCGCTAGTTAGAATCTATTAATGAGTTAATTGGGAGACAGCTGGAAGGAGTATATGTCGACATGGTCAGGAATGAGTTAACTGCCTCTTTTGATGGGGCTGACACACTGCTTTTTGATTGCATGCATGCGGTTTCCCAAAGTCACACAGTGTTTGCTTAAGAGCTTCCAGTTTGTGGCTTCACCAGAACCGTGTTCTACGTGACACTGTTACACCCCCGAGGCTCCCCAAGTCACCACACTCAGACGTCAATGGCTCTTACAGGCATTTGATAAGGACTCTGACTTCACTGCTTCTCTGGTGCCTTGCTCTTGATGCTCGTCCAGATCTCTGCCCTACTATAACATCTCTTCATAACTTCATTTCCCAAAAACTTGCCAGATGGGATAGTTTTCAAATCACTAATGCTCAGTATTTTAAAAACATACAGTATTTATATCAACTTTTTGAGAATTTCATACAATGTATTTTGGTCTTATAATCCCTTCTTCCCCCAACTCCTCCCAGATCCACTCTCACCCCTTCCTAACCGTGTTCTCTTAAAGATAACCAATGGAGTCTGGTTAATGCTAGGCCTGTATTTATGGGTAAGGGCCATCCTCTGGAGTGTGGTTGACCCACCAGAAGCTGCACCGTTAAAGAAAACTGACCCCGCCTCCCCTAAAAGTCGTGAATTGTCAGTAGCTTCTCAGTTAGAGTTTGAACCCATGAGCCCGTTCCCACTCTCTGCTGGTATGCTGACTGGCTTGGTCTTGTGCAGGCAACCACAAACTCAGGTCCTCATGTGTATGCAGCAAGAACCCGTTCCCATGCTAACATCTTTCGACTCCTGTCACAGAGATTTCTATGAGAGTCTCTTCTGAGACTGGCAGAAGAGACTGAATTAAAAACTATTTTATTATTTTTATGCATATACATGTTTTCCTGCATATATATCTGTGTACCATGTGTGTGCCTGGTGCCTGTGGAGGCCAGAGAAGGGTGTTAGGTCTCTTGGAACTGGGATTACATATGGTTGTGTCATGTAGGTGCTGGGAATCAAATCCAGTTCTTCTGAAGAGCAGAAAATACTCTTAACTGCTGAGCCATCTCTCCCATGGTATTCTTGATATTTTACTGTGCTGTTACCTCCCTCCTTTCCTCTGTTGGGGGGAACCCTCCTTTAAGTAGCAAGTAAACCCAGTCTTCTTCATTGTTGAATGTTGGGTGTATAGATACATGAAGACAGCATTTAGCACGCACAGTGAGGCTCTGTGTTCATTGCTGCATCAGCCTGGTGGTTGCTTTCTTTTTTTTTCCTCTTTGAAACAGGGTTTCTCTGTATAGCCCTGGTTGTCCTGGAACTCACTCTGTAGACCAGGCTGGTCTCGAACTCAGAAATCCGCCTGTCTCTGCCTCCCAAGTGCTGGGATTAAAGGCGTGCACCACCACTGCCCGGCTGGTGGTTGCTTTCTAAGCAACCCCCACCGTTAGCTATATCCTAATTTCTCTGAGATTAGCATTTTTCCACTTGGAGAGCTTTGAAAAAAAATAAATAGGTCTCCACTTCACCCAGACTTACTGTCTTAGTTAGGATTTTATTGCTGTGAACAGACACCATGACCAATGCAAGTCTTATAAAGGACAACATTTAATTGGATCTGGCTTACAAATTCAGAGGTTCAGTCCATTACCATCAAGACTGGAACATGGCAGCGTCCAGGCAGGCCTGGTGCAGGCAGAGCAGAGAGTTCTCCATCTTCATCTGAAGGCTGCTAGTGGAAGACTGACTTCCAGGCAGCTAGGTCTTAAAGCCCATGCCCACAGTGACATGGCTACTCCAACAAGGCCACACCTCCTAATAGGGCCACTCCTTGGGCCAAGCATATACAAACCATCACACTTACTGATTTCTGAGAATCTTCAGGATTTTGACAAATGGATATTAAAAATAAAATACTCTGGACTAGGGAGAGCTCCGTTGGTTAAATGTTTGCTGTGCAAGCATAAGGATATGAATTAATCCCAAGAATCTACCATCATCATCATCATCATCATCATCATCATCATCATCATCATCATCATCAAAAGCTAGGGATGGTGGATTCCCAGAATCTCAGTGAAGAGGAGGTGGAGACAGACATACCCCTGGTGGCCAATAGGCTTGCCAACCTAGCCTACTTGAGAGAGCTCCAGGCTAAGCCCTCCCCCAAACAAACAACAAATGAAGCTCAAGGTGGAACACACACATGTGCGCATCCACAGGGACTCCCGCACACACACACAGAGTACTGCTAAGGCAGTGCTAAGATGGAGAGCCATAGGCTTCAGCCAGTCACTGTGCTGAGGCACACCCCTTGGTGGCTGGCACTAGTCTACTCTCAGCAAGCATGCACTCTCACCCTGAAGAGCAAAGGAGCAAGGGTTACTTGTCAGGAGATGTTGGCTGTCATGTCATGGTCAGCTTCAGGATAAAGTTGATCAGTGATCCCTGATGGTGTCTTTAGCTGTACAATCAGTGAGCCCCAAGAACTTCCCCACCCTGGACCTCCTATTCTGTGAGAAAATAAATCCCTGAGCACAGGAAACTGGGATCAGACACATCCCCTGACCCATGGAAGAGGCTAAAGGTTGAGTTTTAAAGTTCAGTGTTTTCACCACACTCCAAAAATTGGGAATGTGGGGGTTGCAGAGACGGCTCAGCAGTTTAGAGCATTTGCAGGACCCAGGTTCTATTCCCAGGGCCCACACAGCAGCCTGAACCTTAAGTCTAGGTCTAGAGGATTCTGTGCTCTACATGCACCAGGCATGGAAGTAGTGCACTGACATGCACGCAGCCAAAACACCCGTGGACATAGAATAGAAAATAAAACTGTAAAAGGTTGGAGATATGGCTCAGTGGTTAAAAGTGCTTGCTGCTTTTCTAGAGGACCTGAGTTGAGTTCCCAGCACCCGCGTTGGATGGCCCATAATCTCCTGTAATACCAACTCCAGGGAATCCTTGGGCCGCTGCATGTATGTATATATATACACAAAATGATGATGATGATGATGGTGGTGGTGGTGGTTGTGGTGATGGTGGTAGTGGAGGAGAAGGAGGAGGAGGAGGAGGAGGAGGAGAGGAGGAGGAGGAGGAGATTGTATGAAGTGAAAGAAATAAGATATTAGTGCCTGCTACCAAGAAAGTCCCAGTCTTTGAGGAAGATAAAACACAGTGGCTTACCAAACAATCTCAATGAACTTTGACAATTCCTAAGAGGTTATAAAAGACTTGACTCCCGTGAGCTCTTACCCTGTACACAAAGCCCTTGCTTAGTGAGTCTTGCTTTCAGCCCTGCTTTAGACTGCTAAGGGATTAAGGCTCAGAAGAGGACATGTTATTTGTTCAAGATGACCTGGTTGGTCATGAGATGAGACTGAACCCAGCTGGTCAGACTCACAGTACCTTATTGCTTGTGCTGTTTCTTCAGCTCTGAGCACTCTCTTCTAGAATGTTCCCTCATTTCCTTGCACCTGGATACTGACACATGAGCACTCAATGGCAGATGTCATGTGTCATCCCAGGAGCAACAGTGACTAGGCATTTGTGACAATCTGACCTTCATGGAGCATAATGGATTTCTGTTCTGTTGATGGATAACAAGCCCTCATCTCACTGGAAATAAAGGATCATTTCTCCATCTTTTTTTCCCCCTGCGAATCCAAACACAAAGGATTATTTTTTAGTCAAATATGGGTGAGTATGGCCTAGGACTATGGATTCAGGTTGCCTCAAATAAAATATTCTAATGTAGAAATGGATTCATGATTTTGTTTATATTTATAGGACAAAAGAAAGTTCTAAATCAAGGAATTTCTCAAATACTTTAATGGAGCCTGCGGGTTGTTGGGGGAATCTCTGCTGTTGGTTTCTTATGCTATTGGATGACATTGTTTAGTTTCTGGACTGGTGGAATCTAGTGGTCTGTGAGTTAACACATTCCAGAAGACTTGATCGTTACAAAAATGTTAGGTGAAACACAGAGGCCAATGGACGGTTGTTAAGTGGTAGAAGATAGCCCACGATACTTTGGGTCTGAGTCTGCAACATTCCAACCCTCTACAACCAGTTTTAACTTGGGTTTTAACTTGGGTGTGACTTGCCACTGGCGTCTGCTGCCATCCCCTGGGGAATTCCAGTTCTTAGGTCTCTTATCTGCAAGGCAAACGAAATTCCTGGAAATTGTTGATTTCAAGGAGGGGATGTTTTTCTATGAGAGGTTACAATGTAGCCCTGGTCTTAGGAGTTTCCCTCTAAGGGTTAAATGGCTGAAAACGGTCCAGCAATAAAGATTGGGTTTGATTACAGGATTGGAAGACATGTTTATGTTTAATTTCCATGTGTTTCTTTGATGTCTGATCCTTGAGTATGCGTTACATCTTTTCTGGGTGTAGTAACCACCTTTTCTGTCTCAGCACTGGGGATTAAATCCATGGCCCCACGCATACAAGGCACACAGATAGCTACACAACCCAATCACCACATTCTTGATGCTCCCTGAATGTGCGAGAGTCCCTGTCCTCTGAGATCTGGAATTTTCTAGCTCTCTCAGCCCCTATCCTGGTCTTGAACTTGACATCAGACAGTTATCTCATTTGTCAACTGAACGGCTCCTGTAGCAGGTTTCCCCTGAGTGTTTCAAAAGTCAAAAAGAATAGTCTTGCTGTCTTCTTCCTCTGGTGTTGTTCATAATTCTGGGCAGAGAGTAAAGCAGTTACACAGCCCAGCTGTGCACACATCGCTGGTATGGCTCATGAACACATTTTCATTGTCTTCTATCTCCATATGGATCCCATTGTTTCTTTTAATTTTTTATAAACTGTGTTTATGTAGGATGGAATGTTCTTTAGATGACATGAGTTCCAGCTGCAGTTGATATGTGGCGATGAATTTTTAGAGGGAAAAGCACTTTTCTGTAGAAAATTTACTTAGAATCAGTTCTATCCTTGCTACTAGAGGGACTGAAATTCTGAGTCTAACTTAGGTGATGCGGCGCAAGGTTTCCCTTCACTGATTTGAGCTGTCTCCCAGGGCACTGCACTATATGACATGTGTTTAGCCTGGGAACTACAAGATGCTGAAGTGTTTGCATGAACATTTAGGAGTTCGGGTTTAAAGCAGAAGCAAGTCCACGCTTGGTACATCAGTCATGCTAGTTCATGTCATGTGATGTGTGGCTGGGAGATAGCTCAAGGAGTCCTAGTTCCCTCTTCAGGACCCAGATAAAAATGCCAGAGGTGCTGGTGCACACTGCTAGTCCCTGACTGGGAAGGTGGAGACAGGTAGGTACCTGTAGCTCTCTGGCTAGCCAGCCGTGTCTAATTGGCAAGCTCTAGGCCAGTGGCAGGTGTTGTCTCAGAAAATAAAGTGGGTACAGAAGAGAGGGCTCATTGGTTAAGAGCATCGGCTGCTTTTGCAGAGTGCTGAGGTTTGGTTCCCAGCACCTCCATCATGGCTCACAGCAGGGTATAACTCCAGTTCTAGGGGATCTGACATGCTCTTATGTATGACCTTTGCAGACACCAAGCAGGCATTTGGTTTATATATATACATGCGTTCAAACACCTCATATACATAAAGAAATCTCCTGAGGTTTTCCTCTGACTTCCACTCACAGACATAAACCTGAACATGCACCTGCACACACACATGCACCTGCACACACACATGCACCTGCACACACACCTGCACCTGCACACACACGTGCACCTGCACACACACATGCATCTGCACATACACATGTACCTGCACACACACATGCACCCGCACACACACATGCATCTGCACATACACATGTACCTGCATACACACATGCACCCGCACACACACATGCACTTGCACACACACATGCACCTGCACATACACACATGCACCCGCACATACACGTGCACCTGCACACACACGTGCACCCGCACACACACATGCATCTGCACATACACATGTACCTGCATACACACATGCACCTGTATACACAATGCATACACACATGCACCTGCACACACACGTGCACCTGCACATACACACATGTACCTGCACACACACAATGTACTTGCAGGCACATATGCACCTGCACACACACATGTACCTGCACACACATGCACTTGCACACACACATGCATCTGCACACACACATGTACCTGCACACACATGCACTTGCACACACACATGCACCTGCACATACACACATGCACCTGCACACACACATGCACTTGCACACACACATGTACCTGCAACACATGCACTTGCACACACACATGCACCTGTATACACAATGCATACACATATGCACCTGCATACACACATACACGCACCTGTACACACAATGCACCTGCACACATATATGCACATGCATACACATGCATGTGTACACAATTATGTGCACCCATACGTATATATGCACACGTACACACATGTACACACATGTACCTATACACATACAGAAAATAAATAATGCAATGGTGGTCTTGCATTTGCCATCCCTATCTCGTAAGAGGACACAAAGACACAGAGAAACAAATTGTCCTTTGTCATCACGAAAACCAGACCGTCACATGTCTGGGTATTTATTCTTTGATTTTGGAATACTTGCATACACATAGCAAAACACTTAGGGAGAGGACCCAAGTGTGAGCACAACAATCACTGTCATACATGCACAGTCTTACTTAGTGGCTGAAAGGGATCTCGTACAATATTTGAGTGCGTCTCAATTTGACTAGACCCAGATGAGGTGTGTAATGTTCTGCTTGTGGAATCACATTGTCATTAAACTTCTTTGGAGCATTTTCAATTTCAGATCTTGGATTATGAATGCTGGGTAGGACAGCTAATATCTCCTGTTTCTGAGTTATGTGTGGATGTGGGTGTCTCTGTGTATGTCTGTGTGAGTTTGAGTGCAGGTGCTAGAAGGTCCAGAACAGGGCGTCAGATCCCTACAGCAGGAGTTACAGCGGTTGTACACCACCCAGTGTGGGTGCTGGGAAGGGAACTTGGGTCCTCTACAGAAGCAGTACCTGCTCTTAACCACCAAACCATCTCTTCAGCTCCAGTTTGGTTAGTCTTAATTGTCAAGTGGTCTGGATTGAGGAGTGGATTTAGTAGATCACTAAAGCACATTTCTGGGGGTGTCGGTGTAGTGCTTCCGGACACTTTTATTTAAGGACTCGGGATTTCTGAGGTAATGAATGCATTGATCTTTCATGGATTTATTATATGGGGCATTATTTCCTAATAAGGTGGTAAAGACAGAATATGGGTCTATTTGTAGGAGAAAAATCCCGGGGGTAGATTGGTTTCTTTTCTGTTGCTGTGATGAAACACTGTTGGCAGAAACCACTTAGAGAAGAACTTCCTTGGCTTTACAGTTCCAGGGGGATGACTCCATCATGGAGGGAGCGCATGGCAGCGAGCCGGAGGCATGGCCATGGAAGGAGGCTGCTGAGAGCTCACATCTCCACCACAAACACAAAGTACAGAGAGAAAGCTAGAAACGGCAGAATCTGAAAGTCTACCTCACATGACATACTTCCTCAGACAAGGCCAGACCCCCTAAACCTCCACAAACAGTGCCGCTAACTGGGAACCACGTGTTCAAGTACATGAGCCTATGGGGAGTCCTTTCATTTAAACCAGCATAGGGGTGTGTTGGTGGGGGCTGTGTCGTGCCCAGAACTCTTTCTGCATCCCGTTCTCTGTTTCCTGGACAACATGACACTAACTTCTCTGTTCCTCCTACTTGCATGCGTGTGTGCGTGTGCGTGTGCGTGTGCGTGTGTGTGTGTGTGTGTGTTACCTCCTTAGGCCGGTCTTTTAGATGTTTTGGTCATCACTAAGGAAAAGTAACTGTAATAACAAACTTAATGTATACCATTCCTGAAAATGTAGCTAATATACAAGACAACATATCTCGAGGGGCACAGGGACCCCTGCCCTGGATTCTGTTGACCTTTGCTGGTCTGTCTAAGTAGGGGAGACAGAGCTTTCAGGATTTTGAACAAACAAGAACGCAGATGACCTCCATATCCCCTCTTTTCTGTCCCCTACTGAATGGTTGTTCTTAGGCTTCTTGGAGGATTGCCACAGGAGCTTCCTTAGGAAATCTGATAATTCCCTGACTTTATGAGGACTGTGTCAAAGATGTGGCTGATGCATGGCTCAGTGCCCACAATGGAATACCCTGGTGAGAAAGTCCCACTCTGCTCCACAGGATGAGAGAAACTGTGTTGACTCTGAGCACCTGGTCACATCTCTGCGTTTCTTTTTATCAGCAACAAAAAGCGAGTATAATCTTTTTCTATCTTTCTTTCCTTAAAAAAAAAAAAATCACAGTTTGCTTTTGTTTGTTTGTGATCAGTGTGTGTCACAGCCCAAGTGTGGAGATCAGAGGACAATCTGGGAAGGTCAGTTCTTCATTCCCACCATGTGTGTGCTGGGGACTGAGTTTGAGTCACCTGTAGACAGTGGGCACTTTTACTTGCTACGCTATTTGCCAGCCAGAGTCTAATTGCCTTTCCCTTTTCCTACCTGAGAAAAGGGAAAAATTCATACACCCCCCCCACATGCATGCATGCACACATACACACAAGTATGCACACACAGCTATATACATACATACAAATATAAATATGCTCACACATATTACATATGTGTACACACATATAAATAGGCACACACATCATGTTTATATACACATACATATAAGTATGCTTACAGTTATTACATATGTGTACACACATATATATGCACACACATCACACCTGTGTAGACACATATATACACACATAATATGTAGATATATATACACACATGTATAGACATACACACATATACGCACACAATATACAAACACAAAAATGCACACATATGTACACACATGTATATATATATATACATACACATGTTCATGAACACACATACATGCGAATGTACACATACATACATATATGTTCTAGATTCTCACTTCATCTCTTTTGTATTTGTCCCTTGAATTTTCCCCCATAATGTATTGTTATTGATATTTCAATTTTGTTATATGTGTTTTACTGTATGGTTTCAAATTCTTTGTAGGATATTTTTGATGTATAAAATCATGCATGAATCAAATTTGCTACAAGAATAAATGCAAGATGAGGCCTAGACTTTGTTCTTCATTTGACAGAAAACTATGAGGTCAGATTTATTGTATAGAGGGAATTCATAGCTGGGCACTGGTGGCGTATGCCTATAATCCTGGTTTCTAGGAGGTAAAGGCAGAGAATGTGTCAGGAGTTCAAGGCTGGGTTACTCTGCATGGTGATGGCTTTGTCAGCCTACATGTATCCAAAGTCTACTTTAACCTTTGATTACAAATCAAAAGTTTCTACCTATGGATGTTATTGGATATTGACATTTGAGAAAAATATAGACAGATGGGCTATTTTGAGCAAAACATAAGAGACAACATCAAGATGTGTAGACTTCCTATTCAAATGACTTTTGAAACAAATTATACTTATTTCGTGTGTGTGTGTGTGTGTGTGTGTGTGTGTGTGTGTGTACACCACAGCACACACGGTGAGGTCAGAGCCAGCTTTCAGGAGTAGGTCCTCTCCTATCATGCAGGTTCCAGAAATGAACTCACGTTGTCAGGTTTGGCAGCACGCATCCCCACCTGCTTAGCCATCTTGATGTCCCTCAGATGAATTTTTAATAACAAAATTTCACAACTCTCGTGCTCTTCTCCTTAAATGTATTAGCATATTATGTATTTCCGCCATCTTCCCAGTCTAGGTTCAGGTAACCATTGGCTGCTCTTCCTCTGTCTATTTTGTTGAGTTATTCGGTGTTCTTAACACCAGTGCTACTTAATGTGATTGTTACATACACTAATTATACACATAGCATGCAGATCTGTTTATCATATACCATGCCATTCTGGATACACGAGTTAGCTGCATAAAAACTGGATCAACTTGTGATCTGAGTGAATGGAAAGAGAGGTTTAACAATTTTAGTCTTCCTTAATAAAGACAAGAGCCAGATCTTTTTATCCCTGAGAGTGTCGAGAGTAAAGGCAGCATCAGAACTGGCAGAAACCACATCGGCGAAAAGTGAGATTCTGAAGATGTCTTAATAACGGGACAGCAATTCTGAGCCTAAGCCTAATGTTCTTATTAAGTGTGAACTGACGCAGCGTGTGCAGGTCATCCTTAACGTCAGCCCAAGTGGGAGTATGTGACCGGTTTTTAGGGAAAATAACAAGCCCTGGGACTGGAAATACGTATATAGAAGGAGCTGGAGGCATTGCCAGGGAGTCTCCAGTAGTATTTACATGTTGAAGGCTGGATGAAAAATATTCATTCAAGAGTTGATGTTTAGGCAGGGTCTCCAGCTGCTCTTTTGAGATGACTATGGCCAATAATCAACTTAAAATACCAAATGCAGCCAGGGGTGGTGGTGCACACCTTTAATCCCAGCACTTGGCAGGCAGAAGCAGCCAAGTGAGGCAGATCTTCGTGAGTTTTAGCCAGCCAGATCTACACAGGAAGTTCCAGACCAGAGCGAGCTACATGGAGGGACCCTGACTCCAACAAACCAACCCAATCCAACCCAACCCAACCCAACCCAACCCAACCCAACCCAACCCAACCCAACCCAACCCAACCCAACCCAACCCAACCAACCTACTGAACAAAATGCACTTCTTCTTTTTGGGTGCCTGGGATGGCTTAGAACATTTCACCCTTCTCAGTGCTAGTCTCCTTTTGTCCTCCTTTGAAGCCAAAATCAGAATGTCCATTTACCCCCCATATTTTGCCCTCCAGTTCTTCAGGAATCCCTCAACAATGAGGCGAAGCAATTATTACTGTTCACCAGCACCAGGGAAAATGGGAAAGACAGTGTTTATAATGGAGTCTGTTTTTTGCTCATTTTCCACTGCATTTTATTCTGATCTTTCTGTTTCTGTGAGCCTCTGATGTGTGTGGGAACTGGACTCCAGTACTCTGAAAGAGTAGCCATTACTCTTAACCACTGAGCCTCTCTCCAGCTCTCCACTGCATTTTAAAGAAGAGCATTAAAAGGCACGTAAAGTATCTTAAGGATATTGAGTAGTTTAATTAAGATTCACTGTGATTTCATTTTAATAATCTCAACTGTGGTATGCGTCATTAGTTTTCTATTAGTTTCCTTATTATGGTCATATTGTTTTATAAAGCAGAGCTATTAAAATTAATGTTCTACAACATAAAGGATAATTAGTTTATTGTAGTCTTTAATGGCTCCAGAAAGATTAACTTTCTGTAAAACTATTCTTTGACTTCTGTGTCTTAGCTCTAAGCCTGGAATTCTGTTATTGCAGAAAAAAGAAGGTTCTGTTCATATAGTTTGTGTGGTTTCTGTTGGTCATTTGTGGCTGCAAACACAGCATTGTCCAGATTTCACTCTGGTCCTTAGGCTAGAGCAAAGGTAAGGAGGATTGGAGTCTGGCGAGAAGGTAACAATTGCAGTGGGTCCTGGCTGCCACTAGATGTCCCTGTGTGGATGCTCTGTCTACCTTAAAGACTGGAGTCTGGGCTGTCCTGAAAGCTGTTGCCTGTAGGTGGGACGTGTTCTAGCTGGGTTGTCTTGTCTGGCCTTAGTGGGAGAGGATGCACCTAGCCTCATAGAGACTTGATGCGTGAGGGTGGGAGGATACCAAGGTGGGGCTCACCTGCTCAGAGAAGGGGAGAGGGTACAGAGGGAAGGACTGTGGGAAGGAATGACCGGGAGGGGGCAATGAGTGGGATGTAAAGTGAATAAGTTAAAAAAAAAAAAAAAAAAAAAAAGAAAGAAAAAAGGAAAAAAAAAAGAAAAGGAAAAAGAAAAAAGAAAGAAAGAAAAGAAAAACCTCAAGATGCTGTTTGTCTGCCAAGGGTTTTTTCCCGGTGAAGAGTTCTCCTCTCTCCACAGCCACCGATTGCCTGTAACTCTTGATTTAGGGTTGGGCCTTGCCACCTTTCCCTTATCTCATTGGCATGTGGGATTCTAACATAAGTAAAGCATGAATGAGTGAATGAATGAGGAGAAAGAGAGAGAGAGGGAGAGAGAGCGAGCGAGCAAACAAGGTCATGACTGTTCATTATGAATTAGCACATGCTACTCACCCAGCTTTCTGGAGGACGAATTTCAGAGCAGTAGACTGGACTTGAACTTGCAAACATCAAATAGTTTTATATTTAGGCATGGGCTGAAATACTCACACGTACGTTGTCATTCCCTGTAGAAAAGCTGAGCTGGCTTCTAGGTGCAGTTTACAACATATACACACAATTTTAAGCCTGCATAGGCAAGAAGGAGTTTGGGTTTTAATTAGATAATCAAAAATGAGAGAAGATTAAAATTATGCTTGATAGTACGTGTATTTGTATTTTTCGCTCTGAGTGTAGAAAAGTGTGGCGCTCTGGGAATGAATGAATAGGTCAACAATTGACTCGTGCAGATGATACTGAAGGAACTTAGAGGTTTTGTAATGTCACATATAGCCTAAGTCATAACTCCCATGTCTTCTGTGCTTGGCAAAGACTGACCACTGCAGCCACCAGGCTAGTGTGACCTGACTGGACGTGAGCTGTTACCTTCACAGCTTGGTTTAATTTTCGGCTCTCAATGTACCAGCAAAGGAAGGGGACATCTTAGTGTTTTGACTCATAGTGTCTGTTACTCAGTTTTAGGTTGGATGAATCATAAAATTTGATCAAAATAATGATAAATAAATGTTATATTCTATTTTGAAATTGTCAGAATAATCAGTTGACCTTTTTTATAAGAGTCTGGAGAGATGACTCAGTGGTTAAGAGCAGCTGGGTACATTTGCAGAGGCTCAAGTTCTATCCCCAACACCCACATGGCAGCTCACAACCTCTTGCAACTCCAATGCCATGGAATCGGACTCCATCTTCTGGTCTGTGTAGGCAGCAGGTGCTCATTGGTACACGTACACAAAATAGCCGTACACATAAAAAAGCCCTAATACCATTTCCTTCAGATTTCTTTTATCTTATGTGCATGATTGTTCAGTATATGTTTATGTGCACCGTGTGTGTGCAGTGCCTGATAAAGTCAGAAGGCTTCAGATCCCCCGGAATTGGAGTTACGAACGGCTGTGAGCTGCCATGTGAGTGTGGGGTACTCATCCTCTGGATGAGCAGCCAGTGTTCCTAACCAATGAACTGTCTCTCCAGCCTCTATCAGTCAATTTCTATATGAAATAAATGTTAATAATCTTCTTACTTAAAATCTGAACTTGAGGAGTTACTGGGATTGCTTGGAGGCTTTGGTTGGAAGCAGGTTCCTGCCTGTGACATGGACAGATGTAAAGGAAACTCTGTCTCTAGGCCTGTTAAGACCACAGTTCCCTTCAGTCCGAAACGAGTCTTGGTGACTGAGCAGATTCCTTCTCAGAGCCTAGGATCAGCTAGCAGTAGCCAGGTCCAGCCAGTCCTGTGTCCTTCCAACTCCCAGAAACGTGTAGCAGGTCAGAAGCCATTGCTAGAGCAATTGCCAGCTGCCAGTGTTCCTTGACCTGTATCCCGGCTCAGTAACCCTCAGAAGAGTGAGCAGCCTACAGCCTCAGGAAATAATTCTGAAAAGGAGCAGGCTTCCATACAGAAAACTGAAGACTCAAAAAAGAGGCAGTGGCCTCTGGAAGATTTTGACATTGACTGCCCACTAGGAGAAGGGAAGTTTGGAAATGTCTATTTGGTGAGGGAGAAGCAAAGCAAAGTTCATCCTGGCTCTGAAGGTACTGTTCAAAACTCTGCTGGGGAAGGCAAGTGTGGAGCACCAGCTGCGAAGAGAAGTAGAGATCTAGTCCCACCTGCGGCAGCCCAACATCCTCAGGCTGTATGGGTATTTCCATGACGTCACCCGAGTTTATCTCATTCTCGAATATGCGCCCCTTGGAACAGTCTATAGAGAGCTTCAAAAACTCTCCAAGTCTGACGAGCAGAGAACAGCTACTTACATCACTGAGTTGGCAAACGCTCTGTCCTGTTGTCATTCGAAGAGAGCTACTCACAGAGACATTGAGCCAGAGAACCTGCTGCTTGGCTCTAAGGGAGAGTTGAAGATCGCAGACTTTGGATGGTCTGTACATGCTCCATCTTCCAGGAAAGCCACGCTGTGTGGCACCCTGGACAACCTGCCTCCAGAGATGATTGAAAGCAGGATGCATGATGAGAAGGTGGACCTCTGGAGCCTAGGTGTTCTCTGCTATGAGTTCCTAGTGGGGATGGTGCCTTTTGAGGCACACACTAGGAGACTTACAGAAGGTTATCTCGGGTGAAATTCACATTCCCTGACTTTGTGACGGAGGGAGCCAGGGACCTCATTTCAAGACTGTTAAAACACAATTCAAGCCAAAGGCTGACACTAGCAGAAGTCCTTGAGCATCCTTGGATCAAAGCTAATTCCTCCAAACCTCCAACTGGTCATAATAGCAAAGAGTCAACTCGCAAATCATCTTAGGGAATCTGGAGCCATGGGCACTGTGCAACTGTGAGAAACTCCCCATTGAAGCCGCGGGGACCGTTATTGCTGCCCTCGGGGTGCCTTGCTGAGCAACTCGTCCCGGAAACCCCACCTGTTGCCCAGTCCCCAAGAACCATGCTGCCTTTCCTGATTTAGTAGTCTGGAGGGAAGGTTCTACTGCAGCTGTCCCCCCCTGGCCTATGCCCCAGGTGTCCTTGTGTGTGGGGGTGTCTCACTGTGGGAAAGTTACCAGTGATCACCTGCGTCGTGCCAGAGTGTGTATGTAACTTACTGGGTCACCAGGCCTGGGAAACTGTTGGAATGGATATGTAATCTTTTAAGTGTCAAATAAAGATTTGTATAGACTGTTTTTAAGTGAAAAAAAAAATCTGAACTTGATGAAAAGCTTTTGGTGTTAGATTATTAGAACAGAAATCATGTCTCAAGGATTAGACCCTGCATTTAAAATCTAAAAGGATTAACTGATTATACTCTATTGAATTTGGGATTACATAATCTTGTTGAATGTTGACTTAGAATTTTGTGATGTGTCACTTATAACTCCACATATAGGAAAAATATAGAGTGATGATTTGTATATACTTGGCCCAGGGAGTGGCACTATTAGAGGGTGTGGCCTTGTTGGAGTAGGTGTGATCTCGTTGGAGTAGTTGTGGTCTCATTGGAGTAGGTGTGTCACTGTGGGCATGGGTTTTAAGAACCTCACCCTAGCTGCCTGGAAGTCAGTATTCCACTAGCAGCCTTCAAATGAAGATGGAGAACTCTCTGCTCTGCCTGCACCATGCCTGCCTGGATGCTGCCATGTTCCAGTCTTGATGGTAATGGACCTCTGAACCTGTAAGCCAGCCCCAATTAAATGTTGTCCTTTTAAGACTTGACTTGGTCATGGTGTCTGTTCACAGCAGTAAAACCCTAACTAAGACAATAGGAATGCCAAAGAATTGATGAGAAATAGCCAAAATTAAATCATCATTTTTTTTTTTTTTAAAGAATGAATCCGTATTTTGAGAGGCTTTTCATGACAGCTTGGTCTCAATGAGGAAGAAAAAGACACAAGTGAATCTTTTGTTTCCTTAGTGCAAAATGATCTTTGAGAAATAGTGACATGTGGACAAACTTGGAGACAATGGGGAAGATTGGAGGAGACAGACAAGGGCTGTGATTGTCTGTCTCTTAGAAACAGGAGCCAAATCCTGTAGCTGAAACAGTGAGGTCAGGTAATCCTGGGCCATAATATTGAAGGTGCTGAGGGAAGATAGTAAGTGTCTCTAAGAGGGAAAAGGTGATAATTAGGAATAATCACTTGGGGCGGGGGTGGAGAGATGGCTTGGTGCTGAAGAGCACTGACTGTTCTTCCAGAGGACCCAGGTTCAATTTCCAGCAACCATAGGGCAGCTCATAGCTGTCTGTAACTCCAGTTCTAGGGGGTCCAACAGCCTCAGACAGACATCCATTGTCTTAGTCAGGGTCTGTATTTCTGCACAAAACATCATGACCAAGAAGCAAGTTGGGGGGAAAGGGTTTATTCAATTAACACTTCCACATTGCTGTGTATCACCAAAGGAAGTTAGGATAAGAACTCACACAGGGCAGGAACTTGGAGGCAGGAGCTGATACAGAGGCCATGGAGGGCTGCTGCTTACTGGTTTGCTTCCCCTGGCTTACTCAGCTTGCTTTCTTATAGAACCCAGGACTACCAGCCCAGGAATGGCCCCACCCACAATGGGCTGGGCCCTCCAGCCTTGATCACTAATTGAGAAAATGCCTTACAACTGAATCTCATGGAGGCATTTCCTCAAGGGAGGCTCCTTTCTCTGTGAGATCTTCAGCTTATGTCAAGTTGTCACACAAAACCAGCCAGTACATCCATGCAGGCAAAACACCAATGCAAGTGAAGAAAAAAAAAAAAAAACCTGAAGCCTGATAGGAATGAAAAGTGGTATGGCCAACTTGAAATGCAGGCCTAGGGTTCCTCTAGCACCAAGCTACACAGCGCCTCAGGAACTCTGCTCCTGAGTGTTTGCCCAAGAGAAATGAAAACACATGTCTATATGGAGTCCCCTACTTGAATGTCTGTAGCAGCATTTTCTGTCACAGTCTAAGAGGATAACAGTGTGGGTCTTCATCAGTGGATAAACGGATTGGTAAGAGGGGGTGTAGCCACACAGTGGGAGAGCCTTCCACCCAGGAAGAGAAAGAAATAGATATGAGCTATGCCCGGTACAGATAAACTTCGAAAATACCAGACTGAGTGTAAGCTGCCAGTCACAGAGGACCACACACCAGATGTCTGTGCGTGCAGCAACTAGATTAGGCATGTCTACAGAAGAGGAAGTATTAATGCTTGCTGAGAGCTGCCAGTGAGAAGAATTGAAGGAGCTGTAGCCAATCAATTGCTGTGCTGCTTAGGTTATTTTCTCCCTCAAATTTACACAAACTAAGACCATGTGTGAAGAGGGAACCTCAGTTGGGAATACACTTGCATGAGATTGGACTGTAGGCAAGCTAATGGGGCCTTTTTTTTGATTTATGATTACTGTGGGAGGGGCCATCCCACTGCGGGTGGGGCTACTCCTAGGCACTGGGGTGGCCCTGAGTGCTAAGAAAGCAGGCTAAGAAGGCATGGGGAACAAGTCAATTATCAGTGATCCTCCATGGTTTCTGACTCAGTTCCTGCCTCCAGGTTCCTGCCCTGCTTAAATTCTTCCCCTGGCTTCCCTGTGGGATGGACTATAAACTGTGAGGTAAAATGGCCCCTTTCCTCCCCAGCTTGCTTGAGTCCTGGCCTTTATTACAGCAATCAAAAGTAAACTAAGACAGTACTCTCAAACCTTTTTTACATAATCTATACCCCCATTGTTGTAAATGAGAAACATGTAATATATAACATAGTAAATTATAAAAATTAATGTGGATAATTTAAGGTAATGAGAGAAACTAAGAAAGAAGAGGATATTGGGAGATGGGTATGTCAGGTCAGGGTGGGATGAAATTAATAATAATAATAATAATAATAATAATAATAACCTAAGTTCTGCTCACCCCTCTTAAAGGCAGACCAGCACACTTGGCAGATATCATGTATATGGCAAGGACAGGTTATGGGTCATTGCATGTGGTGGCTGTGACAGGGGCTCAGCTTTCTTGATTGTTGAGTCTTGCATTGTAACACATCCTTGCTCTTTGTCTGGCTTGGAGAACACGTTGGTTTTGTTTCTTTAGAAATCTCTTTAGATTTATTTATTTTACTTTATGTATGTGAATGTTTTGCCTGCATGCATGCATGTACACCATGTGCCTGCCTGCCTGTTGGAACCTCTGGGGTTACGGATGGTGGCGAAACACCCTGTGGGTTTTCAAAATTGTCCCTAAGTTATCTACAAGAGGAACAACTGCTCTTAAGCACCGAGCCACCTTCCAGCCTCGCCACTTTCATTTCTGATGTGGGGCTTCTGGTCTGGAATTCTGTGTCCAACACAGACACTTCTATGACATTTCCTCCCTGTGCCATTGTGTGGTTATGCACACACACACACACTGCACACACTCACACACAGTAACAATTCTGGTGATTGGCAATGCTGGCATCTAAGTGTCTTCTCATGTTTTCAGGCTGGTCAATGGATTATTGGTCTCTCCCGGCAAATAAACCTTGAATTCATTGCGAGCTCCTGGAAACTTGATAGCCAGGATGGTAGTGTAGAAAACCGAGGCAAAGTGTGGCCAGTCCCTTCTTACAAATTCAGCTTGGTACGCCTTCTACAGAAGCTCTTCCCCAGCCATGGCGGCTCCGGGCTGTTTAAGGATTTCATCATGTGGGGCTTTAATCTTTCAGACTGTGATTTTGGAGGGTTTAGAATGCAGGGATTTTGATCTTGTCTAATCTCAAGGTTCAGGATTTGTGACTTTTAGGGTTTTAAGGTGTTTGGGGTCTTAGAGAGTTAGAGAGTTCAGGATTCAGTCCATTTGGGCTTGTGACTGGCACCCGTGCCACCCTGAGCCCTTCTCTCGTGCTCCCAGAACACGGTGCCTTGCTCTTCCTGTGTGCACATTGCCTCAGCTGCAGCTTGTTCCTTTTGCACTGTCTGTTCTCAACCCACACTTCCCAGTAGCACTCCTGGGATCATGCATTTTAACACATGGGAATTTGGATGAGGGAGACATTTAATACCCAAACAATAGCATCAGCCTTTATCCTTGTGTACAAATTGAAACAGATCAAAGGGGTCTAGAAATCATGACATATGCATAGGAGTCAAAAGAAGCAAGGCAGCTTGGCTTGGAAATGTGTGTGTGTGTGTGTGTGTACACATACACACACACACACACACACACACACACACACACACATGAAAGGGGGCTCATTAGATTGGCTTATAGGCTGCTGTCCAGGTAGTTCAACAGTGGCTGTCTCCTGACAGAAAGGTCAAGAATCTGGTAATCATTCAGTGTATATGAGGCCGGATGTCTCAGCAGTTCCAGTCTGGTGCTGGAGTCCTAGAGGAATCCTAGAGACCTGCTGATCTTCAGTCTATGTTGTAATCCTGAAGACGTGGGTACCTCAGCAGCAGGATAGATGAACTTGCCAAGTGAGAGTGAGGGCCAGCAGCAAAAAGAAAACATCCTTTTTCTGTGGGCTGCCACCCAAAAGGTGTGACCCAGATTTGGATGGGTCTTCCCCACCTCACCCCATCCAATCAAGAAACCCCTCACTGCTGTGCCCAGTTGCTTGGGTTTTAGTTGATTCCAGGTGGGGTGAAGTTGATAACCAAGATTATCTGTCACACTTGATGACTCTAGACTGTGTCAAGTTGACAATAGGGGCTCACCAGCAGAGAGGGACAGGTACAGGGTTTGTCAGTTGAACAAGTTTGTGGTAAGAAGCAATCTGGAGCCTCAAGCAGGATAGTTCTTCTAGGTTTGCTGTTTCTGTGAGCAACTTCTCATAAACCAAGGCATGTTAGTACTCGGCCAAAGACTGTCACTGCTGTCACAATCAGAAACTGGCATAGATGCTCTTGTTTTGCGGTTACAGTCAACTTTCTTACTGTGGGCAATTACTTCCTTAATGATTTCTTTGTATCTCTTCCGACTGGAGGGCAGATCAGTGGAATCCACTTTGTGAACAGCCACCAGTCCTTTTACTTCTGATTATGTCGCCAGGGATAATCACTCAATACTTGCTTAGTCTGAAGCAGGGAGGGGATTATACAGCCTGGTATTGTATAGGAAAATTCCAAATATCTTCCTAACCCCAGGGAGTTTCTGAACTATTTCTGAAGCAGCCAAATGCTGTGTAGAATTTAGGTGCAAAGTCTCTACTACAATGCAAAGGATATTGGCTGGATTTCTTTTTGTTTTCCCCCTAAAATTATATGTATGTGTATGGGTATGTGCATATGAGTTGCAGTGCTCACAGAGGCCAGAAGAGGGCGTTATATCACCCAGAGCTGGAGTTACAGGAAGTTGTGAGCCACCCATTGTGGGGGGACAGAACATGGATTCTCTGTGAGAGCAGAATACAGTCTTAACTGCTGCTCTCTCTCCAGCCTCTTGGTTGGATTTCTAGGTGTATCTTAACAACTAGTTAACTAGGTAGCTTCAGACCAAGTCATTTCTCAGTGTGGAGAATTAAGAGATGGGAGAAAATGATTAAAGCCTTTTCTGACTCTGAACTCTTAGGGACTCTTAATATCCACAGCATTTCAGTCAATCTTTAATGCCTTTCACATGGCCTTACATTATAGGGCATACATAGAGCTTGGTTCATAGCTATGGAAATGAAATTTTAATTTCTCGTGCCACATACAAAGGTTTAGAGAAGCCCATTTTATTTTTGAGTTTTCCACTTTGTGTAGAGCTCTGATATTCTAGTAACCACAAGCTCCGCCCCAGATTGACATTTAAGAACCTATTTTAATCTCTCCCGCCCACGGGGGCTAATGGACAGCCTGTGTCTGGTATTTGAGATTTCCCATTCTCTCATAATCACTGAGTTTCAGATGGTTCATTTCCAGCTGTAAACAAAGGAAGAGCACTTACCTTCTTGATTATTCTTGAGGGATTCTTCATTTATGTTAACCATCCTGCTTCCTTTGATGCCGTACATTCCTCAAGAGTCACCACGACAGTGTGAGCAATGTCAGAGCCCAGAAAGGATGCTCACTTGGATGGGCTTTTTTTGTCATGTGCTGCTTTGAGGCTGCATGGAGAAGTCTGGCAGGTACTACACCAGAGAGCAGGTGCCTGGGCTCTGGAACTACCCTGTGACTTGGAAAGCTGCTTCATCTGTGCCCTTCCTTTTCGTTTTTACATATGTGGTCCAGTGGTCACATTTCCCATTGCTGTGAAAACATATCTGACAAAAACAACCACAAAGGAAGGGTTTATTATGGAGCAAAGTCAAAGCATACTGTCTACGAATGTGGGGAACCAGGGCAGCAGGAACATGAGGCAGCTGGTCACATTGCATCAGTCAGAACACAGAGAGAAGAATGTTGGTGCTCTCTTCTTTATTCAGTGTGGGATCCCAGCCCATGGAATGTCACTGCCCACTTTTAGATTTGGCCTTACAACCTCTGTAAAATTAAGACAATCCCTCACAGGCGGGCAAAGAGGCTTGCTTATCTCTTCACTGATCCTAGATCCTAGGAAGCTGACAATCCAGGTTAACCACCACAGGTTGTGTGTACCATTCAGTGTTCAGGCAAGTGACATGGAAGCCTGTGGTGCTTTCCTGACTTACTGTGTTCAAATAGTGACCATGATATTAAGCGGAGCTTCTTGTGTAAACTGTATCCTGTGCCCATATATCTCTGGAGGTGCAAGTCACACTGATCTGATTTTCCAATCATTCATGACAGTAAGAATCCTGCCATGCCTTCCAGTCTGGGCTGGTGCCCTGAGCAGACCTTGGGCGCCAACTTCTCAGCCAGTCCCACAACAGCCAGAGGAAGTTCAACTCCCAGGTGCTCTAACACACCCAAGATCACAGGATCACAGGATCACAGGAGCTTGGTTACACCAGGATCTCAGGGTTGCAGAGGCAACTTGACTCCCAGGAGCTCTGTCACACCCATAATCTCAGGATCCCAGAGACAGCTGGTATCTGAGGAGTTCTGCCACAACCAGGATCACAGGAAGAATAGGCTCCAGTCAGATATAGGGATGGCAGGTAGCACTAGAGATAACCAGATGGTGGGAGGCAAGCGCAAGAACATAAGCAACAGAAACCAAGCTTACTTGGCAACATCAGAACCTGGTTCTCCCACCATAGCAAGTCCTGGATACACCATTACACTGGAAAAGCAAGATTCTGATCTAAAATCACTTCTCATGATGATGATAGAGAACTTTAAAAAGGACATAAATAACTCTCTTAAAGTGGAGACCTGGAAAGGGGGAAACATTTGAAATGTAAATAAAATATCAAAAAATAAAAATTAAAAAAAAAATAAAAAAAAATAAAAGGGGGGAAAAAAAAAAGAAATACAAGAGAATGCAGGTAAACAGGTAGAAGCCCTTAAAGAGGAAACACAAAAATTCCTTAAAGAATTACAGGAAAACACAACCAAACAGGTGAAGGAATTGAACAAAACCATACAGGATCTAAAAATGGAAACAGAAACAATAAAGAAATCACAAAGGGAGACAACCCGGGAGTTAGAAAACCTAGGAAAGAGATCAGGAGTCATAGATGCAAGCATAACCAACAAAATTCAAGAGTTAGAAGAGAGAGTCTCAGGTGCAGAAGATACCATAGAAAACATTGACACAACAGTCAAAGAAAATGCAAAATGCAAAAAGCTCCTAACCAAAAACATCCAGGAAATCCAGGACACAGTGAGAAGATGAAACCTAGGGATAATAGGTATAGAAGAGAGCGAAGATTTCCAACTTGAAGGGCCAGTAAATATTTTCAACAAAATTATAGAAGAAAACTTCCATAACCTAAAGAAAGAGATGCCCATGAACATACAAGAAGCCTACAGAACTCCAAACAGACTGCACCAGAAAAGAAATTCCTCCCTTCACATAATAATCAAAACACCAAATGCACTAAACAAAGAAAGACTATTAAAAGCAGCAAGGGAAAAAGGTCAAGTAACATATAAAGGAAGACCTATCAGAATTACACCAGACCTCTCACCAGAGACTATGAAAGCTAGAAGATCCTGGGCAGATCTCATACAGACCCTAAGAGAACACAAATGCCAGCCCAGGCTACTAAACCCAGCAAAACTCTCAATTACCATAGACAGAGAAAACAAGATATTCCATGAC
>CM052700.1:8202203-8238025 GCA_028551405.1 Uromys caudimaculatus | reverse complement strand
GAAAGTAATCTTCTTTCAACAAACCCAAAAGAAGATAGCAACACAAACATAAAAATAACATCAAAAATAACAGGAAACAACAATCTCTATTCCTTAATATCTCTTAACATCAATGGACTCAATTCCCTAATAAAAAGACATAGAGTAACAGACTGGATACATAAACAGGACCCAGCATTTTGCTGCATACAGGAAATGCACCTCAGTAACAAAGACAGATACTACCTCAGAGTAAAAGATTGGAAAATAATTTTCCAAGCAAATGGTCCTAAGAAACAAGCTGGAGTAGCCATTCTAATATCAAATAAAATCAACTTTCAACCAAAAGTTATCAAAAAAGTTAAGGAAGTACATGTTTTACTGGTCAAATAGAAATATTTAAGGGACAACTTCAGCAAGTGTTATAGGTATCTGATGAATCTCAGTGTAATGGCCTTGGGAAACACAAAGGAATGTTGCTCTTTGCTCACAGTGAAGCTAACATATCTTTAAGGGAGAACATTGGAGGTATTTGAATTTTATGTTCACATTAGGGAGGTGAGTCCTCTATATTTTAGGAGAATAATATTTATTTTCTCTGAATTTAGTCAGGAGTTGTCAACTTATTTCTAATTGAGTGTTACAGTAGTAAGGTTTTCAAAGCCTACTGAAAACAAGTAACATTAAGCGTGTGATTTATGAGATTAGGTTATGTGTGCTATTTTGACTGAAGTCAACTTTCCTTTGTCATTTCAAAGGAGAAAAACTGAATGACCTATAAAACTGTAAGAGTTTGATCTGTCAGAAATAATTTCCAATAGCATAATGTTTTTATAAAGTGACTTAATTTATTTTAATCATATTTATAATGTGAAAGTATAAGATAATGATAATATTGGCTTCTAAAGTTTTAGCCAAAAAATAGTATTTTAATTATTATAGAAATGCCTACAAGTAATTTTATAATTTATTACTTCTGTACTTAACTTTGACATGTTTCTCATAATTCACCATTGTATATAATACTGTGATAGATATCCCACAGTACATACATAGTTTTGTCAACATAAATTCCTAGAAATAACTTTACTAGATAAAATTTTATGCCCAATTTATAATTTGGTACTTGTTGGTAAACTGTTCATTAGAAGTACTAAATTGATTTGTACTGTTATATGGGACATTTCTCTAAAATTCTCTAACAAGTAAATTTTATTCTATATAAAAAAAGATGTTAGTCCTAGAGGGGGAAAAACTGTTGTACAAGCCAATTAGTTCCTCTTATTTTCAATCAAAATCTGTTTGATAATTTTCCTTATTCTGATTTTAAAATGTCTCTTCTTTCCCAAGGCACCCTAATGTCATTTCCTCTTGCCTCCCACACAGTAGCTCTCCATCCATTTCCTTTTCAAACATTCAGTTCTTGCTCTGTTGCCCCTTTCGCTATTAAAATAAAAAATATATATTATACATATTATACATATATGCATGTATATGTATATATATTACTATATGTGTCTTATTATATGTATTATATATTATATATGCATATGTATCATACAATTATTATACATATATAATGTATATTACATATATGTATTTCCTTCATTTGACTACTAAACTTAATGCAAAAAAAGTCTAAATCTTTTCAACTTATTGGGTAAGTATTTAAGATTTTAAATCAGGGAAAGTAAACATATCTTAAGGAGGAAGCAGCAACTGCTGCCCAGGATTAGGACAGTGGGGGTAGTGAAGCTGCTCTCAGTAGTTCTTGGTAGGTGAGAAAGATTGACATGAAGGACAGGTGGATTATGACAAATTCACAAAGGTTCTCTTCTGTAGAAAGATGATGTGGGTTGACAATCACAGAGGAATACCGAACTGAGTTTGATACCATGGAAAAATTTATATGACTCTGTGTGCCTTTGGGAGTGTATGTATTTAAAAATTATTTAAAAAATTATTTTGATAAACTTTTCATTTTGAAAGATAAATTATAAAGTTATATATCATATATAGTAAATATTAAACCATGTAGGGATGAGATGATGTCATCAGAAAGCAGCTTCTTTTTATTTACTCTTCCTTGGTGAATTTTCAGTGACGGTGACTGGCTACTCATTTGCCCCTGATAGTATGTGTAAGTGAATGAATTCCTCTACAATCTTAGGTAACACAAAATATATAAACCCTAAAAGTAAAATGCCAAGTCATTGTGAGAGCCAAAGTTTTCATTAAGCAGTGAGACAACTCAAAACTGAAGTCTCCCTCTTCCTGCTTCCAACACGTCTCTGCTGAGCAATGGGCTCCTGCCCTCATGCCCCGTGAGCCTCCAGTCTTTCCTCGTTGTAACCTGTTCCATGGTGAGGGTGGGGGAGGAGGAGATTGCACTAGAGTGTTTTATTGGCTGGCACTGTGGAGGTGACATGGGTACCCCCTCAGGTGGCAGCCATTAAAGCTAATTAATTCCTCCTTGTGTGGGAATTGGGTTATGCACTGGGAGTCTGGGCCCCAGGGTGGTGATGTTAAGATGTGGCAGGTCCTTTAAGAGGTGGAATCTGAAACCCAGCATGGTAGCACCTGTCTTTAATCCCAGTACCCAGGAGGCAGAGGCAGGCAGATCTCTGTGGGCTGAGACCAGCCTGGTCTACATAATGAGTTCCAGGAGAGCCAGAGCAGATAGTGAGACCTGTCTAAATGAAATATGTAAGTACAAAGGTTTGCCCAGAGTCTGTGTTGTTGACTCTGCGCATTCTTACCCCTGTCTTCCAGGGTCTTGGTCATAGCCACAGCAACAGGAAAACACATTTTTATACCTGAATGTTATTTCTTAAAAATGTCAGAAGGGCCTGGGGAGATGGTTCAGCAGTTAAGAAGACTGGTTGCTCTTGCAGAGGGACAGGTTTCAATTCCTTATTATTTTCTTTTTTAAATAAGAAGAGTCGAAGTTAATGGACCAGTAAGAAATAACTTTGGTTATTTTTACATGCCTATGTGGAAGGAATTTAAGTTATTTAATCACATTAACCTGTACAACCTTTTGAGGTAGGTGATGAGTTATCTCATAATTGGAGAGACTATAGTAACGTTCCTCCTCTTCCTCCTCTTCCTCCTCCTCCTCCTCGTCCTCCTTCTCCTCTTCATCCTCCTCATCCTCCTCGTCCTCGTCCTTCTTGTATTGCCTGATATAAAGTTGTGACCATAACATAACTTCTATGTGAAAACTATTCACAGAGAAAAATAAAAATTTCAGAGGCCACAAATATAGTTCTTCCTTAATGGGTTTAGCAAAAGAAAGAGGTGGATTCAAAGGGAATAAAATAAAAATTCCCTTACTTGCAAGCATTCCAAAGGCTCCTTGCAAAGACAGACAGACAGACATGGGTGTCCCTCTGTGGCTGCTTCTAAGCATGTCTAAAATGAACTTTATTTGTGAATGACAAAACACTTGCTGCTTTTCTTTCTCCTGACATTGTTTTCCTTGAATTGATTGACAAGCATATGCATACAGTCACAAGAATGTGCCAGCTTTTCTATAAAACTCCCACTCAACAGACATCTAATTAGAAAGCTTATGAAAAAATAAGCAAGGAAACAAGCCAACCATTAACTGTATTCTACAGAGACCACGGAGGGGCTGGGCACGGCGACATATTCCCACGACACCAGCGATTGGAAGTCAAAGGCAGGAGGATCATGAATTTGAGGCTAGCCTGGGTTATATAGTCAGCTCTAGGCAAGCCTGGGCTACAGGAAAAATCTTGATTCACAAAACAAAACAGAGAAATCAAACCAAAATAAACAAAAACCCAAACAACAATCAAATAAATGAAACAACAGTTTGCATGGTACTGAGCAGAGTGCTGCTGATACCATGTGAGGCTGGCTTTGCCCATTGCTGAACAGTGGGTTTGCAGTGAGTTCACGTACATGGGAGTCAAGGGTTGGGGCAGGAGAGCAGTCACTCTCCAGGGCATTGGGCTTAGAGCTGTTTATGGGAGGAAAGCAGGGTGAAGAGTGGAGTCCTTTGTGCACACAAGGGGAATCCTCATAGCTCATCATGGGGCACAGGTTAAAAAATGGTGCCGCCACCAGCACCACCACCACCACCAGCACCACCACCATCATCATCATCATCAGAGGGTGGAGTTTGGAGCCTTCTGATGTTGTCCACTGGATAATTCAACAGACCTATATGAAGATTAGGTGGTCTCAGAAAAAGGAGCCTTCAAGACCCTAAAAAATAACCTAGGAATGACACAGATTGATGTTGGCCACAGCTATACAGCCAGTATGAGACCAGTAATATAGTGCACAGCCACATGACTCCAAAATGAACTATTCTTTAAAATGTTTATTTTGTTTATTTTACCCCCCCCCCCCACATTTGTGTGTGTTCCTCACCTTTCACCTTCTTGTGACTGTCCTTCTTATTTCTGATGCTGCAACGTGTACCCCAGGCTAGCTGGTCCATCCTCCTGTCTCCACTTCTCACCTTTCAGTATAGTGCTAGGAACATCACACCAGTTTGAGTTTTTATGTGGGTTCCAGATTTGAATGTGTGTTCTGGGGATCAGATTTGGGTCGTGAGTCTTACACTGCCTTTACCCTCTCGGCCCTCTCCCTGGTCCCCAAATTAGTGATTCTTAAAATGAACTATAAGAAAGTAAACCAAAGTCTTTCACCGTGAGTTAACTACAGATTCCATTCAGGTGTCCCCCTGGTTTTACGGTGTGTCCCAGAATGAGAATCAGGAGCTGGCTCTTGCAGAACACGTGTAGACCATTGGGCAGAAAGCTGACTCTGGGAAGGGGTGGTGCTGTGTGGGCTGTGCCCATACTGGGTGTGGACATGTGCTTCTTACCTTTAAGTGGGAATGGAGAGAAGGATGGATCGTGTGGGTCTTTGTAGAAGACTTGAACAGAAGGCTACCCCTTTTAAGCATTCCCTCTGTTAGCCCTCCTCCCCATCCATCACGGGGTTGACTTTAACGACAGAAATGCAGGGAATCTACTCTGAAAACTATGGGATGGTTCAGAGGAAACTTAAAGATGTATGCAGACGGGGGCTTTTCCGAGCTCGTGGCTTAGAAGATTCTACCGTGCCCACACCACGCCCACATGGCTCTGCACAGTCAGATTCTCAAGCTCTCTTATGCGCGTGGCTTATAAACTGATGAGTTGAGTATAAAAATTGATATGGGAATGCAACAAAGGTAGAAAGCATGCTGCTAAATGCCAAGACTGATTTAAAGTCTGCAGATTTATTATTTACCATTTTAAAATTGTATTTTTTGTTTAATTGAGATTATGTGTATGTGTGAGGGAGCACGGGTACTGTGGTGTGTATGTAGGTCAGAGGTCAGCTTACAGGAGTCAGTTCTCTCTCTCTCTCTCTCTCTCTCTCTCTCCCTCCCTCCCTCCCTCCCTCCCTCCCTCCCTCCCTCCCCGCCAGCTCCTGCTTTTTGTTCTTTAACAAACCTAGTAATACTTTAATTGCCTTTTCTCCTTTATATTTTTGATATTAAATATATCATCTATATAGAAGGCTATGCTACTTGTTTGGATTTCGGAGGAAATAATAAAATGGTGAGCAAAAGTTACATGCTTTTTTAAAAGCCAGAAAGCACAGCCATAAGAACATTTTGTTCACGGATAAGGAGAAGTTTGAACTTAGGAAATGGTACCTTGACACATTTTCAGAATGTACAGAGGGAAATTTTCATCTTCGTGAGATTTGCCAGCGTTCATTAAAGAGAAGAGACACACTTGCCAATGACGACAGAAGCCCAGGCACGTCAGAGGAAAATTCACAAGAGAGGAGAACTCCAGCTGAGCTCTTCTTACCAAAGTACACTGAGGAAACTTCCAGAGCCATGGGCCAAAGACCACATACGAGGGCAATTCATCTCCTATCTCAAGTTCGTATGAAAAGGTGACCATATGTAGCTTGTCCATGGGGGAAAGCCATTTTCCAGGAGGCTGTAAATCTCATTGACTGAAAGCTAATGTGTACTGAGTGATCACCATGGAGACCCATTCCTAGGAAGGAGTTTGGGAAAGAGGGTGAAGCACTGGAGGAGGAAACGCTGTCTGTAGAGACACAGCAGACAGGAATCCTGCCCATTCCATGAGAAAAACCTCAGAGAAGACCCGTCTTACATAAAGTAACAAAGGCTCCATGGCGAAAGGCATTGTGGAAATGGAAATGTTGATCTGAAGCTGATTTTGCAAACCTAATGTTTTTCTTTTGAGACAGAGTCTCACTGTGTAGCCCTGAGTGGCCTGGAACTTACTATATAGACTAGATGGCCTTGAGTCAATAGAGAGCAACCTGCCTTGACTCAGTGCTGGGGTTAAACCTGTGCATCGCCAGACCCAGATAGACCTAATTTTAAATCTACCTTACCTTTACAAAGTTAACCCCAAATATTAATCACCAGTGATCAAGGGGTTGGTAGCTTTATTCCTCACAAGGCCTCTGAAATGCTAACATCAACACAACCATCTTTCTTTCTGTTCACATGTGCAAGTTTTTTATTGTCTCAGGACCGTTAACTATTTGGTACTTGTTGGTGAGTTATTTTTTTGAATCCGAGAAGTCTTCAACTGCGGAGGGCATTGCTGTTTGTTGAAAGGCAGTTTGGGAAGGTCTCAGGAATACAAGGTACCTTCACTTGTCACTTCTGGTTTTGTGAAGGTGAATATGGCCGTGAGAGTGAGTGACAGTTGCTCCACACAGGACGCAGGTGCGCGCCTGGCTGTGTCCTTCTGGGAGAGTGTCAGTTTGGAGAATTTGACTTGAATCCTTCGATAGGCAGAAAACCATAAGAAACATTGTGATAAGACAAAAATATATATATATGTAACAATGTTATTTTTAATACCAAAGTCAAGTGGCCTTTTGCTTATGTTTATAATTTACCAGGCATTGCTACTCCTGCTGGTAACACTCAAGTGCCTTTTATTGCAGGTTGTTTGAGCATCTGTTAAACTTTTCAGATAATGTCTTCCTGCCCCAGATGTTTAGTCAATGCGTGTGTGTGTGTGCGTGTGTGTGATGTGTATGTGTGTGCATGCGTGTGTGTTGTATGTGAGGTTTTACAATTATTTAGCTTAGGACACCACAAGGCAGTAAGGCATTGGGCAGCTGCAAAGGAAAGGCACACATCCTAATGACAAAGAGATCTGGGTAATCATAGACATTTTCACTGTTAGCTGAGACATGGTTATATGACAAACGGTCTTCAGTTGATTAGGTGCTGAAGGCAGTGTTCCAGACCCAAATGCTTTGAAAATTCTTTTAATTTATAAAGATGTGGAAAGAAGTACTTTGCTAAATTGCGTATCTTTTTTTCTTCGCTGCCAGGATTACTAGCCTAAGATAGAGCAGATACCCATTTCTAAGAAAACCCAAAGGGCACCAAGTCCAAACATGAGGAAAATACAACTAAGGGGGGGTTCAGTGGGGTCAAGTGTGGTAGCGCTTTTAGAGATGAGTCCAGAATTGTATTTTTCTCATCATTATCCGAGTCTTGAGAAAGATGCAAACTAGACCTATTGATATAGCTGTGGTATAGACAGTTGTACGTTCTGGGAATAATTTCATGAACCTTCTTTCTTAGAGATTCATCTACTATTTAGACACATTTGGAATGAGAAGCTTGTCGACATGCCAGATCTCAGCCCCACTGTGTGAATTCCAGGAAGGCTCAATTGGCTCCTGTCCTTCATTTATTTCTGTTGTGATAAAACACCCTAGTAAAAGGCAGCAAATAGTGAAAGGGTTTATGCCGGCTTGCGATTCTAGGTTAGACTCCACCATAGCAGGGAAGTGTAGTAACCAAAACCAGCTACTTGCATCTTTACCTCTCCGCTTTCTTTCTTCTCTTACATCATGCAGGACCCAGGCTAAGGGATCAAAGCCATCTGCTTTCTCTTTGGGTCTTTTCACATCAATTAATATAATTAAGGCAACCCCTCACTCACATGCCACAGTCCAACCTATTCTCAGCCATCCCTCACTGAGACTCTTTTCCTAGGCAATTCTCGACTGTCTGGAGTTGACTATTAAAACTAACTGTCACAGCGACAATAGGCATTGTTCATGACTGCTGTCAGAATTGGTTGAGATATAAACTGTGAAAACTGTCCACTGCAGAGCCGGAAGCAGGGTTAGTTCCCCAGTGAGCAATCAGCTTCGAATGCCACAAAAGGCTGAGCAATAAAGCCTAGCCCATGGCAGGCTCACAATAAATATTAATTTGCTACTGTAGAATAGTTGTTAGATAAGACTTTTTTTGTTTTTGTTTTTCCATAATTTCAGAGGAAATGATTTTAGTGTAGGACGGGAAAGAAATCAACTCCCATCCCAAGAGAAGACATTTTAAAGCTAAAGAGACATAAGTCGTTTACATATCTGGCTTGTTTGAAAGTTTTCATTTTTTTCTTAGAAGCTGTTGGATCAATCATAGACTACCTGATAATGTATGTAATGGATGAGCTGTTGTGAGCGAGGCCGGCACTGAGCACACACAATGTGGATGTGGCCTCCTTTGTACTGTCGGTATATGGCTTTCTTTGTCTTGGGAGTATTACATTTATTGTGCTTCAGGAAGCTACTCCTAACTTCTGGGTGAATTTTGGTGCAGGCTTGAGTGACATTTAAAAGGTCATTGAATTGACAATTACTAAAGTAAAGGGTATTGAGTGATAAGCGTGGAAGTCTGTCCGTTATTAAAATCCTGTACTTTATAAGGAACTTTGACACAGTCTTTATCCTCACAGCAATCCTGCCACGTGTGTGTCCTGAAGCTGTCTCTTCTTCCAGTGTCCTCTTCTTCCTCCTGTAAAATGTAAACAAAAGTGTATATGCATGTGCATGCATACACTTGTGCACGTGTGCTAGGAGCCAGCCCAGCTGTGTGTCTATGTGCACATATGCTAGTGCAACTCTAGAAGAGTGCATAGGATCCCTTGGAGCAGGAATCATAGGTGTTTGTGAGCTGCCTGATGTGGGTGCTGAGAACCAAATTTTGGTCCTCTGATGCAGTAATGATTGCTGAGCCATCTCTCTTTTTAAATGGAAAGTCTGAGTTGTAGAGGAAATAGGGACTTACTCAGGGGTACACAGACAAGCACATCTTCAGAGGCCAAGGGTAGCTTACTCACTGCTTGCTGTGTCCAAGGGAAGCCAGCCATGTGGTCCCATTCATGAAAGACTTGTCAACGTATTTCTCTTCCCACCTACCAGAGTTACTTTTGTTTGCTTCTAGAATGTTTTGCACACAGAAAGCACCAAGAGCCATGATGTTTTGGCCAAAATGACTCTTTAGTCAGTGGGCTGGGAATGCAGTAGATTTGTCATCGTTTCTCACAGAGATGGCCTTCCTGACAGCTCCTACTCTCTTGGGCCAGAGCTCCTGAGAGGAGCCTCAGAGGAGTTCTCCATCTCTAGAGGAGGAATTTGGAAGTACGGCCATCACAGCCTGGGCATCTGGTGAGTCTGAAAATGCTGTTATTTGCAGTAATCTTCAGGAAACTGTGCTCTGGCCTGGCCGTTTAATAACTTGCTCAAGAAAGACTTCATTGTTTGACTACAGGGTTTTGGGAACCCTGGAGATTTAAAGTTAATTCATTGTTGTGAATCTTTTAGGAGGAAATTCTATATCCAGATCAGTTCTCCTTTTCCCTCCATCTCTCCTTCTGATTCTCCTGTGTCCCTCCCTTACTTCTGCCCTCTCTCTTCCCTCCCCTCCTCCTCCTCCTCCTCCTCCTCCTCCTCCTCCTCCTCCTCCTCCTCCTCCCCCTCCTTCCTCCTCCTCTTCTTCTCTCCTCCTCCTCCTCCTCCTTCTCCTCCTCCCCCTCCTTCCTCCTCCTCTTCTTCTCTTCTCCTCCTCCTTTTCCTCCTCCTCCTTCTCCTCCTCCTCCAACATTTTCTTCTGATATGTGTGCTCATATGTGCATGTGTAATCGTGTAGGTGTGGAGGCCAGAAGTCAAACTCAGATGTCATCTGGCCTGGAGCTCAACAGTTAGATTAGGCTGTCTGTCAGGAGAGCTCTAGGGACTCACTCACCAGTCTCTGGGATTATATGTTCACTATGTCTGGCTTTTTAAATACAGAGATTGAACCCAAGTCCCAGGCTTGCAAAGCACATGCCTTACTGATGATCCATTTTGCCAGCCCCTCTACATTCTTCTTAAAGAAGAAAGTTGTTTGTGGGGCCTTAGCTCACTACATTTCTGTAAGATTCGAACCTAATGGTCCCCTCAAAGGCTGAATTCTGTATAATTGTTGACTCAGTTTCCCCTTACTATTATATATATATATATATATATATATATATATATATGCATTCTAATTAATTTTTGAGCATTTATTTATTTACATTCCAAATGCTACCCCTTCCTGGTTTCCCCCTCACAGAGTCTTTCCCCCTCTCCTCTCCCCTTCTTCCCTGAGGGGATGTCCCCCTGGTTATCCTTCCCACCTTGGTATATCAAGTCTCTGCAGGATTAGGTGCATCCTCTCCCACTGAGGCCAGACAAGGCTACAGCTTTAGAGACAGCCCTTGCTCCAGTTATCGGGGGACCCACATCTAGACTGAGTTGCACATATGTGACCTATATTCTGGGGGCCTTAGTCCAGCCCCTGTATGTTCTTTGGTTAATGGTTCAATCTCTGAGAGCTCCCAAGGGTCCAGGTTGGTTGACTCTGTTGGTCTTCCTGTGATGTTTCTATATTAGCTTAGAATGTTTAATTGGTGTCCTGGGAATGGACAAATCATGCTTATAGTTTTGTTTTACCTAGGATTTGGAATTCAGTCATTACTTTTCTGTACTTTATTAATAATCCTTTGGTCTAGAGTTACTTGCATACATTTTGTTGTTGTTGTTGTTTTTGTGTTTGAGACAATGTCTCCCTTGGTAGTCTCGGCTGAGCTTGAATTCACTACATAAATGAGACTGGCCTTAGGCCTTAAACTCACCGAGATCTGCCTACCTTTGCCTTCTGAATGTTGGGATCAAAGGCATGTACTTCCACATTTGGCTTGCATAGATATTTTCATTAGACAAGGTAACCACTTCCAAGCCATTGAGGCGCCTTTTCTGTGTGACTCTGAATTTTGCTTTCAAGAATCAAAGAGTGTCTGGGCTAGCCACAATGTCCTTGAACAATAGACGTCATTCTACTGTGGTAGCTCAGCCTTGTGGTTCTCTGACTTGACTGGAAGTAATAAAGCTGAAGCCAGAGCCCAAGATCATCTGCCTAATTCAGAGCAACCCTAAGCAGAAATTAGTCAGAAGTTAAGCAAATCCCAGTTGGCAAGGACATGACAAATATCCCACAGTCCTGAGAATATTTAAATGCCATAAAGGTAGTAGTTAATTTAACATAAGGAAATGATTTTAATAATAAAACCACAAACTTCAGGCTCATTCTAATTTTCTTTTCCCACCTTCAATTTCCAGCCAGGAAATAGTGTCGTGGAAAAAACAACCTTGAGTTGTTTCAATTCTCGATGCTGAAGAAATACATTCAAGTTATTGTCAGCTAATTCCTGCAAATGCCCGTCTCACTGATTCCTAAAACCTTCTGAGGGAGATTCTGTAAGCTCCTTTGGTAAACTCCAGCAATGAGCGGATGACTTTACAGCATTGAGGTGTGGTTCCTAGAATCTCTTGGTTTATGTCAGAACACCTTCAGTACTTCACTTTTGTGCACATAGAGATGGGGAAAACCCTCTGTGATGTGGCACTTTGATGCTTTCTCTTTTTCAAAACAGAGCTCTTTTCTTATTCTTTCAAACAGATTGCAGGAATAGAGCCGATGTGTGTTCACTTAGGGCTCCTGTTGAATACACTGTGTTTATAGTATATAGAGGTAATATGCTGGCAATAGCCTTTGTGGAGATGTGTGGTTCTAGAAGCATCTGAAGCCCTGACTATCCTGAAATTCTATATATATTTTTTAATGACTACAAAAGGTGGAGTTTACTCAGAAAAGCCCACATGACTCTTAAGTGCTGTATTCCTGTTTCTTGAACTATAAATAGTGTGGATAAGATTTGGATAAGCCCATGAACTTTCCACTGACTTCATTAGAACAGTGTTTTCCACTGGCTATTCCTGAGGGGCAGAGACTGATCTGATATGGGGTTGGCCAAGCATAAACACTGGATATTGAGCAACCACGAGAGACAGGGTGGATTAATGGTAGGAATGTATCGGCCTGAAATAATTCTTTGAATTCTTACCCTTGCTGTACATCTACTTGGGAAGGTCCTTGGGTGAATTCAGTCATTCCTAGGTTTAAATGTAATCTGCTTGGTATGGATTTTCAGATTTCCAGTGTTATTGTCTATGCTTGTGTTCTGAAGAGTCTTGGACTTGACTTGATTGTCAACTTGATATGATTTAGGACCAGCAGACCCTTGGACATGGGCTGCATCATTCCCCAAGTGAGGGTTCTGTATACGGAAGGCCAGCAGCCATCATCACTCACTGTCCTGACTCTAGTCTCAGCCTCAACTTCCCCCACCTTGATGGAGTGCATCCCTTCAAGTCCAAAGAGAAGGTTCTTTTCTTAAGTTGTTTTGTCATGGATTTGGGCAGAGCAACTAGAGAGTGAGAAAAAGTATAGAATATAATTTTCTACTGGTAAACCTTTGGGGCCCCAGAATTGTATTGTGGGCAGAGTAGATAGCTGAAGGATGCAGAGAGGGGACTTTTCTTCAGAACAAATTCAAAGCAAGAGAAGGAACCAATGGTGGGATGCCTTAGATGTTAAAAAATTAAGTTAGGTGGAAGGTAAGGATTTGACAATGACGGGGCTGGAAAGCTGGGTAAGTAGATCAGAATGTGGCTGGCAAAGGTGAAGACTTGAGAATGAACCTTGCACCCATATAAAAAGCTAGATAGATATGGCCATGTGCGCCTATGAGGCATAGAGATGGGAGTGCTGTTGCGCCTGGCTGGCTGCCAACTTAGCTTGAGATTATGAAAAACCCTGACTCAAGGGAATGAGGAGGAGAGCGACAGAGGAGGGCACCCCATGGCTTCCTCAGGCCTGTATAGTGCATACATGGGAGTGTGCAGTACAACATGGGCACACACATATATCACACTCACACACAGACACATAGATGCAGATACAGACACACAGACACAGATATACACACACGCAGACACACACATACAGAATGGTTGGCACCAGAATGTGGGGCAGTGGTCTGTGGTAGGCAATCTGACACCTGGTTGAGCACAGGCTAAACATTCTGGGAGACCCAGTGAAATATCCATGAGCTGTGAAATTTCCACAAGGGACCAGATTATGTTTTTGGCCAACGCTCCCGGAAGACTCCTGTAAAACAGCTACAGTTTTCACAACTCCTGTATAGAGAGAGGTCTGGCATATGAGATTTGTCACGTAGAAAGCAACTCTGAGTCCTCCACAAGCCAGTGAGGCACTACAACGTCCCCAGACCAAGCCAATGGAAAGTATCCGTTACCAAACCCCTGACTCCTCCCAAACAGTTTATCAGCGCATCCCAACCTGAATAGCTCTCTCTCTCTCTGCTCCACCTGCCTGCCCTGCCCGCTCCCGCGCATGCCTGCCACCTGCCATCGAGAAGGAATAAAGGTGCAAAACTGCTCCAGTGTCCAAGAGCCTTTTGTCCAACGAGCTGTAACACTTTTGACCTGAAGAGAGATCCGCTCTCTGGGCCGAGCGGTGGGGTGTGTGCTGACCGCAGCTGCGGGATCGTGCCACGGCTGGAACTGGGCGCGAAGCAGGAGAGTAGCTGGGGCGGCTCATACTCCCATCCCCGCCTGCGCTCCTCCCGCCCCCCTGCCGCGAACCAACACCAGAAGGAACCATGAATGGGTGATGTCATGTAAGCCACAAGGAACAGTTCCAAGGAAGAGGAAATGCTTTAAGACAGAGAGGTCTGAGTGGGCAAAACTGCACAATGGACGTGTCCACAGTATTCCACAAGTGGGAAGTATTTGGGATTTAACAAATAAGAACAACTTCAGTGCAGACTTGATGGACACAGGCCTGGCTGTGGTGAGAACAAGTCTCTAAAGAGAAAATGTGACCAGAACTTTGAACCTGGGTAGAGAGAAAGACAGGTAAGGGGGAAGCAGGAAGTTCACATTCATCCTGATTCCCCCAACTTTTTAATAAATAAGATAGGATTTCAACTTGAAAGTCTTCAGGGGAGATGCCAGCTGTGTTCTTCTTTGTTGTCCGCCTTACCTCTCTGCTCGGTTGATGTTTTCCATTATGAAAGATGCTAGAAACTAGGAATATAGGTTTTTCAGTTCTTGGGACCAACGGAGTAGAGCATCAGCCACAGTGTGGACTGTTTATTGACTGTGAATAGACTGTAGGAGATAAAGAAGGGTCCTAAACACTGCATATGGTTAATAGACTCCAAAAATACAAGCCTCTGGGAGCAGGTTATTACTATTGACAGTGATTAGAAAACTAACCCTCAGGGCTTTTTTAAAAAAAATTTTTATTTATTTATATATAGTACACTGTCTTCAGACACACCAGAAGAGGGCATCAGATGGTTGTGAGCCACCATATGGTTGTTGGGAATTGACAGGACCTCTGGAAGAGCACTCATTGCTCTTAACCACTGAGCCATCTCTCCACCCTCCCCTCAAGGCTTTCTTAATCCACGCCTTTATGATCAGTTCCTGGGAATCCAGATATGCAGCATGCTGCATTCCTGACAGGAATAAAGCATAGACCCAGGCTTCATGATGGAGCATCATACTGGCTAGTATTCTAGCTGCAGGTTGAGCAGAAAGAAGTCAACTGAGGCAGGCAGACAGCACAGCTGTGCAGGGCTTAGACAATGCTTGGCCTGAGGGCTGACAGAGGGGTGGCCACAGACAAGTGACTAGGGACGGTCTGATGATTTCGCCTTTGCTCAGGATATTTAGGTTGGATGAGGGAATAAATCACAAGCATTGTGTAACAGTAGTCTGGGACTTCAGGGAGGAGATGACCCAAAAAGAAGAAAACAGAATGGGGAAAAACTGCAGGAAATTAGGATAATGAACAGTTGGCTCACGTTGAGAGAGCTAGTTACGTTTCTTTGCTCAACATCTTTGTGTCTCTCTTTGAGGAAGTGAAATAAAGAGGGGAAAACCAAAACTCAGCTGTGTTCTTGTACCTTGAGAGGGTTGGAGAAATACTATAAATCTGCTGAGTTGAGAGACCATTATCTTTTCATTGGTTTGGATAGATGAGATAAACCACATGACTTAAGACATTGCTATTCATTTACTGTGTCATCTAGTTAAAGCAAACCTGACTCCAGATGAAGCAGGATGACCCTCTCCATGGAGGGTTAGCTGAGTTCTCTTGAGAGTTTCCTCAACTTCCAGTGAAGAAAGCAACGCACTGGTTGGTCTTTGTAGACATCTGTCACATTACTTCTCATGACAAAGACAGCACAAATGCTATGTCAACAGTTGTCTAGGGAATGATGAAGGGTGAAATGTCCGTCCATGGTCAAGATAAATGGGTGGCTTAGACAGTGTTGGACTAGACATGCTGACAGAGCAACCTTCTCTTTCTCAACTTGCTCAACCTTTTAATGCAGACTGAAGACTAAATCTTAGAGTAAGGATCTCAGGGGCTATGAAGATGGCTCAGGGGTAAAGTGCTTGGTTGAAAATAAGAGAGTCTGAGTTCAAATCTCCAGCATTTGTGTAAAAATCCAACATGTAATCCCAGCTTTGGAAGGAGGAATCAGGGAGATCCCAGGAGCTTACTGGCCAGGCGAGATCTTGGTGTAGTGAGAACCTCCCTTCTTAATGGAACAAGGCAGAGAATGATAGAAGTCAGCTGACTTCCTCCTCTGTACTCACCTGCACAGTCTCCCTCTCCCCCTCCCCCTCCCTCTCCCTCTCCCTCTCCCTCTCCCTCTCCCTCTCCCTCTCCCTCTCCCTCTCCCTCTCCCTCCCTCTCCTCCTTCACCCCCTCTCTCACACACCCACACGCACTATACATTAGTATAGTGATGTGTTCACTAGAAGAGAGGTTAGCATATAAACTGTCATGGCCACTGCAGAGTAGGGTATTTGTGGAACGAGCCACATTTTGACAGAAGGTTTTTTGGTAAATAAGTGGCAGAGGTTGGTAGAACTGGAGGGTTCTTGGATATTGCTGGGAGTTTGTTGTCTAGACTATTCCAGTGGCATGTCTACTCTGACCACCACTTTGCCCACCATTCTCTGGTGGTGCAAATGCAAAACATGACATAAAAACTAATGAGAGATTTTGCACAATAATCAAGAAGCACATGCAAGTGAAGGTAATTTGAATAACCCAAAGGAGAACTCTAACAGAACAATGCAAATTTTTATAGAATTTCAGAATAAAAATGGATAAAAATTTAAACCTAAGAAGATTAAAAAGTTAAAGAGACTCAGTAGGTCATGTCATGAGAGAAAAGCTGTGGAGGGTGGGGGAATAGAAATTATTAAACATAAAATGTCTAAAGCAAAAGCAAGAAACATAAAATTGAGATGGAACGTAAAACATGCAAAACAGAAGTCACATAACTCAGCAAACCAAGACAAAACTGATATGCAAACTAGAGAGGAATAGAACCAAAAACAAACAAACAAAAAACAACATGACAATTGTTTTGTACAGCTAGTTGAAGTAGCAAGTGGTCAGACTGCTTAGCAGAATTCCGAGCTGGAACTACTTCCACAGTGTGAAGTCCAGTTTAATAGAGTCCCTAGTGGATAGAGCTTAGAGAAAGAGAGAGAAAAGTATGTGCTCTTAGATCATGCCTCCAGCACACCATGGGCCCGAGAGAGAACACCAGGATTGCTGGCAATTAGGAGCACTGGTCAGGGTCCTGGGGACTAACACTCATGGCTATAGGTGGGCTTCTGGGCTTATTCACTCTGGTGTGGATTTAGCTAGCATGCAGATATAGTTAACTGTTGGTTATCCATAACTGTGGAAGAGACATGAGATCTATACAGCTTTTAGGGGTGTGTGTATGTGTGTGTGTGTGTGTGTGTGTGTGTGTGTGTGTGTGTGTGTGTGTTTTATGAATGTATGCCTGTTTGTGTGCAGGTTCACAGAGGCCAGAGGAGGTCAGGTGTCCTGTTTTGAAACAGGACATATTACAGACCTTAGAGTGAGATTGATAGTTAGAACGCCATGATCTTCTTGTCTCCTCCGGCAATGCTGGGGCTATAGAGGCCATGCATAGCCTTTTATGTAGGTGCTCAGATTTGAACTAGGGTCCTCATGTTTGCATAGCAACTGCTATTGTCCATGAGATGATCACAGACACACACACACACACACACACACACACACACACACACGAGAGAGAGAGAGAGAGAGAGACAGAGACAGAGATAGAGACAGAGAGAGACAGAAAGACATAGACAGAGATACAGAGACAGAGAGAGACAGAGAGAGATATACAAACAGAGATAGAGATAAAGGGGCAGAGAAAGAGACATAAAAATAATCAAACCCTATAGTCTTGTAAGTGCTTTTAACCCATTCCTCTGTGTTGTTTTTTAACCTTGCTCCACAAAGTCAACACACTTAGACTGTATTAGTTGCTTTTTTTCTGTGATAAAGCAACTTACAGAAGAAGAAATTTTAGCTTCAGGTTCTAAAGTTAGAGTCCATAGTGGTGGGGGAGACACAGCATCATGTAGCTTGGGCAGGAAGCCAAGAATTCACGTTCTCAACTGACAAAAGCAACAGAGTGGATCGGAAGTGGTGTTCTCAGAACCCGTTCTCAGTGACATATTTCCTCCAGTGAGGCTCCTTGTCTGGAAGGTTCCAGAAATCTCCTTATGCAGCACTGTCAACTGGGAGCCAAGCACTTAATACACAAGCCTCTGGGGGCGGGTCTCTTTCCAACCACCACAGACACTTCCAGTATTTTGCCCACAGAGATCATGACTACATGTTAAGATGCTTGAAACCAGCTGCTGCTAGATCAAACTATGGCACGGTCTGTGAGCCTCAGCTCATATCCCTACAGAAATATCATTCTATGGATGAGGGATATGAGGCAAACAAGATTAAATGTCAGATCCAAAGCCATCTGCAAATGAGAAATGGAAGAGACACACACAACTTTAGCTCTTGGTCATACGCATTAGGAAACTTTTCTGCATCACAAGTTGGGTGGGCTTGTATCATACGAACTTTCCACAACTTATTTTTGCTGAGATAAGTTATACCTCACTTGAATTTTGTGCTTTCTTGGCTGATGACTTATTACTTGCTGTTTATTTTATTTTATCTTATACTCTGGAAGTACTATTAGAGCAAAAGGAACAATTTCCACACACACACACACACACACACACACACACACACACACACGCAAAACATATATATGTATACACACGCATATATGTTTGCTTATTCTTCTCTCATACTGACCACAGTTCAGAGAGTGGGGCAGTCCTTAGATGGTGGCCTATCTGGAGTTTGGTAGATATCATGGCCTGTGGTTGAGCAGGGAGCCTCCACTGGAGTTGGGGCCAATTTCCTTTTCTTATGGGAGTCCAAAATGTGTCATAAAGACAACAGGGAAGACTCTCAACATCAATAACCCCTTTGGCTCAGGAACTGCTCACAAATGTGCAGTGCGGTGGAGGGTCGAGGAGTTTTTGTAAAGGAAACGAGGGACTTGAAGATGTGGAGAACAGCCACCTGACACCAGAAGTTGACAATGACCAGTTGATCGCAATCATCTAAATGTGTGTTTTACAGGCTCACAAAAAGTGTCTAAAGAACTCAGTATACACTGCTCAGTGGCTGCTCAGTGTTCAAAGCAAACTGGAAAGATGAAAAAAAAAATCTGTAAGTGGGTATCTTAGCTTAGGTTTTCATTGCTGTGAAGAGACACCATGACCAAGGTAACTTTTAATTGGGTAACATTTAAGTGGGGCTGGCTTACAGTTTCGGAGGTTCAGTCCATTATCATCATGGTGGGAAGCATGGCAACATCCAGGCAGACATGGTGCTGGAGAAGGAGCTGAGAGTTCTACATCTTGATCTAAAGGCAGCCAGATGGAGACTGTCTCTTCTGCACCGGGTGGAGCGTGAGCACCAGGAGGCCTCAACACCTGCCTACACCGTGACACACTTCCTATAACAAGGACACACCTCTTAATGCCACTCTCCATGGTTCAACCGTATTCAAACCACCACAGTGGGTGAACATTTGACCATCAGAGTGTGACCTGTGACAAAAAGTGAGCTGTTTACAACCAGGAACCACCAGTTCAGTAGTAGAATTGAGACGAGACTCCATAGCACTCCCTAAAGCCAAACTTGCACAAAACAAACAAAGCAATGAATGAAGGAACAGTTATACTCACTGTTGGTGATTGGCAGCCACTCTGATTTACACTAGAGCAGTCTGAGTGCAGGTGGAATCATGCTGGCTGAGACGTGTGCTCCATATACCAGTGGGCTGCACAGAAATCTACAGTTACTGCGGATGGCATTGGCAGGAAGGGCCTGACAGTATCTGACCACATGTTGAACAATGAAGTATTTCAAAAGTTGAATGAACACGGCTACAAAGTTTGCCTCGTTTGCTTTGTTCATCTGATCTCTGCTGCTGCAAGCACCTCAACAGCTCTTTTCAGGGACAAGGTTTTCAAAATCAACAAGATGCAGATTTTGAAGAAAATGCTTTCCAAGTGTACTGAATCCCTCCAAGGCAAGGATTTAGGATTTTATGCTACTGGGATAAACAGATGTATTTCTTGTTGGCAAAAATGGGTTGATTGCAATGGTTCCTATTATTGTGATTAATAAAGATATGTTTGAGTGTGATTACAAGAACTGAAACTCATGACCCAAACTTCCAACCCCCCTTTGACCTAATATTGAGTTCTTCATTTCATTGTTATTCTTGTTTTGTTTTGTTCTTTTTGAGACAGAGTCTCATATAGCTCATGCTGTCTGTCCTCAAACTTGATATGTAGCTAAGGATGACCTTGAACTCTCTCTCTCTCTTTTTTTCCCCTGAGTCTTTGTATAGCCCTGGCTGTCCTGGAACTCTGTAGACCAGGCTGGCCTCCAACTCAGAAATCTGCCTGCCTCTGCCTCCCGAGAGCTGGGATTAAAGGCGTGCATCACCACTGCCTGGCTGACCTTGAACTCTTGAGCTTTCTTCTCCAAGTGCAGTGATTGTCATCCAGGGCTGACATGACCAACTCTTTGTTTCTTTTTAGTCTCTTGTTTTAAGCATGGATATTCTGAGGTCTGTAGCTATTCAGTAACTTGTTTTGAGTTGTCTAGGCAGAGTGACAAATGAGACTCAACCTCCAGCTTTACTGATCACCAGCAAGAATATTATATAGCTTAGGTACAAAGAACATGGACTGAAACCATATATAGTTTACGTGGCACAGAGCAAGGTACACAGAAGCTATCATATATGTGCTCAGTTTTGCACAAAATTCTTTTCATGTCACTCAAAGTAGACTTTAAGTCCTTCACCATGTCATGACATTGTACCCACATTTCTGCAATCTTTTCATAGAACCTTTCCCCCCATCCCCAATGTAGTGCTTTTCCAGTTGAATGAGGATAGCATGCAAGGACATGGGCGTTGCCTTGTGTGTCCTGCTATGCTTACTTTACCCATTTGGGTCCCATCTTCTCATTGCAATGAAAGGTGTTGGCAGAAGACACAGAGCAGGTGAGATACCAACTATAACGCGATGTAAGGGTTGCACCTCCGATTTTCCATTCAGGCCTCTCTCGTGCATCAATTTGCTACATTATAAACTTACCAAGACATTCTTAGAGGGACCTGAAGATGGCTGGGGGGTTAAGAACCCTGGATGCTCTTCCAAAGGATCCAGATTTGGTTCCCAGCACTCACATAGCAGCTCCCAATGGTATGTGACCATAGTTCCAGGGGATCTGATGCCCTCATCTGGCCTCCATGGGCACTGTATGCATATGGTACACAGATATACATCCAGGCAAAGTACCCATATGCATAAAATTAAAAATAAAAGACAGCACCAGAAGAGGTTGATATGTTATGAAGTTAAAATAAATTCTTTTATTATTGTAAAGATTTAACTTATTTTTATTTTATGGGTATGCTTGCTCTGCCTGCATGTGAGTTTGTGTGTCGTGTGTGGGGCTGGGAATAGAGTCCAGGTCCTCTAGAAGAACAGACAGTGCTCATAACCATTGAGCAATCTATCTAGTCATAAAATAATTTCTTAAATATCATTTCCTTTACAATGGGCCAACAATAAGCATCTTAATGTTTTGCTCTCCTGGAATGTCTGTCATTAGGAAGTTCATCTTTATTTCCTGAAATTCACTGACAGTAGGATTGATATCCACCCACCATTCCTCTGTGGCTCTGTAGTTTGAACGTAAAGCATCACCAGAGGCTCCTGTGTTTGCACACGTGGTTCTCAACAGGTGACGCTATTGTGTAAGGTTGCAGAACCTTCAGGAGGTGGAGACTTGATAGCGGAAGTGGACCACTGGGGGGAGGAGTAGGCTTTTAGGTCATAACGTGGTCCCATTCTTGTCCTTATTCTTCTGCTTCCTGAATATGGACACCATGAACAGCAGCCTCATGCTCCTGACACTTTCTAGTTGCCTGCCTCCATGATTGACTACAGCCCTCAAACTATGAACCTTCCTCCCTTAAGTTGCTCTTGTCAAGTATTTGGTTATAGCAATGAAAAGAGCAACTGAAACAGACCTCTTCATGATGCTGAATATGTGTGGTATATTAATTTTCAGGGCGTAAGAAAATATGTCTAGCACATACTGAACAAGAAATAAGAAAATATTTTAAGGTGGGAACACATGTAAGTGGCACTGCAGTCAAGTGGACAGATAATTCAAAGCACCAATCTGTATAAACATTAAAGAAGCGCTGTGCTGGCCACTGGGCCAGTCTGGAACTCAGTGACATTGTATTTCCTGTGTACTAGCTTCCTACAATATCTGTAGGCTGCATCATTACATAAAAGTATGATAGACTATTTGTTTAAAAATATTGTCATCCTCTGTGCCTAGTCTGGCAGTGATGTGTGTGTGTATACTCAGGAGGGCTCCTCCTTCTCAGAGAAGAAGGGGAAGGGGAAAGGGGGGGGAGGATCTGTGCGAGAAGGTACAGGGAGGAGATAGGGAGCTGATATTGGGATGTAAACTGAATAAATAAATTTAAATAAACATTGCCACCTCACCGTAGGTGTTCGTTGTTTTGTTTTGAATGCTCTCAAGGCAGTGCCTGGCATCGTGCTGTGGAAATATTGGAAATACAGCATCTGGATTGGGACAAGAGTCCTTTCTTTTTTCACATCTAAATTTAACATGGACGAAATCTTGTTACTATGGTACTTAGCTTTTCAGATTAACATGGAAAGATTTTTTTTTTTTAAATAGCAAAAGTAAGCTTTGAAAGAATCTCATGTTCCACACGATTGGGTTGCTATTGCCTACATATTTTAAGGAGCAACATTAATTATAAATTTGAGGACCAGTTAAAGAATACAAAGAAAAGTGTAATCAAATGTTAGTACCTTAACAGTCCAAGTCAAATAATGTTGTCTCCTCAACAATGGGAGCTTATTTATCTAACTGCATTGTTCCTCACAATGACTTTTGCCTGGATAGGCAGACTCCTTTCTGCATGAAAATGTTTTTAGTAGGAAAATTTCTACAACATAATTTCCTTTCTATTTTCTGTTAAGTTTATTGGAGACAAACCTCTCCTATTGGCTCAGGAGAATCTTAGGAGTGTTTAATTATTTGATGTTGCTAGAAGATAGCCTACAGCATGAATGACAGCAATAGCTACCACCACCACCACCACCACCACCACCACCACCACCACCACCACCACCACCACCACCATCAATGTTCTGATGATGTTGTAATATTCATATTTGTGAGTCTATGTCATATCATGTGTGTGAACACTCTCAAGGTCATAGTTTGTATTAATTAATTTAACTTGTTTGGAAACACTACAGAGTTAAGTCAGGGTTTCATTATCACTGTACAAATGTTTAATGGAATCATCAGCTCAGACTGGTTTAGCAATTGTTCTTGGTGGCTCAGCTCAGGGTAGAAGTGCTGGGATTCACTTTCATGCATTTTATTTGCTCAGCCTCAAGTCCTCAGCCTTTGTGATTTTTAGTCTTTATGATAGGCGTAAGGTCAATGTCATGTTTGAGTTGTGGCTTTGTACAATGTGGGTGCAGACTGATGGGTAAGTTATCTCCCTTCCTCCCCTGTCTTTTGAGACAGAGCTAGAGTTTTGCTCTGTAGTCTCAGCTGGCCTAGAACTCAGGACAATCCTCCTGCTTCAGCCTCTCATGTGTACATCACTGTACTTGACTTTTAAAGTCTCAATAATCATGACATTGTTCCTTTGTGATGTGGAGAAGAGTTCTGGGAAATGGCCTGTATTTTAAGGTGTCCTGAGTGTAACCTTTTTGGTATGTGATTTTTTTCTCCATCATTTCATCCACAAATTGGTTTACTTTACCATTTTAACTTTGGTTAGAACCAGCTTACCCATTCCATCTTATTTTTCCCAGATGCATGACTGCTTTAGAGTGTCTGTAATATTTGTATTTCATTTCTGAGTGCTGGCAGATTTGGTGCATCTGTTGCCATCATTTGGGGTGGTTTGATGGGAAAGGCTTCCCCAAAGGAGAAGGCCTTCATATCTCTCTTTCCATATTGTGGCAAAGCAGGTCTATTTCATTTACCATTTTTTGACACATTGATGTTGTTGATGACACACTGATGACTGTAGGCATCAGGTCTTAGATCAGGGAGAATTCACTCCACTTCCCTGACTGCTTTTGGTTCAGCCAATTTCCTTTGATTCCTTTTCTTTTTTAAAAAAAATTTAGTTGAATAAGATGTATTGTTATTATAGAAGTAATGAGATGTAAATAATTAGGTTCACTTTTAAAAGGAAAACCCTGTATGAAGACAGATTCAAAGAAATCCCTATGAGAATATCGATGCCATTTTTCATAGCAAGAAAACAATGTAAAATCTATGTTAAGACTGGTCAGATCCTTCAGTGCTCCCAGAGACTGGACCACCAACCAAAGAATACACATGGAGGGACTCATGGTGCTGACCACATATGTGGCAGAGGAGGGTCTTGTTGGCCATCAGTGGGAGGAGAGGCCCTTGGGCCTGAGGGTGTTAGATGCCCCACTATAGGAGAATGTCAAGATGGGAATATGGGAGTGGGTGGGTGGGTGGGAGAATACTCTCATAGAGGCAGGGGGAGGAGGATGGGATAGGGGTTTCCAAAGGGGAAATCTGGAAAGGGGAAAACATTTGAAATGTAAATAAAGTATCAAAAGAATGTAAGGAATTAAACTTCGGCATAATAATTTATTTCTGTATTTTTCTTTTTTCTTGTAAACTATTTTAAAATATATTACTAATTATATATTAACCTAAGAATTATTAAGAATCTTTATTAACCTCTGTGAATAATGTTAAGTTATGCAACAAGAAAACTAGATAGTAAATCTGAAGAAAAAGAAAGCAGAAATATGAAAATACAGATTCCTATTAATCAACATTAATAAAATGATATTAAATTTCTTTTTTTAATGATTTATTTATTTATTGTATGTAAGTACACTGTAGTTGTTTTCAGACAATTTTTCTTCTCACTCCAGCCCTGCTTGCTGTAGCTGTCTTCAGACACCCCAGAAGAGAGCATCAGATCTCATTACGGATGGTTGTGAGCCATCATGTGGTTGCTGGGATTTGAACTCATGACCTTCAGAAGAACAGTCAGTGTTCTTAACTGCTGAGCCATCTCTCCAGCCCCGATATTAAATTTCTATAGACAAAGATATAACTTAGTTATTGTTTTCATGTGAAATGTAACTGACAATTTTTCGAATATGAAGTAAACATACAACCAACTTTAAAACTAATAATAGAGAAGAATGGAATGTAATACAAATGAGAAGGTATCACACTGCATAGAATATCAGGGGAGAAAAAAAAATCTATGTTAAGATATAAAGAAATCTCAAGTAATCAAAGCAATTTCATTTGAGAAAAATCCAGCCAAACAAATAAACCCAAAACAAGACCCAAGCAACCAACCAAATAAGAAATTGAAAACAAAACAAGACAGGGGCATTATCTGACTTAACAACTGCAGTAGGTTGGATTTATTATAAAGACTGACATGCAGACTAGTGAGACAGAAAGAGCATCTAGAAGTGAATCTGTGATTCTGCACCAAACGGCTCATTGCTGAGGGTACATACTGGAGAAAGGGCATTCTCTTCAGTAGATGGTGCTGAAAACTGGAGTTCTCTATACAGAATATTGAAACTACACAAGTATATCTCACCAGATAAAGAATCAACTCAAAACAGCTAAAACCTAACTGTGGGGGCTGGATACAATGAGACTATAGAGAACACCGGAACACTGAGGGAGCTCATCAGGACATTGGAAGGAGTAAGGAGCTTTCAGACAGATGAGATTATATCAATTTAAACATCTTTTGCACAGCAAAGGAAACAAGGAAAAATTAAAACACCATAATGGGAAGATATTTACAAGAAAACCTCTCACAAGGGGTCACTACTCCGAGTCTACTTAGGACCTTTCTGAACCCAATAACAATGAACCTCAAATAATCTCACTGAAAGTGGACAATGGGTCTACAGACATCAAAGAAGTTATTCAAGTGTTGAGTAATAAAAATTACTAAACACTAAGAAAATCAAAATCAAACCCACAACAGAATATCATTTCAGTCTAGCAAGAATGGTTGGAATGAGAAAGTCTAGCAATAACAAGTGTTGATGAGGACAAAAAGAAAACGGAACCCTTACACACGACTGATGGGAATGTAAATTGGCTCAGCCATAATTGGAAACCATGTGGAGGTGCGTCTCCCACCCCCAATTAAAAATAGAAGCCAGCCATAGTGGAGTGTGCCTATTATCACATTGGGGAATCAGAGATGGAGACTATCCTGCTAAGTTCCAGAGTTACAGAGAAAAACATATCACCAACCAACCAGCAAGCAACAAGAAGAAAACAATGAAATCAGTTCACCATGGAGGCGTATTCGCTACCATGTCTGTGTTCATCATCTTCATTGCCACATCTGCTTCAATATTATTCTCAGTAGCCGAGAAGAGAACCAGCCTCCGCGCTCATACATGTACTGAAGGCTCCCCCACCATAACTTTAGTTCTCCATTCTCCACCTGATTTAGTCAGCTTCTCTACTAAAAGTGACTTAACTTGTCCACTGACACTTTAGGATTCTAATATTTTAAGTCAAAAGTTAAGTTTATATGTTGGAAGTATGCAGTATAGTGGATCAACATGGCTCAAGCGTTCTTTTGGTTAGGTCCTATTTTCTTATGCTCGAAAAACCCCTTCCAAAATGGAAGTGGTGCCTGTGGGAGTCCTCACCTGGCTTGCTGTCAGTCAGTTCATAGTCCACACGCGCTTTATCTCTTCCTATTGATTACTTTTGTATCCTTGATATATTTCAAATGCAGGCAAAGATGAGTACATACATTCATATTTCATTCCTTCTTTATAAAGCTCAGTCTTCCTTTTTTTTATGTGTATGCATTACTTGCATGTATAAAGGCATGCTTGTGCGTGTACATGTGTGTGGAAGCCCAAAGCTGATGTCAGGAATTATTATCAATCACTCGTTCACCTTATTCATTGAATCAGAGCCCGTCAACCCAACCCAGAACGCCCTAGCATGACTAGTCTTTCTGTCTGGCTAACTTGACGATCTTGTTTCCATCTTCCCGTAATCATAGGCGAGTCGCCAGGTCCTCTCTGCATTTATGTAGGTGGTAGTGATTTGAACTCTGGTCCTTGTGCTTACAAGGCCTGCATTTTAATGGTTGAGCCATCGTCCTAGTCCAGAGTTTGTTTCTTCCTTGGTTTTTATTTTTTAACATAATTGTAATGGTGCGTCTTACATGTCTTCCCATATCAACAGCTAAGGAGTAAGTGATGTATCAGAGGACAAACTGGCCTTGATTCTCCTTTGTCTGCTACCAATCATGCTAAAGGGAAAAGTGTCCTACTTATACAGTTTGGTCTATGTGGGTGTTGTCTGTATAATAAAGTCATGTAACTGAGATCGCCAGATAGGAAGTTTGAAATTTGACAGCTGTGGTAAGTGGCTAGGCATGGGCGAGGTGCACACAAGTCACTAGCGTAGAAGATGTTCTGTTCCTTCAGCCTCAGCAGCAGGCCGCGTTTAAATGCCAGGTGAGTTGTCTCATTCACATTGTGTATCAGTGTGGTTTTAGTTTTCAATTCCATTTGTGTCAAGGACCTCTGCACAAGCTTTAGGATATTGCTTTTTTATTATGAATTTATGAACTACTTATATATGACAGTTACCAGGTCTGTGACTTCTGAGCCTTTTTATTTTTCCTTGGCCTTTTGGCTTCTCAAAGCATGTGGTAGAATTTGTCAACTTTCCCTTTATACATTTTAGATTTTGGTAGCTTCATGGAAGAGCTTCATCTGTCTGGGACTGTAGAGGAATCCAACCATGTTTGCTTCTGGTAACTGTGGTTTGAGGAACTTTGAGACATCCTTGAATCAAATGTTCCCTCCTCCCAGTCAGTGGCTCATCATCCGTGCACCATGAGATTTAGGGACTTACATTTTACTCATTGATATATTCTGCATGTTGCTTGGGGTTCTTTTTAGACCTTAGCTTTTGTTCTGTTGGCTTAGGTGTGTACTTTCAAATTTATGATATTTTATCTTTATGATTTTCTATAAATAAAGCAGTTTTGCAAGCTGTGGTGGTTTGAATAGGCATGGCCCTCATAGATTCATGTGTTTGAAACCTTGGCCATAGGGAGTGGCATTGCTAGGAATGTGGTCTTGTTGGAGGAAGTGTGTCACTATGGAGGTGGCCTTGAAGGTCTCAAGCTATGCCCAGTGTGGCACACACACACCTACACACACCTACACACACACACACACAGTCTGCTTCTTCTGTCTTCAGATCAAGATGTAGAACTCTCAGCTTTCTCCAGCACCATGTCTGCTGGATGCTGCCGTGCTTCCCACCATGATGATAATGGCTGACACTGTAAGCCAGCCCGAAATAAATGTTGTCCTTTATAAGAGTTGTCTTAGGCATGGTGTCTCTTCACAGCAACGGGAAACCCTAAGACACAAGCCTATCTCGTAAGTGCTGACATATGCTTGCACTCATGCATATGTATATATAATTAAACTGCATAATAACAATTCATTAAAATATTTCAGTATCTTGCAGAATAGGTTCATCATCCTGAGAAGGAATAGATACAGTAGCCATGTTGGGAAGTATTAAAACATTTTTTTTATGTCCAGTATTTGACAATTTTTATAAATCTATGGTACTTGGTGCATGGAAGAGTTTCATCATAGGATGAAAATTGTATAAGATACAGACCAGTGGCATTATTCAATGGGTGAGGCGCTTGCCTCAAGCCTGATGCCCCGAGTTTGAACCCCAGGACCCACAAGATGGAAGGAGAGAACCAGAGTGGGAGGTGAGTAGAAAAGAGACAGGGGAGCAACTTGGAAGGAAGATTCCCAGGACTTCATGGTAATCTGATGTGGAAGTGACCGAGCCAAACAAACATTTATGAAAAGCATCAGAGCCCGAACAGTACACCAGAACAAGAAGCAAGCTGCCAAAGTTTCCAGAGCTGCCTGCAAAGCTGGAGGGATGCAGGCTCGGGGCTGTCTAGCTTCTCTTGTACATATTGTTTTAAAATCCTTTGAGGACTGGAGAGATGGTTCAGTGGTTGGGAGCACTGGCCGCTCTTCCGGAGGACCCAGGTTCAATTCCCAGCACCCTCATGGCAGCTCACAACTGTCTGTGACTCCTGTTCCATGGATGAATGCAGGCAAAACACCAATGCACACAAAATAAAAATAAATCTTAAAAAAGTTCTTTGATAGCTCACGTGGAGTGCATGCTTGTGTTATGTGACTCTACTAAGCTATTGACAGGCATTATGGGATTTATTCTCATTATGGTCCTATGAAGTAAGGGGTGATTTATTCATCTTTACAGATATGTAAATGAGGAACAGTAAGCTTGTCAATTGTATACAATCTGATGCTTACAGGTGGCAGTTGGCCTTGAAGTCAAACCTCTAGGTTTGGAACTTGCTTTAAGCATTTTCATTTGTCTGTGGCTTGTGTTCTTGATCCCATTTTTTGGGTTCCTCTGCCTCTAACCTAATGTTTTTGTTTTTGTTTTGCTTGTTTTTCTTTCTTTTCCTTCTGTTACTGTGATAGAATATCTCAATAAAAGCAACTCAGGGAGGCTCCTAGCTCCAGTTCCTGAGTGACAGAGTCCGTCATGTTGGGGAGACATGGACGCAGGAGCGTGAGGTTTCCCAGCAGTCGGGGGGGGGGGGGACAGGAAGTAACAGGGTTCAATAGGGTTCAGGGTTCATCTATAAGACCTCACATTGTCTCCCTTGTGGCCAACCCCACTACTTAAGATTTCCCCCTCCTAAAGGGTTCACCCCCCCCAGACAGCACCACTAGCTGGGGTCCAAGTTACTATGAGCCTCTGGGGTCCAGTTCACATTCACCCTTTCATGGCTGATGTAGAAAGAACTGATTTTTGCAGGCTGATTTTTGTTGTTGTTGTTCAAGACAGTGTTTCTCTTTATAGCCCTGCATATTCCAGAACTTGCTATGTAGACCATTCTGGCTTTGAGCTCATAGAAATCTGCCTGTCTTTCCTTCCCACAATGCCCTGCTGCATATTGATTTTGATCCCTGTAATGTTATAGAACTTGTTAGCTCCATATTTTGTGTATGTGAGTGTATGTGAGTGGTGAGACATTGACCCTCCCTCCACATTGCTTATGCATATGTGTCTATGTGTATGCATGCATGTATGTATGTATGCATGCATGTGAATGAGTATGTATGTATACATGTGAATGAGTGTATATGTCTCAGAGTCCACATGTATCTGTGTATGTGAGTGCACATGTGTTTGTATATACATGTATATATATATCATATGTATACATTGGTATGTAAGTACATGTGTGCATATATGTGTATACATGTGCATATTTTTACAGCCCACTGATCTGAATTTTGAAATAGTTTCTTTTTTCAAATCTTCCTAAAGCATTAATTTAGAATAGGTACATCATTTAAAAATATCTTTCAGCTGGGCAGTGGTGGTGCACGCCGTTAATCCCAGCATTTGGGAGGCAAAGGCACGTGAATTTCTGAGTTCGAGGCCAGCCTGGTCTACAGAGTGAGTTCCAGGACAGCCAGGGCTACACAGAGAAACCCTGTCTTGAAAAACCAAAAAAAAAAAAAAAAAAAAAGAAAACAAAAAGCTTTCATATTTTATGTATCCTTTAGATTTCCTTCTCGTGTTGTCTTCCTTAGAGATTTTGTATGTTAAAAGAATGTAGATCTGAAAATGAAAGAAGTCTGGAATGTTTTCAAGTGCTCATTAGCACAGCTGCCCTCAGCCAGAGCACCGGCGCTTTCTGCGTGTTGGTTTGCTCTGGCTGGAGAGCCTGTGGACGTGATGCAGCATGACCCTTGAGTAGATGACCCCTGCCCAACGGCACTTATGTGGCCCAGGCAGCATGGCTAATGGTGGGTCCTCAAACCAGGGACAGATTTGAAGAGCTAGTATTGAACTTCTTTTCACAGTAAAAAGAGAACTTATTTCTCCCCTTCATTAAGCTATGGCTCCTTAAAAGCCAGGTTGACACCATCTTTCAAATGAGACTTCCCTGTTCTTCCCCAACTGCGCTTCATTTTCTCTACACTTTTATAATTTGCTTATGAGACATATTTTCAGTTTTACAGATTATTGAACTGCCAGCATTATTTTCCTACCATTTTGGAGTCTGACCTAGCCCAGGGCTTGCTTCCTGTGGTCATTCCTTGGTCTTCACCCTCAGCCGGATGGAATACAAACAGGAGGACCACACCAAGCAGCAGTGAGGTGGGATTCCCAGAGACACTGCCCCTCCCTCTACGTTCCAGCTTCTGGATCTTAATGCATCTTGTGAATGAGTTGTCATGTATAGTGCACAGTTTGGGTTCTGTCTCACATGGAAGCAGCCTCCACATCCGAGTCAGCACAGAGGGATACTAACAATCATTCCTTCTCCTGAGACAGAGTGTTCTGGATCTTGGATTCATATGGTAGAGAAAACAAAAGATCAGAAGCCAAAAATCACAGTAAGGGAGACAGCTTAGTAATCTGGCCTCCTGCCTGTGTCTAAGATCTGACCCTGAGTTCATGATCATCTGAGCGCATGGTTGGTGTACTGAGTTCCTTCTTACCATGTATGGCTCTGACTCTGTGCTCGTAAACGTGTATGCAGAGGCATGCAGTGTCTTTACTATCTCGTACATAGCCCCACGGACTCTGAAGCCTGTGCCTCCTCCAGGATTTGACCTGTGTTTTGTAATAGATGACTCACTCCGTTGATAGCATCTCTTTGTTCCTAATAAATTTAATAAATAGAAAAATATAATATTCTTTATTTTATTTTAAACTAAAATACACTTTTGGAAATTTTGGCAAAATGAATTTGCCTTCTTCAAGTCCACGGACAGTACTGTCGACTTTACTTGTGTTTTACCCAGAACCTTCCGAGTTTTGCTGAAATGGGTTTTGTTACATTAGAAAGCTCCTGCAACCTTTGGACTCTTCTCCAGGCTTTCTTGAGGCAGTAGCCACAAGCATATATTGTAAATATAGTTCAGAGAGAATACTTAGTGCTCAAAATGATGTTTTATAAATGTGTTTTCAATAATTTAAAAACACTCTATAGATCTTGAGTGTCAGTAAGTAGCAGGAAAAGTTGTACATAACTCATGTATATTTCAAAAGGGAAGCATTCTGTGACTTACATACCCAGACTGCACAGAAGGAAGAATCTTTGTTACTTACGTTCATCATTATTTTATTTATGTAATTTTAATGTTATTCTGAGATGAAGTTTCACCATGTTGCCCCTGGTTGTCATGGACTTTGCTTGGTAGATCAGGAAGGCCTTGAACCCATGGAGATCTGCCTGCTAGAATTAGAGGCTTGTGCTACTGTGCCTGGCCCATTGTTATTATTTTAAACTATTTCTTTTTAAAAATTAATTTGTGTGTTTGCATGTGCATGTGCACGCATGTCATGGTGTATAACATATGGCCAGGGAGCAACTTGCAGGAGTCAATTCTCTCTTTCCACATGTGGGTCCTGGGTGCGGTTACCTTTTAGAAAGCACTTTTACCTGCTGAGCCATCTCTCCAGACTGGAATCTCCATGGTTCTTTGGACCTTGGCTACCTGGTGAAGACTGTCAGTGAGGCTAGGCATGGAAGATCCTAGCTCTTTCCACATAAGCATCTTCTATGGGTCCTGTGAGACATCTTCCCTCTCCCATGTCCTGCTTCTTCCCAGGTAAAGGCCTTTTCACTTTTCTTCTTGTCTTAGTCAGTATTCTATTGTTGTAAAGAGACACCATGACCACAGCAACTCTTATAAAGGAAAAGGTTTAATTGAGGCTGGCTTACAGTTTCAGAGGTTCAGTCCATTATTGTCAAGACAGGAAGCAAGGCAGCATGAAGGCAGACATGATGCTGGAGGGTTAGCTGAAAATCCTACATCTGGATTGTCAGGCAGCAGGAAGAGGGTCATTCTCTAGGGACCTGCTGGGGCCCTTGAAACCTCAAAGGCCACCCTCAGTGACACTCTTCCTTCAACAAGGTCATACATTCTAATAGTGCTAATCCCTCGTGACTAAGCATTCAAATCTTGGAGCCTACGGTGTCCATTCCTATTCAAAGCAGCACCTCTTCCCCCCAGTGATGTTTTCTCCTCTCCTTATGTCATGCTCTTTCTCAAGCCTGTCTCTGCCTACACATGCAGATACCACACGTGCTTAATAAATAATAAATAAATAAATAAAAATAATAATAAATAAATAATAAATAAGTAAACTATGCTTGTATCTTGTAGAGCGACAAGCTATGGTTCTTTCCTGTCTTCCTAAAATGCTTAAAACTTATGAAAGTGACAGTAAGCAGCAACCAGACAAAGTGAACTGCAGCTGGCATTCAGCACCTGGTTAGTGTTAAATAGTCCGAGAGTATGAGTGGTGTGTTTTAAAACAAATTCTGTAGTGGAATTTCTAGAAGAGGGATTCTCTTTTCTTCTCCCTCTCCCCCCTTCTCCGTGTGGTATGTGTGCGTAGTTTGTGTAAGTGTGCATGTGGTTAGTAGGGACTTAGGGAGAAGAGCCAGTGTTTTTCTTGTTACTCTCCACTTCAAACTGGTTCTCTCACTGAATCTAGAGTCGTCAACCAGTAGTTCCCAGCAGACCTCCTGCCTCCACCCCCATCCACACCTCTGGAATTACAGGCACCTATATGAGCATTATGTGAGTGGGATTTGAACTCAGGTCCTCATGCTTGCTGAGCCACTACTCTAATCCAACAAGCCATCTCCTTAGTCTTAGAAAAGTGATTTTAAGATTTGTGTAGAAATATGGCTGCCTAAATAAGACCTGCACAGTGAGAGCATCACTTGATATGCCAATGTGCACGGGGGAATTTCACAAGGCCCCTACATTAAAAGCTACAGGCAGTTCCTGAACAGAACACCAGGGGCTTATGCTCTAAGATCAAGAATAGACAAATGGGACCTCATGAAATTGCAAAGTTTCTGTAAGACAAAGGACACAGTCAATAGGATAAAATGGCAACCAACAGATTGGGAAAAGATCTTTACCAATCCTATGTCCAATAGAGGGCTAATATCCAATATATACAAAGAACTCAAGAAGTTAGACTCCAGAGAACCAAATAACCCCATCAAAAAATGGAGAACAGAGCTAAACAGAGAATTCTCAACTGAGGAAATTCGCAGGGCTGAGAAACACCTAAAGAAATGCTCAACATCCTTAGTCATCAGGGAAATGCAAATCAAAACAACCCTGAGATTCCACCTCACACCAGTCAGAATGGCTAAGATCAAAAACTCAGGTGACAGCAGATGCTGGCGAGGATGTGGAGAAAGAGGAACACTCCTCCATTGCTGGTGGGATTGCAAGCTGGTACAACCACTCTGGAAATCAGTTTGATGGGCCCTCAGAAAAATGGACATAATACTACCTGAGGACCCCGCACGTGTCTCTCTAATGAGGCTCGCCTAGAATGGTTCCTTATTCTTACCCGACCTCCTTAATGCTCCTCTCATTCACGCTTCGTTTACTTTTTCCTCTTCCTAGTTTTTCTGCTGTTAACTTTTTTCTCAATCATTTTTCCTAAGGTCAAATATAGTGAGTTAGTCTGATAAAAAAGTCAGTAGTGCTTTAAGAAACAAGATGACTTCATGAGGAGGAACAAACCAAGTGCTTCAAGTTCTGTAAGTGGCTCTCTGGGGTAAATGTACACTTAGGCAGACATGTTTATTTTCCAGGCCACTTAGTGCCATTTAAAGCAAGCTCTGTAGCAGTTCTCTGTACAACAGAGGAGAGGAGTGGCTTGCAGCTTGGCAGTTTCTACAGTGGTTCCATGTTGCTTGTCTCCTTTTGTCCTAAACACATTTCTGTATGTTGGTTTATGTTCCTTAGAGGCCCCAGAGTAGGTCATTCAATGAAGGACAATTTGAAGTCCTACTATGTTCCAAGCTGTTACTAGTTTGCAGAGCAGTAGAGAAGTCTAGTACCTAGCTCTAAGCAGTCTACAGAGCAGAGACACTATCACTTCTTTGAGAGTGCAGCTCAACATGGCGTTGGGGGCGAGGGATGAGTGTATGGAACTTGAGAACCGAGTCACTCACTGCTGCAAACAAACTAGTGAGCAAATCTTGACAATCTCATCAAACTTATTTTTAGGTCGAGACACTGGATTCTACATACTGCTAGAGCTATGAAAATTTGGGTTTGCGTGTGTGTGGGTGTGGGGAGGTTAGCTTTTTTTTTTTTTTTTCCAACTTGACAGCTCAAATGGGAAGACGAAACCTCCGTAGAGAAATTGTCTCTAATCACATTGGTCTATAGGTAAGTCTGTGAAATATTGCTTTCATTAGTGATTGATGTGGGAGGGCCCAGCTCCCTATGTGCAATGCTACTCTTGGGCAGGTGCTCCTGGGGTGTGTATAAGCAAGCAGGCTGAGCAAGCCATGAGGAAGAAAAGCAGTACTGTTCCTCTGTGGCCTCTGCATCAGTTTCTGCCGTCAGGCTCCTGCCTTGAGTTCCTGCCTTCACTTTCTTCAGTGATGGACCATTGTCTTAGTTGGGGTTTTACTGGTGTGAACAGACACCATGACCAAGACAAGTCTTACAAAGGGGCTGGCTTACAGGTTCAGAGGTTCAATCCATTATCATCAAGGAATGGCAGCATCCAGGGAGGCATGAGACAGGAGGAGCTGAAAGTTCTACATCTTCATCTGAAGGCAGGCAGGAGAAGACTGGCTTCCAGGCAGCTAGGACAAGGATCTTAAGGCCCACACCCACAGTGACATGCCTAATCCAACAAGGCCACGCATACTTTTTTTTTTTTTTTTAATTATACACTGTTGCTATCTTTAATTTTTTTTTTTTTACTTTTTTAATTTTTTTTAATTTTTTTTATTTTTTTATTTTATTTTTGATACTTTATTTACATTTCCGATGTTTCCCCTTTTCTGGGTCTCCTCTTTGGAAACCCCGTATCCCCTCCCCCTCCCTGTCTCTGTGAGGGAATTCCTCCTCCCACCTACCCGCCCACC
>CM052700.1:8159929-8201703 GCA_028551405.1 Uromys caudimaculatus | reverse complement strand
TCCTTCAGACCTTCCTCCAACTCCTCCATCTGGGACTTCTCTCTCAGTCCTGCGATTACTGGTAAGTGAAACTTGGGCGTTCTGAACTTTTGGGCTAATATCCGCTTATCAGTGAGTACATACCATGTTCCTTCTTTTGTGACTGAGTTACCTCGCTCAGGATGATATTTTCAAGTTCCATCCATTTGCCTGCAAATTTGGATTTTCTAGTTTTCATAATCTCTGGTGAGAAGTCAGGTGTAATTCTGATAGGTCTGCCTTCATATGTTACTTGATTTTTCCCCTTTACTGCTTTTAATATTCTTTCCTTGTTTTGTGCATTTAGTGTTTTGACTATTATGTGACAGAAAGAATTTCTTTTTTGGTTCAATCTCTTTGGGGTTCTGTAGGCTTCTTGAATGTTTATGTTCATCTTTTTCTTTAAGTTAGGGAAGTTTTCTTCTATAATTTTGTTGAAGATATTTACTGGTCCTTTAAGTTGGGAATCTTCACTCTCTTCTATACCTATTATCCTTAGATTCTGTCTTCTCATTGTGTCCTGTATTTCCTGGATGTTTTGGGTTAGGAGCTTTTTGCATTTTGTATTTTCTTTGACTGTTGTGTCAATGTTTTCCATGGTATCTTCTGTACCTGAGATTCTCTCTTCTATCTCTTGTATTCTGTTGGTGATGCTTGTATCAATGACTCCTGATCTCTTTCCTAGGGTTTCTATCTCCAGGGTTGTTTCCCTTTGTGATTTCTTTATTGTTTCTATTTCCTTTTTTATATTCCTGATGGTTCTGTTCATTTCCTTCGCCTGTTTTATTGTTTTCCTGTATTTTCTCTTTAAGGGCTTCTAGCTGTTTACCCGTGTTCTCTTGTATTTCTTTAAGGGAGTTATTTATTTCCTTCTTAATGTCTTCTATCATCATCATGAGAAGTGATTTTGAATGTGAGTCTTGCTTTTGTGTTGTGTTGGAGTATCCAGGGCTCTCTGTGGTGGGAGAACTGGGTTTTGTTGATGACAAGTTGCCTTGGTTTCTGTTCCTTATGTTCTTGCCCTTGCCTTTTGCCATCTGGTTATCGTGTTAGTTGGGGTTCTGTAGGCTTAGTGTTAGTTGGTCTTGCTCTCTCTGACTGTGGCTTGTCCCTCCTGCAAGCCTTACATCAGTACTCCCTGGAGACCAGCTCTCCCTGAGAGGAATTTGTGTTTGGAGAGCTATGGTACAGGGTCAGCTCTGGGATGCAGACAGAAACCAGAAGGGTCCTGTTCCCAGCTGTTCTTTGGTTCTTGTGTCTTGATGGCTCTGCAAGGGTCCCTCTTGATCCAGTGACTCTGAACAAAAATGGTGGTCTTTCTGTGCTCGAAGGTGTGTCAGCACTCCTGTGATACCAGCTCTCTCCTGGCACTATTTAAATATGGAGCCCTGTGTACAGGATCAGCTCTCTGGCTGCAGAAGGAAACAGGAAGGCCACTCTTCAGTCCTGAGGGTTCTGGGTTGCTCCCTCTGAGCAGAGGTGCTGGCCTTACTCCCAATCACAGGCTTGACCACACTCTTGGGAGGCTAGCTCTTTCCCTGTGCTATTTGGGTATGGAGCCACGTGGCACAGACTGAGGTCCCTGGTCACAGATGGAAACCGGAAGGCTCCTGTCCCAGGCTGCTCCTTAGTCCCTGTGTCCTTAGGGTCCGGATGGGTCCCACTGTGCAGTGATGTTTGTCTTACTTCTGCTTACAGTCTTGTCCACATGCCTGGGAGGCTGGCTTTCTCCTCGCACAGACTGAGGTCCCGTGCCCCAGAAGGAAACTGGAAGGCTCCTGTCCCAGGCTGCTTGTAGGTCCCTGTGTCCTGAGGGTTCCAGGCAAGTCCCTCTGAGCAGAGGTGCTGGCCTTAGCCCCACTCACAAGCTTGTTGGCACTCCTGGGAGGCTAGCTCTTTCCCTATGCTATTTGGGTATGGAGCCATGTGGCACAGAATGAGGTCCCTGGTCACAGATGAAAACAGGAAGCACTTAATTTTCTTAAAAAAAAAAAAAAACAACCAAAACATTGTGAGTCAGAACATTTACATATGGCAACTACTGTGTCTGGCACTCTAGTGGTAACAAAACTTGAATAACTGTTGATTTTACAAAAGTTTTGTCATTACAGCATTATAATTACTTTAAATGTCATTACAATTACTTTAAATGTCAAGGGTAATTTTGGATTGTCTGCCAATCTTTATCACTTCCACACCCATCAGGGTCACATTCCATGCAGAAGCAGACTTCTTGAATGGCTAATATAGCGCAATGCATCCTAGATAAATGATCTCTTAAGAAAGGTGGGGTTTTGCTGTGCACACATCATGGTAAGACAGGTCTTTAAAGACCCTTTCTCACTTGTCACTCCTTTGTAATGTACTTTATACCAGTAAATTGGCATGTTCCCTTTGAGCTCACTGAGAAACTGGGCCTGGACGTAGGACTCCCCTTCACAACCTACTTTTGACCTAAGCATATCTGTGTCAAGTGTTGTCAAGCCCCTTATTTGGGGATGGGCCGGTACCCCTCACTCTTTCACAGGGAGAGAAGAGAATAGACGAACAGCCTAAGAGTAAAGGGTTGTGTTCTTAAGGATAGCTAGATGGGCCCACCATTTCCAATTGAGATCACTATTGTTACCCCAGTGGCTCTGAACCTTCCTAACGGTCCTTATATTGCGGTGACCCCCAACCATAAAATTATTCTTATTGCTACTTCATAACTGTAATTTTCTACCGTTATGACTTGTAAATGTCTGTGTCTATGATGGTCTTAGGTGACACCTGTGAAAAGATCATTTGACCCCCAATGCCACCCACAGGTTGAGAACCCCTTGTTTATTCCATGACATAAAGGTGCCCACAGTGAGAGAGTGAAGCAGGGAGTTTAGCCATGGTGATGGGCTTGATCAGGGATGGAGATGCGCTTGGCCAGGGATGCCAGCCTCAGCTTCCTCAGTCAGGTTCTGCCGGATGTTTTGAGCACCGTTTCATGTTCTTTAATTGTCTACCTTACACTTCCCTTTTCTTTTCTTTTTTCTTTTACTTGGGCTTGCTGTATGCACAAGAGGCCCATTTATTCAGAACCGAAAGTTCAGCCGCAGTTGGTCATTCTTTGGATAGTACAGTACCCACTTCTAGCTTCCTGATGCCCAAGTTTTACTGTCTGTACCTTGTATTTACTGACAAGGAGAACTGTGTATCCAAAATGGGTCGTTATGGATACTGCAGAACAAGAATAAATTTCTTAGAAATATGATTTTTTTTTATAATTAGTGATAGGTTGGCCAACCAGTGACTTTATTTATATTTGTTTTAATAGTGATATTTTAGTTTGAACTGAAATTTATTTCTAAAGAGAAGTTAAGTAACTTCTCTGTCTCTCTCTGTCTTTCTCTGTCTCTATCTCTCTCTGTTTCTCACTGTCTCTCTCTCTCTCTCTCTCTCTCTCTCTCTCTCTCTCTCTCTCTCTCACTCACTCTCGCTCTTGCTCTCTCTGTATAGGCTAGATGTTGACAGGTGGTGTCTTGTTCAGTCATTCTCCTCCTCACTTTTGACATGGTGCCTGTCACTGAGAATAAAACTTGCTGCTTCAGGTAGTCTGGCTGTCCTGTGAGTCCCAGGCACCCATCTGTTTCCATCCCTCAAGTACCAGGGTTACAGATTAAAGGATGGCAGGCCCAGCTTTTACACGGTTGCTACACACACCCTCATGCTCCTGTGGCAAGCCGGAGCCATCGCCCAAGTCCCCATTTTCTTCTGCCTCCCTCTGCTGTGGCTGCTCCCACAAATCCCTGGGGTGGCGGCAGTCATCCACTGTTGTGTCTCATCCCAGCTTGTCGCTCTCTGCTCTCTGTGTGATTGCCAGATTTGCCTTCTAAATCCATAAACCTGATTTTTGCCCTCTTCCACGTCAAGTCTTTTAAGGGCTGCCCCAAGATGGAAGTGGAGATCAGAATTTTGGGCCTCCTAGCATCTGTATCTACCCTTTTTACATTCCTTCTCCCGGGTATGGTTTCATATATCCTGTGCACCTCCTCAAGGGTTTCTGTCTTGAGAAGTCATTACAGTTTTGAAATGTGCTGTAGGGAGAAGACAATTTTGTGATTGAATGTGAGGAAGTGCTGTAGTTTGTAAATTTCTAGAAATTCCACAAAGCCCCTTCCCCCAAGGGTATTAAATGACTTGGGAAGTCCTATAGTAAAGAAATTGTTATCGTTTTTAGCTAATTTTTTATTGAAACCTGCATAATTATTCTGGAGTATACTCCACGAGCAGTTCTACGGAGCCTGTGGAGTTTTACAATTGGGGGTGTATGTAACCGTAATCTGAATTAGAGATGCTACCTCCCCCCGCCCCCCGTGTTCTCCATGCTATTCAGGCTTCTATTAAAACTTAGATGAGTTTGTTCTCAAACTTCATGGAAGCAATATTTTAGCTATAATTTATTGATCGGGGGTTTTGAAATACAGTCTTTCTGTACAGCTCAAGCTAGTCTTGAACTTGTGGCAATCTTCCTGCCCTACCTCCTTCTGAGTGCCAAGAGGCGGGCATGCATCATCCACCTGAAACCCAGCTGATGCTATTTCTTTCGGGCTTGCTGTGTTTTGCTCAGGATTGTGTCTATGGCCTCCATCAATGTAGCCACATAATTTATTTCATGACTCATGGCCACGGGTCAGCAAAGCTTCCTCCAGGTCCAGTATAGGTGGTTATCTATAGCCTATAAGCTAAGAATGATTTTGACATTTTCCTAGGATTATAAAAAGTAAGTAGCAGATTACTCAGCAGAGACCATGTTTGGTCTGCAAAGCCTGAAGCATTTCTTCATCTGACTTTCCCCACAGAGTTTGCCAGTGCTTGCCCTGTGGTATTTCTTTGTGTGAATATACAATTTACTTAATTCTTGTTCTATTTATAGATTATTTCCTGCTTTGGATTATGACAGATAGACCAACTATGATCATTTTTACACACATTTTTTTGGAGAATATTACTACATGTTTTTTGGTGGGAATTAAATTGTGTATCTGAATGTGTATGTGTGTGTGAATGAAATACTATCAACTAATTTTACATAGTGAGTGTACTAATTTAAATTTGTACTCTTATATGTAGGAATTCCAACCAGTCTTTGGTACCCAGAGCATTTTATGTTCTAGTGCTTCTATTATGTGTGTGATATTGTCTCATTTTACCAGCAGAGGAATAAAGGATTGAGTGGATGTCTGAGAGCTGAGATTTCTCTTAGTTCCCTAGACTTCTAGAAGGAAGACAGTCTGAGGAAATGCCTATTGGTGTAACAACGATTATCTAACTTGGTGGTTTCTCCACTCTTTAGTGAATGGTAAGAAGATGGGTGTGTATTTGATCCATCTAAGTTGGAATTTTAGGAGAGTATATCTTCTGTTGTTACTTTTTTACTGCTGGCTTTGTTTATTTATTTATTTATTTGAGAAAGGACCTCATGTAGTCCAGGCTGGCCTTGAACTCTCTATGTAATGGAGAATGACCTTGAGCTCCTGATCATTTGGCCTTCACTTCCCAAATGATGAGATTAAGGGAAAATACCACTATGGCCCATGCTTGCCTTTCTCCTGTGTAGCCCAGGCCTTCCTAGAGTTACAAACCAGCTGACTTACCTTCTCCAGTGCTGGGATAAGAGACACGCACCAGCATATCTGTCCAGGGAACATCTTATCTTAACTCTTAAATACTTTTTGTCCACTTAAAGAAGTGGACACACATGGCTCCTAAGTTCAAGGTCTGTTACATAATTTTAAAATGTGTTTTAGGTGAAACACATCTCTCTCACTGAAACAACCAAAGCCCCAAATTAATTACTAAATTTTTCTGGTCATTTATTTATTTACACTCCAGATTTTATTCCCCCCCCCCACGTCCACCCTCCGACTGTTCCACATCCCATACCTCCTTCCCACTCCTCTGTCTCCACGAGGAAACCAGACCTCTAAACTCCCTTGGGCCTTCAGTCTGTTGAGGGTTAGGTGCATCTTCTCTGACTGAACCTAGTCCCAGCAGTCCTTGGCTGTATATGTGTTGGGGGCCTCATATCAGCTCTGAGGGCCAGCAGAAAGAATGGAAACAGGCAACCTTGGGAGGTAGGAAGTTGGGGCAACCATCCAGAATGCACCAGAGACCTCGGAGGTGAGAGTCTCTCAGGACTCCAAGGGAGTGACCTTAGATGAAACGCCTGACAGTTAGGGAGAGAGAACTTATAAAGTCCACCTCCAGCATGAATATGGCATCAAATGAGGGATGGGGTTGCCATCCCACAGTCAAAACTCTGACTCATAATTGTTCCTGTTTGAAAGAACTGTAGGGAGGGAAATAGAGAGGACACTGAGGAAAAGAAAGTCCAGCTACAGGCCCAAAGTGGGATCCAGCTCAAGGGGAGGCCCCAAGGCCTGACACTATTACTGAGGCTATGGAGCACTCACAAAAAGGGACCTAGCATGGCTGCCCTCTGAAAGACCCAGCAAGCAGCTGAAGAGTCAGATGCAGATATTTGCACCCAACCAATGGACAGAAGTTGCTGACCCTGTGGTTGAATTAGGGAAAGTTGGGAAAAAGCTGAGGAGGAGGGCGACCCTGTAAGGAGGATCAAGAGTCTCAATTATACTGGACCCCTGAGATCTCTCTTTTTTTTTCTTCTGTTGTCTATCTTTCTATTTTTTATTTTTTGATACTTTATTTACATTTAAAATGTTTCCCCCTTTCCAGGTCTCCCCTTGGGAACCCCCCTATCCTCTCCCCCCTCCTCCTGCCTCTGTGAGGGTATTCCCCTACCCACCAACCCACCCACTCCTGTCTTCCCTCCCTGGCATTCCCCTATACTGGGGCATGTAACTTCCTCAAGCCCAAGGGCCTCTCCTCCCACTGATGGCCAACAAGGCCCTCCTCTACCACATATGTGGCCCGAAACATGGGTCCCTCCATGTGTATTCTTTGGTTGGTGGTCCAGTCTCCAGGAGCACCAGGGGGTCAGGCAGGTTGACACTGTTGCTCCATCCATGGGGCTGCAAACTCCCTCAGCTCCTTCAGTCCCTTCTCCAATTCCTCCATCTGGGACCTTACTCTCAGTCCAACAGTTGCTGTGAATTGATTCTTGAGTATTCTGAACTTTTGGGCTAATATCCACTTATCAGTGAGTACATACCATGTTTGTTCTTTTGTGACTGAGTTACCTCACTCAGGATGATATTTTCAAGTTCCATCCATTTGCCTTTGAATTTCATTAAGTCATTGTTTTTAATAGCTGAGTAGTACTCTATTGTGTAAATGTACCACATTTTCTGTATCCATTCCTCTGTTGAGGGACATCTGGGTTGTTTCCAGCTTCTGGCTATTATAAATATGGCTGCTATGAACATAGTGGAGCATGTGTCCTTATTGCATGCTGGAGCATCTTCAGGGTATATGCACAGGAGTGGAATAGCTGGGTCCTCAGGTAGTATTATGCCCATTTTTCTGAGAGTCAGCCAAACTGATTTCCAGAGTGGTTGTACCAGCTTGCAATCCCACCAGCAATGGGGAAGTGTTCCTCTTTCTCCACAACCTCGACATGTGCTGTCACTTGAGGTTTTGATCTTACCATTCTGACTGGTGTGAGGTGGAATCTCAGGATTGTTTTGATTTGCATTTCCCTGCTGACTAAGGATGTTGAACATTTCTTTAGGTGCTTCTCATCCTCAGTTGAGAATTCTCTTTTTAGCTCTGTTTCCCATTTTTCGATAGGGTTATTTGGTTCTCTGGAGCCTAACTTCTTCAGTTCTTTGTATATATTGGATATTAGCCCTCTATCAGATGTAGGATGGGTAAAGATCTTTTCCCAATCTGTTGGTTGCCATTTTGTCCTATTGACAGTGTTCTTTGCCTTACAGAAGCTTTGCAATTTTATGAGGTCCCATTTGTCAATTCTTGATCTTAGAGCATAAGCCATTGGTGTTTGGTTCAGGAACTTTTCCCCTGTGCCCATGTGTTCCAGAGTTTTCCCCACTTTCTCTTCTATTAGATTCAGTGTTTCTGGTTTTATGTGGAGGTCCTTGATCCACTTGGACTTGAGCTTTGTACAGGGAGAAAGAAATGGATCAATTTGCATTCTTCTACATGTAGACCGCCAGTTGAACCAGCACCATTTGTTGAAAATGCTGTCTTTTTTCCACTGGATGGTTTTAGCTCCTTTGTCAAAGATCAAGTGGCCGTAAGTGTGTGGGTTCATTTCTGGGTCTTCAATTTTATTCCATTGATCTACCTGCCTTTCGCTCTGCCAATACCCTGCAGTTTTTATCACTACTGCTCTGTAGTTCAGCTTGAGGTCAGGGATACTGATTCTCTCAGAAGTCCTTCTATTGTTGAGAATAGCTTTTGCTATCCTGGGTTTTTTGTTGTTCCAAACAAATTTGAGAATTTCTTTTTCTAAGTTTATGAAGAATTGAGTTGGAATTTTGATCGGGATTGCATTGAATCTGTAGATTGCTTTCGGCAAGATGGCATTTTTATTATATTAATCCTGCCAATCCATGAGCATGGGAGATCTTTCCATCTTCTGAGGTCTTCTTCGATTTCTTTCTTCAGAGACTTGAAGTTCTTGTCATACAGATCTTTCACTTGTTTGCTTAGAGTCACACCAAGATACTTTATATTGTTTGTGACAATTGTGAAGGGTGTCATTTCCCTAATTTCTTTCTCAGCCTGTTTATACTTCGAGTGTAGGAAGGTTACTGATTTGTTTGAGTTAATTTTATATCCAGCCACTTTGCTGAAGTTGTTTATCAGCTGCAGCAGTTCTCTGGTGGAGTTTTTTGGGTCACTTAAGTGTATGATCATATCATCTGCAAAGAGTGATATTTTTATTTCTTCCTTTCTAATTTGTATCCCTTTGACCTCCTTTTGTTGTCTAATTGCTCTAGTTAGAACTTCAATTACTATATTGAATAGATAGGGAGAGAGAGGACAGCCTTGTTTAGTCCTTGATTTTAGTGGGATTGCTTCGAGTTTCTCTCCATTTAGTTTGGTGTTGGCTACTGGTTTGCTGTATATTGCTTTTACTATGGTTAGGTATGGTACTTGATTTCCTGATCTTTCCAAGACTTTTATCATGAAGAGATGTTGAATTTTTATCAAATGCTTTTTCAGCATCTAATGAAATTACCATGTGGTTTTTTTTTCTTTGAGTTTGTTTATGTAGTGAATTACATTGATGGATTTCTGGGTATTGGACTATCCCTGCATCCCTGCATGAAGCCTCCTTGATCATGATGAATGATCATTTTGATGTGTTCTTGGATTCGGTTTGCAAGAATTTTATTGAGTATTTTTGCATCGATATTCATAAGGGAAATTATTCTGTAGTTTTCTTTTATTGTTGGGTCTTTGTGAGGTTTTAGTGTCAGTGTAACTGTAGCCTCATAGAATGAATTGGGTAGTGTTCCTTTTGTTTCTATTTTGTGGAATAGATTGAAGAGTATTGGTATTAGGTCTTCCTTGAAGGTCTGATAGTACTCTGCACTAAACCCATCTGGTCCTGGGTTTTTTTTGGTTGGGAGACTTTTAATGACTGCCTCTATTTCTTAGGCATTATGGGACTGTTTAGATGGTTTATCTGATCCTGACTTAAATTTGCTATTTGGTATCTATCTAGAAACTTGTCCATTTCATCCAGATTTTCCAATTTTGTTGAGTAAAGGCTTTTGTAGTAGGATCTGATGATTTTTTGAATATCCTTAGAATCTGTTGTTATGTCTCCCTTTTCATTTCTAATTTTGTTAATTTGGATTCTGTCTCTGTGCCCTCTGGTTAGTCTGGCTAAGGGTTTATCTGTCTTGTTGATTTTCTCAAAGAACCAGCTCCTGGTTTTGTTCATTCTTTGTATAGTTCTTTTTGTTTCTACTTGGTTGATTTCAGCCCTGAGTTTGATTATTTCTTGCCTTCTACTCCTCTTGGGTGTATTAGCTTCTTTTTTTCTAGAACTTTCAGGTGTGCTGTTAAGCTGCTAGTGTATGCTCTCTCTAGTTTCTTTTTGGAGGCACTCAGGGCTATGAGTTTTCTTCTTAACACTGCTTTCATTGTTTGAGAATGTTGTTCTTTCATTTTCATTAAATTCTAGGAAGACTTTAATTTCTTTCTTTATTTCTTCCTTGACCTAGTTGTCACTGAGTAGAGCATTGTTCAGTTTCCATGTGTATGTGGGCTTTCTGTTGTTGTTGTTGCCATTGAAGACCAGCCTTAATCCGTAGTGAACTGATAGGAGGCATGGGATTATTTCAACCTTCTTATATTTGTTGAGGTTTGTTTTGTGACTGATTATGTGATTAGTTTTGGAGAAGGTACCATGAGGTGCTGAGAAGAAGGTATATTCTTTTGATTTAGGATGAAATGTTCTATAGATATCTGTTAAATCCATTTGGTTCATAACATCTGTTAGTTTCACTGTGTCTCTGTTTAGTTTGTGTTTCCAAGTTCTGTCCATTGATGAGAGTAGGGTGTTGAAGTCTTCCTCTATTATTGTGTGAGGTGCAATGTGTGCTTTGAGCTTTAGTAAAATTTCTTTTATGAATGTGGGTGTCCTTGCATTTGGAGCATAGATATTCAGAATTGAGAGTTCTTCTTTGTAGATTTTTCCTTTGATGAGGATGAAGTGTCCTTCCTTACCTTTTTTGATGACTTTTGGTTGAAAGTCGATTTTATCTGATATTAGAATGGCTACTCCAGCCTGTTTCTTGAGACCATTTGCCTGGAAAATTGTTTTTCAGTCCTTTACTCTGTCTTTAATACTGAGGTGCATTTCCTGTATGCAGCAAAATGCTGGGTCCTGGTTATGGATCCAGTCTGTCAGTCTATGTCCTTTTATTGGGGAACTGAGTCCATTGATGTTAAGGGATATTAAGGAATAGTGATTGTTGGTTCCTGTTATTTTTGATGTTATTTTTATATTTGTGTGGCTCTCTTCTTTTGGGTTTGTTGAAAGATTACTTTCTTGCTTTTTCTAGGGTGTAGTTTCCCTCCTTGTGTTGGCATTTTCCATCTATTATCCTTTGTAGGGCTGGGTTTTTGAAAACATACTTTGTAAATTTGGTTTTGTCATAGAATATTTTGGTTTTAGCATCTATGGTAATTGAGAGTTTTGCTGGGTATAGCAGCCTGGGCTGGCAGTTGTGTTCTCTTAGGGTCTGTGTGAGATCTGCCCAGGATCTTCTAGCTTTCACAGTCTCTGGTGAGAAGTCTGGTGTAATTCTGATAGGTCTGCCTGTATATGTTAATTGACCTTTTTCCCTTATTGCTTTTAATATTCTTTCCTTGCTTTGTGTATTTGGTGTTTTGACTATAATGTGACAGGAGGAATTTCTTTTCTGGTCCAATCTATTTGGAGTTCAGTAGGCTTCTTGTATATTTATGTTCATCTCTTTCTTTAGGTTAGGGAAGTTTTTTTCTATATTTTTGTTGAAGATATTTATTGGTCCTTTAAGTTGGGAATCTTCACTCTCTTCTATACCTATTATCCTTAGGTTCTGTCTTCTCTTCTCATTGTGTCCTGGATTTCATGGATGTTTTGGGGGTAGGAGCTTTTTGTATTTTGCATTTCCTTTGACTGTTGTGTCAATGTTTTCTATGGTATCTTCTGCACCTGAGATTCTCTCTTCTATCTCTTGTACTCTGTTGGTGATGCTTTTGTCGATGACTCCTGATCTCTTTCCTAGGTTTTCTAACTCCAGGGTTGTCTCCCTTTGTGATTTCTTTATTGTTTCTAATTTATTTTTAGTTCCTGGATGGTTTTGGTCATTTCCTTCGTCTCCTTGATTGTGTTTTCCTATAATTCTGCTTGTTTGATTGTGTTTTCCTGTAATTCTTTAAAGGATTTTTGTGTTTCCTCTTTAAGGGCTTCTAGTTGTTTACCTGTGTTTTCTTGTATTTCTTCAAGGGAGTTCTTTCTTTCTTAACGTCTTTTAACATCATCATGAGATGTGATTTTAAATATATGAGTCTTGCTTTTCTGGTGTGTTGGGGAATCCAGGGCTTGCTGTGGTGGGAGAGCTGGGTTTTGATGATACCAAGTAGCCTTGGTTTCTGTTCTTTATGTTCTTACCCTTGCCTTTTGTCATCTGGTTAACTCTGGTGTTATCTGGTTTTAATCTCTCTGGCTGTGGCTTGTCCCTCCTGCAAGCCTCTGTGTCAATACTCCTTGAAGACCAGCTGTCTCTGAGAGAAATTTCGGTTTGGAGAGCTGTGGTACAGGGTCAGCTGTGGGGTGCAGACAGAAACCTGAATGATCTTGTCCCCACCTGTTCCTTGGTTCCTGTGTCCTGATGGCTCTGCAAGAGTCCCTCTTGATCCAGTGAATTTGAACAGAAGTGGTGGTCTTGCCTGTGCTCGAAGGTGTGTCAGCACTCCTGGGATACCAGCTCTCTCCTGGCACTATTTGAGTATGGAGCCCTGTGTCACAGAATCAACTCCCCGGCTGCCATAAGAAACCAGGAGTCCACTCCTCAGTCCCTGTTTCTTGTGGATTCCAGGTGGGTTCCTCTGAGCAGACAGGCATGGTCCACACTCCTGGGAGTTAGCTTTCTCCCGGCACTATTTGGCTATAGAGCCCTGGTGGCCCAGGCAGAGGTCTCTTGCCAGGGATGGAAACAGAAAGGCTCCTGTCCCCAGCTGTTCCTCAGTCCCTGTGTCCCAAGGATTCTGGGCCAGTCCCACTGAGCAGTGGTGCTGTCTTACCTCCACTCATGGGCTTTTCCACACTCCTGGGAGGTTGGCTTTCTCCTTGTGCTATTTGGCTATGGAGCCCTGGTGGTCCAGGCAGAGGTCTACAGCCATGGATGGAAACCGGAAGCACCTGAGATCTCTTAATTACTAAATTTTAATAACACTAGATATACCCAACGTGATCATGGAAACATTTTATTTCACTTTGCGCACATAGTGAAAAGTGTGTGTGTGTGTGTGTGTGTGTGTGTGTGTGTGTGTGTGTGTCTGTGCACTTGCTCACTGTAACAATGTTTTGTTCTATCATGAGTTTTTTTCTATCAATATGCATGTGCTAGTTGGAGTTTAGAGTTTTGAGTGAGTCATTATTTATAGTTATCTTAATTACTCTTTCCATTGCTGTGATGAAATACTTAGACAAAAGCAAACTAAAGACGGAGCTTGTTTTGGCTCCTACATAGTTCCGGGTTAAAGTCCATCATCAGGGGAAAGTCCCCGCAGCAAGAGCGCCAAGCAGCTGGTCACACTACATCCACGGCCAAGAAGCAGAGAGTGATGAATGGAGGTGTTCAGCTCAGTTCCCCCTATTCAGTACAGCCCAGATCAGGGAATGGTGCCTCCCTTTTTAGGTTGGATCTTCCCACCTCCATTAACTCAATGAAGAGAATTCCTCACAGACAGAGCCACAGGGTAATGAATGCATAACAGGTGTGCCTGCAGCATGGTCTCCCAGGCGGTTCCAGCTCCTACTCGTTACTTAACACCAACCATCGCAGTATCCAGTTGTTTTCATTAAAGTGAGTTCTTGAAGACATTTAGCAGCAACATGAGTCTGCCTTTCTACATTTCATCCCCCACTTTGAATGTCATTAGATCCACACTTAACTCAGTGGCAGACACAATTAATTTCTAAAGTTAATTCATCTTTATCTTCTACAACACTCATATTTCAGAAGCGGTTTTCACAGGGACACTGTGTCATTTGTAAGTTTAAATTTCATAATTCCTGTAGAATGGATACAGAAAGATGCGGCAGATTCTTAAATATCAAAGATCCTCTGGTTGAAGCAGAGACACCATACTGAAACGGGCTGTCAGTTCTGAGACTCCCAGGGCTCTTGTATGTTTCAGAGTGATTCATTTGGTAAAATGTATAACCTCACAGTCAACTAGTGAAAGAATTAAGACCCTAACAGGAAGGTGTTGATCATGACAACATCGTGTTTAGGAATTTTACAGGATCCCAAGGCATTTGGTTCATGTATATTTTTCTGAGGTACACAACCCCTTCACTCTTCCCCTCCACACTTTTTCCTGTCCATTTTGCCTCTCAGATCTGGCAAAATGGTCTTCATGTTGCTGTAAGACTTTACCAACTTTGGCTGCAATCAGGACAGACCTGCACTCTCTCTAGACCTTGGAAATAGCTATATTCTAGTTAGAACTAAAATAAATAGCATTTGAGACCATGGTCAGTTACCTCTTAAATTGGGGGTTATGTGTCAGATTGCAGGTGTCCAGGCTGTGTCACATGCCCAGTCTGTGGCATCCTACAAGAAATGTGCAAGGCCAGGAGGGTAGAGCCTGAACCCATTGGGTGCGGGCAAAGATTCAGACTTCTGAAGCCTGTTCCTGTCTTTCTATGGTTGTAACAACTAGGTCCCTATGGGATATTTGCTTGTGATAGAAAGAGAACAGTAAATGTAAGAGTTTTAGATAATGTTTTAATTCAATCTGAAGTTAAAAACAGAAGGTAATAATACAGGCACAGCAGAAAGCTTTCCCCACAAAGGCATCCAGCAGCCTTCAAAGTGTCCCCTGAATCAGTCACTTTCTCTCTTGGCTGTGATTGTAGATTCCCGGATCTGTGTGGGCTGCAGTGTTCAGAGGATTTGAATATTGAGGCTCATTTGGAAGTGGTGATATTACAAACAGTGAAAATATTGAGTCTCCTTTTCCTTCCTGTTTTTGAATGTGCCATTAAGATAGAAGATAGCAAAAAATTTAGGGATGCCTCATAGAAGACAGGAAATAGACTCTGATGTCCCTGCAGAAACTAGTTTAACATAAGCATGCAAACAATCTGGATAAAATGGAGAGATGGTGGCCCTTCGAGGTGTCTCAGCAGATAAAGGCACATGATGTGAACACCCAACAATTTGAGTTTAGTTTCTGAAGCTACCACATTAAAACAGAAGGGGTCACTGAAGTTGTCTTCTGACCTTCACCTGTGTGCTTTCTTACACAGCAATAATATGTACAAGTTAAAAAAGAAAGGTAGAATACGTTTAATGAGCTATCTATCTGTCTATCTATCTATCTATCTATCTATCTATCTATCTATCTATCTATCTATCTATCTATCTATCTAAGTATATAAATTAAAAATGAAAAAATTCCCTACAATTCTAAGAGGGAAAAATTCAGAGATATATGTTTTTCTTAAGTGAATGTTGGTGGTGAGAGAGGAAGCAGAAGTGTTCTGATGAGAAATGAGTTACTTAGGTTGCTTCTGTGAAAAATTAAATAGCCAATGATTTTCTGACATAGTTAATCATTTGCGCCCAGCTCATTCATTCCTTCACACATTGAGTGTGCACCTTCTGCGACGTGGTACCACACCCAATCATTTAAGATCCGATCAGTCAGATGCAAAGAGACAGTGGCATAGTCTTAACATCAGGATAAAGAAAAGCTGAAGTTGTGCCAAATACTCAGTATTTCCTTTTGTGGTTTTGGGTAAATCCAGCACCACAGAGAGGAGAAATGATGCTGAATGCCACCCTTCTGCCAGTGGGTCTCAGGGTTTAGTTACTTTTCTGTTAGGAATTGAGGAAAGCCAAATTGATATTTCAGGGCATAGAGCTTTTAGAAAGAAAAGCATGCAGTTGATCACCAGCCATGGTGGTTGTTATTTTTTAAAGTCTGGGACTGGAGGCCTTCCCTTGTCGTTGCTTGCCATGTGCTTCTTGTTAGAGTGGGTGCCAGGTGACTGCATGAATTTAGAAGTGACAGATGCTGGCTGGGATTTGGCTCACACAACCAGAGGAAAACAATTGTAACATCAACAACTGGAATTCAACAAACTGAGCTGGAGAGATGGCTCAGTGGGCAAAGATGCTTTTCTACCAGGCCTGGTACTCTGAGATCTGTCCCTGATATCTACATGCTGGAAGGGTAAAAGTGACTCTTGCAAGGTGTGCTGTCACACACACACACACACACACACACACACACATACACACACACACAAAAATAAATAAATAAATAAATAAATAAATAAATAAATAAATAAATACTTCTAAAGAGTAAAAAACCCCACCAAATTATGTTTATGCTCTGTCCAGTAACTTCTTTATCCTTAAAATATCTGATATAGGTTGTAAGACATAGAAAATGGCTCCAACTGACCAGGATTTTCTTAGAAGCCACCACACCATCAGATGCTAAATAATATTAAATCCTCAGTCATTTATAATGAAGATGCTGAAACAGACTCTTATGTAGCTGATTCTATCCCTAACTTGTTATATAATAGAGGGTGACCTTGAACTTCTGGTGTTTCTGCCTCCACCTCCTCAGTGCTGGGATTATAGGCATGTGCCACCACACCCATCAGTGCTGGGGACTGTACCCAGGTCCTTGTGTTGTCAACTAAGCTATAACCCCTGTGTTTGTATATGTATTTTATATTTTAAGGGTGCTTTAGGATAGACAATCACACTATGTATTTCAACATATTTTTTTTTCACTTAACCTAGCTTGTAAACACACACACACACACACACACACAGCGAGCGAGCGAGAGAGAGAGAGAGAGAGAGAGAGACAGAGAGAGAAAGAGAGAGAAAGAAAGAGAGGAACAGAGACAGAGAGAAACAGAGACAGAGACAGAGACAGAAAACAAATAGACCCAATAGACTCCCCTCATCCACTAAGAATCCTGAAGTTGTTCTTTACCACTTGTCTAATTTAAGAATGGAAGCTGGTTTTTTATTTCCCAAGTAGATTTATTTAGAATCATCCCTGAAGCAACACAGGACTTTCGGTTTTTGGATGAGAGGTTCCCAAGCCATCAGAGCAAGTGTGAAGGTCTTGCAGGGGTGCTGAGGCTGGGTGTCCTGCTGAGCTGGGCTTGCTTGTTATCACAAAATGAATTCAAACCAGTATAACGAATCAATTGCACAGTGTCAGGCTAAAAAAGGCTGTGAAAATCAAGGTATACAAGGGACAAGATTCAAGTGTCACAATAGTATACTTCGGCACTGAGGATCAGGATAGTAATTCAGACAGTAAAATGAGTGAAGGGAAGCAAAGCCTTGGAGATGTTGGTCTGCTAGATCTCATAAATACATATCTGTGGGACTTGCCTGAAACTCCCCTTTCAACAGTCAACCTGGAGGAGTTCTTACTAATTTTATTATAACATCTTTTAGGAATGGTTTTATCTAGTTTGTCGGTTTGGGTGAGAGCACTGGGAAAAAATTATCATTCACAGAGTTGGTCTTTTTGGGTTAAATAATGCCAGTCCTTAGAGCTTCCCTGAACTGACTGGGATGGAGTGGGGGCAGGGTTGTTGGAATGAATCCTGAGTCATCCATGGACTCAGATGAATGGCTTGTGACCCTGGCTACAAGGAGCTCCAAAGAGAACTTAAAATTTCATTTGTTGTCCCAAGAGGCACCATGTGCCTGGAATGCTCTAGAATGGGTTCCTTACTTTCTAGGTGGAGATATTTCAAGTTAATACCCACCCAGAACCACACCAGTTTCTGGGAAAGGGTGTTGGGAGAACTGGGGAAAAAATCTGATTGCTTTTCTGTGGAGCGTGTCCTGGGCTATCTATGCAAACAAAGACTGCTGACTGTTTATGCCTTTCGTTTTATGCCTTCATTCTGTATGAAAATTCAGTGGATGAATACGTAGTCATGGCAACAATTCACCAAGAATATTTCAGGTAATTATTTACCATGTGTACTGGCTAGTTTTGTGTGTCAACTTAACACAAGCTGGAGATACGACAGAGAAAGGAGTTTCAGTTGAGAAAATGCCTCCATGAGATCCAGCGGTAAGGCATTTTCTCAATTAGTGACCAAGGGGGGAGGGCCCTTTGTGAGTGGTACCATCTGTGGGCTGGTAGTCTTGGTCTCTATAAGAAAGCCAGCTGAGCAAGCCAGGAGAAGCAAGCAAGCCAGTAAGTTACATCCCTCCATGGCCTCTGCATCAACTCCTGCTTCATGACCTGCTTGAGTTCCAGTATTGACTTCCTTTAGTGATGAACAGCAATCGGAAGTGTAAGCTCAATAAACCTTTTCCTCCCCAACTTGCTTCTTGGTCATGATTTTTGTTCAGGAATAGAAACCCTGACTAAGACAAATTGGTACCAGCGTGGTGGGGTATTCCTGTGACAACCTGACCATGTTTTGGGGAGGACTGTGGAAGGACTTTGGAACTTTGGGCTAGAAGATCTATTTGGTGTTAAGAGCTTTGTGGGATGTTGTGTAAGAGCTTGGAAGATAATGTTGAGAACAGTGCAGACGATGGAGGCCTGGCTTGTGAAATTTCAGAGGGAAGATTAAAGACTCTTATCAGGGCCATTGCTAGTTTGATTTAAGGTTCTGTGGTTTTGGTTAGCTGGGGCTGAAGAAATCAGCTGTGATTAACAAGATACCAGAACTACTAAAGCACAACCACTGTATTGCTGGGACTATTTATGCTGGTTAGCTGGAGCTAAGACATTAGTGGTGATTAAGAAGAGACCAGCATCATTGAGGTGACATCTTCTGGGAAGTGTTTTCTGAGAGCACAAAGAGGCTATGTTCCAGAGATAGCCAAGGTTGTACCTTGTGTTGTGGCAGGACTTGGTAATGTGTAAGAGTCACCCAGGTGGCACTGGTTTTGAAGGCATGCAGGAGTCATGAAGAGCAGCTGAGGCCTTGGCACTGTGAGAGGCCACAGAAGGTCATTGGTGAAGGTGCAGCCTCAGTTGTAATTGACAGCCCAGGACTGAAGGGGTCATGCAAAGGAGGTGAGGCTTGGCACCATGAAGAGAGCCTATGAGAGGCTGTTGGTAAATCTAGTTGCAGCAGAAGACAGCAGTGTTTTGGAGATGCCAGTACCATGAGATGACCACCAAGAACAGCAGCAGCAGTGGAGTCCAGGCATCTGGAGCCTAGAAGACAAGGTGTGTGCTACAAAGGGCAGAGCTGGAGAAGTGACTCAAGCCCTTGAAGGAATCCAGAAGATCGTGAGTGGATCCTAGACATTGGACGGTTGGAGTTTGGTTTTGCTTTTGATTGTGACTTTGCCCTGATATTTTTCCCTCTCGAAGAAAGAAGGTATTTTAGTAGAGCCCACAGTTAAGAGACTTTGAATTTTTAAAAGACTTTGAATTTTAAGAGATTGGATGTTTAAAAGGGACTGAAATGTTAATATGTAAGAATTTGCAAAGACTGTGGGACTTTTAAAGTTATTTAGAGCTTGGGGATGAATAAGGAAGTAAGGGTCAGGGCTTATTGGTGATGTGTTTGTGTGTCAAGTTGACAAGGGGTCAATTGTACTGGCTAGCTTTGTGTGTCAACTTGACACAAGCTGGAGTTATGACAGAGAAAGGAGTTTCAGTTGAGAAAATGCCTCCATGAGACCCAGCTGTAAGGCATTTCCTCAATTAGTGATCAAGGGGGGGGGGAGGGCCCCTTGTGTGTGGTACCATCTGTGGGCTGGTAGTCTTGGTCTCTATAAGAAAGCAGGCTGAGCAAGCCAGGAGAAGCAAGCAAGCCTGTAAGAAACATCCCTCCATGGCCTCTGCATCGGCTCCTGCTTCCTGACCTGCTTCAATTCCAGTCCAGACTTCCTTTTTGATGACAGCAACATGGAAGTGTAAGCTCAATAAACCCTTTCCTCCCCAGCTTGCATCTTGGTCATGATGTTTGTGCAGAAATAGAAACCCTGACTAAGACACCATGTGAGGGAAGTTTTTGTTGCTTCTTTCATTGTGCAACTTCAATACACACACACACACACACACACACACACACACACACACACACACACACACACACACACTATCCAAGGCCCCCCTGACAGATCTTTCTGTAGGCCAATCTGGTGGAGGGCCATATTTCTCAACTGAAGGGTCTTCTTCCCAGATGACCCTGGCTTGTGTTAAGTTGACAATAAATAAACAAAAATATATGATGAAAATAATCAGCACAATGGTTTTTGGTAAGCTTTTGGGGCAACATCACCATAGAAATAATTAGACACTAGGAAGTTCAAAAAGTCCGTATCACATGGACACCTTCTGTATACCAAGGACTTTGCACGATCAATCTGGCTAATAACCATAAAGCATAAAGGAGTAGTTATTCTTTTTATTTTATAATTTACTCTAGTCCATGTCATAATTTTTTGTCTTTTTGTTGTTGAGACAAGGCAGTCTAGCCCAGGCTTGAACTCCCAATTCTCTTGATTGTGCTTGCTTGGTGCCTTGATTATAGGTGTATACTCTTAACCACATAGTAGTTTTTGAACCAAAACTTGGATCAATACCTTTAGTTTTCCAAATTTCACAAAAAATAATGCAAATAATGTAACTTCACCACCGAGTCCCAAGCATTTGCAGTATTGGCTGTCCTGTAAGTCAGTGTGGACATAAGCTGGCCTTAAACTCACAGATATACTTTTACCTCTGTCTCCCAAGTGCTGGGATTAAAGATGTACATTCATCACACTTGACTATTACGTGAGTATTAAGTCAAACTCTTTAATTAATTAATCAATCAATTAATCAATCAATTAATTAAAAGTCTTGCTCAGCCTGAAAATAGGACTAACAGTAATCCCTATCAGATAAGTTTGTTTTTAAAATAATTAGTTAATTAGTGCAAAGCATTTAGAACAGCACCTGACTTTTAACAATCAGGGCATCAGCACTGGCTATTACGGAGCTTCCTTATACATCTTCTCAAAGTGTTCTCTAAGACATTTGTACCAGTTTGTATTTCCCTAGGTACTGTGAGGAGGAGCCTTTCCCTACCTCTGTCAGCATTTTTAATTCTTGCCAATTTGGTTGGTCTGACGTTCTCTCCTCACCTCTGGAAGCTTCAGCTGAGATTTAATTTGGAGAAAACATCTCTTTATGTAGAAGCAACTTCATGATCTATTACACTTGTGGGTTTTTATAAGCATCCATCATTGTGGCCCTGAGGCAGTGCTTGAGTGATGGTTGATGCAAAGTTCTAGCTTAGAATACTGGCTTTGAAAAGAAGGTACACTCATGGATATTCATGAAATGTTTAGCCACTACAGTGGATCCACTACCAAAGGGATTTAAAAATTTAAAGATTTTTTTCCCCCCGTAATGAATCTGTGGATAGGTAACAGATACAGCATTCCCGTGTGGGTAGGACTACTATTTTGAAACAGTGATTCCATTCACACAATCTCTGCACTTGCTCACATGGCATGTGTCCTTTGATGGCAGTCACAGAACGTGGGACTCAGTGTGATGGCTCTGCATCTATAGGAGGTAGTGAATGGTAAGTTACCTAGCAATAGCCAAATTGACAACTTCCTCTTTAGTTACATCATCTGTCACCTTTCAATATTCTTCATATACCTCACTGTCCCTGGTGAAAGGGTAAGCAAGTCCTAGCAAGGCATTTACTCTTAAACACGACTAGAAGCACACATTCTGGTCTAAGGAAGTTTAATCGTGTGTTTCACTGGTTTGGATTTTTTTCTCAATCAAGAGAAGGTAGCTGCTTTGGTTATGGTCTTGCTTTGCTTACTCAGTGAGCCCAATCACAATGAAAAAGAGTCTGGTGAATCTTGCGCCTGGCAGTTCAGCCAAAAAGTCCCTGAGAAGGATAGCAATTATTAAAAACTGGTGAGCTCTGGCAGTATTAATTATGTTTATGTCACTGTGGCCAGAATTTTTGACAAAATAACTTAAAGTAAGGAGAGTTTATTTTCCTTATGGCTTCTGATATTTTAGTCATCTTACGGCATAACAAGAAGAACTTAACCAGAAACCTGGACCATATGAACTTAACTTTTATTGTTTATAATGTGTTCAGTCTGTTGTATTGTGTGATTGCAGCAGAAAATAGAGTAATATAGCAAATATTTATTTCTTGTGTGTACTAATGTAAATGATAGTACGTTTAAAACATTTACTCTCTGTCTCTGTCTCTCTCTGTCTCTGTCTCTCTTCTCTCTCTCTCTCTCTCTCTCTCTCTCTCTCTCTCTCTCTCTCTGTGTGTGTGCGCGCTACAGTGTGCATGTGGAGGTCAGAAAACAACGGGAAGGAGTCATTTCTCACCATCAGTCATTAGGTCCCAGGAATCACACTTTGGTTAACAGGCTTGGTGACAAATGTCTTTACTTGTCAACTTGATAGCCCAATTGTGTGATTTTGATTTGGAATTCTGCTTGTGTGTTTCTACTACAAGAATAAAGCTGACTTGTTTATGTGCATCTTATAACTTTGCTGTAACGTCTTAGTTCTAGGCTTTTTTAAATCAGTGGTTTCAGATTTTTCACATAAATCTCATCACGAACACACTGATTTCTTCCATGCTGGCGAACGCATGCATCTCCTTTGCTTCATTTTCTTATCTTCTGAATCCATTTGCTATTTTATTGTTGTTCATCTATATGTATCCATGCATGTCTGTATGATGGTATGCCACATATGTACGGGCCTCAGGAGGCCAGGAAAGGGCATCAAATCTCCTGGAGCTGGAGTCACGGGTGGTCTGATGATGTGGTTTCCGGGAACCAAACTAGGTTCCTCGGCAAGGGCAGCGATCCTCTTACCTACTGGGCCATCTCTCCTGTTCTTCATTTTCTCGTCTTTTTTTTTTATCAGCTGACAGTGGAGAATGCTTCTGTCTTCCAGTATGATGTTGATAAAGACTGTTGATAGGAGCATCTTTGACAAGACTCTGGACTAGTGGGGATGCTGCTAGTTTCTTACTACTAAGCACGGATAACTATGATTTCTACAGATATTCCTTTTGTTTTAATTAAATATTGGTTAGCTTATAACATTATATATTTATACTTTTATCTATCTTATCTATCATCTATGTATGTAGGTATCACCTATCTATCATCTATCTATCTATCTATCTATCTATCTATCTATCTATCTATCTATCTATCTACCTATCATCTCTCTCTCACTCTCCCTCCTTCCCTCCCTCCCTCCCTCTCTCTCCCTCCTTCCCTCCCTCCCTTTCTTTCTTTCTTTCTTTCTTTCTTTCTTTCTTTCTTTCTTTCTTTCTTTCTTTCTTTCTTTCTTCCTTCCTTCCTTCCTTCCTTCCTTCCTTCCTTCCTTCCTTTCTTTCTTTCTTTCTTTCTTTCTTTCTTTCTTTCTTTCTTTCTTTCTTTCTTTCTTTCTTTCTTCTCTTATTCCCCCTACCCTATCACTGGTCTTTTTCCCAATCCCAAATATTCCCCTTCTTTCATGTCACAAATGTGCGTGCACACATGCACACACCCACCCACCCACCCACACATGAACATGACATTCCTTCTTTCTTTTTCTCATCTTTTCTTTTCTCCAAATACTTTACATTTTTTTTTTTCAGATAAAGGACACTGTGCTTAGACATGTACAGTTGAGTATGTGCTTGTGAGCTGTGCTTGCTTCACTCTCTTAGGGGAGCTACCAAGGGAATAGTAAATATGCATTTGTCAGTATCTTGGGAGTTTACCTTTGGCTTCTGATTATTTTCAGGACTCCAGGAGCAAATAAAAGCTGACTATAGACTGGACTGGACCAGTGGATGAAGATGCAGTTGTGTGATGTTCTGTGTGTGCATGGGTACAGGAGTGTATGATCCATCCATTTCCCTGGCTTGTTTCTTCATTTGTGTTTAGTTGGGGGATAAACTCTTTGAAGATCATTCCCTTTCTAGTCTGTTTTTCCACTAATGACCCAAGTGAGCTTCCTGCTGCCAACTGTGACCTTTTGCTAGTGCTGTCATTTGGGGTTTAGGAGGACTTAGTATCCCTGAGAGGAAGGATGCTTGGTCATCAGAACTCTTGGACTTGACTTGATAGTCCCGTTGTAAAGGCTGTCTGGCTTGCAGTTAACTCCTGTCCAGTGGTGTTCAGAGTTGTCACAGTCTAGTCATCACAGTGATGCTGAGCCCAACCCTGGGAGAGGCTCAGCATCATGAAGCTTGCTTGCTTTGTTGACCCTTGGCAACACTTCCCTTTGTCCTTTCAGCTCTGCATGTTCCTGTTTCTCTCCATCCTCTGATGTCATGATGGCCTTTACTTAAGATGGGAGGAGGAGAAGAAACTTGGTTATTTTTACTGATGTATGGCTATCTTCTCTTTCTGCGTCCATAATTATTACATTTTGCTTATTTTTTACTGTCATATCCCTCCCGTCTCTCATGTAGCTAAAAGGAGAAATTTCTAAGTAAATGCAAAACCAACTGCATTTCCCTTAAATCCCAGTTGATGGTAGTTGGGAGGGAATTGTTATTCATTTGGAAAATCTAAGTAGAGCTTTGAACAAATTTTGATTCAATTCATTGAAAAAAAATGAGCCAAAGCAGCAATTTGCTAAGAAATCAACCCACAGGACAGCTGCTTGCCGGTTTCTAAATTATGAATAGTATTCACTGTCCTATCTTTCATGGCTTCATTTGTAGGTAATGGGACAGGCAGAAAACATGCAGCAGGGAGCACTCAATTCCTTATGAGAGAATCTATTTCCAGCCAAGTCTTTGGAAGCCCAAGGATTTCAGAGAGGTTGAATCAAATTCAAATATGTAATTCAGAGTGAATTTATTCAGACAATAGCGGCCATTATAAGACTCAGTTGTTGCTTCAGATACTCAAAGTAATAATTTGAGAGGGAAGGAGAAAGAAAAAAAAAAGATTTTCTTTTGCGAGGGGAGGAAAGACCAATTTTTTTTACTCACAGATCACTGGAAAATGGAGCACAGGGGACTGTATAAGGCATGAACACCCCAGGGGCACTGATGAGTGTCTAATCTTACTCTGCATCTTTTAAGGAATGCCTTTACGAATTAAAGGTATTGGGGTGGGAGGGTAGCTCAGTTGGTAAGGTGCTGCTGTGCAAACAGGAGGGCCTGAGTTTGATCTCCACCATCTACATAAAAAGGCAGGCATGATGTGTGATAGTCCCATGGTACTCACTGGCTGGCCAGTCCAGCCCAATTGGAAAGCTTCAGGTCCGAGAGAGAGAGAGAGAGAGAGAGAGAGAGAGAGAGAGAGAGAGAAGGGAGACCCTGTTTAAAAAGTAAGCTGGAGGGTAATAGTGGAAGTTACCTTATGTCAACACGTCAAGCTCTGATCAGCAAACATGCGCACACGCGCACGCACGCACACACATGAGTGTACACACACACACGCATATACACACATGCACGCAACTATTAAATTGCATTTGAATCTTCATCCCAATGCTGCACAGCGTACCGAGTTCTTGTTAGAAATGTATGGGGCTGTAGATGGCTCAGTAGTTAGGAGCAGTTGTTGCTCTTGCAGAAGACCTTGGTCTGGTGTCCAGCACCTCTGTGGTAACAACCATCTGTAACTCCAGCTCTTGGCAATCTGACACAGCCTTTCAGCCTCCACGGGCATCGTTCATACATACAAATTGAAAACAAATACATCTTAAAACATAGAAATATCTGCTCCAATCCACTGTCCCTAAGTCAGAGAACCTGAGACAGTCTTTGACATTCCCACGTTCCTACAAGACAGTCACAGTCCGTACAGGTAGGAATAGTTAAGCAATGGCCAGTGGCCGTCTCTGGCCTGTTTGCAGCCTGTAGCTAAGACATTATATATCTTGTTTCTGTAACATGCCGGACTTCCTACTTAACATCGCTGCTCCCCATCACATAGGAGACATCATTACAGATTTGTTTGTGGGTGGGAAAAGGAACAGCGGGCTTCCTCTAAATGCATTCTTGTGAGTCTGGCCTGAATAAAACCTACCATGTTTCCTACATCAGCATCCATCCTGATAAGGTGTGACGATTAGGCAGTGACTTGGCAAAGACTTCTGAAAACACCTCTCTCTACTTTCTCTGGTAAGAGCGAAACAAATCACACCTCCACACTTAGACACAGGAGCCCAGAGAGGAAGTTGTCACTGGACAGAGTTGCCAGACAAGCAGCCACTTGAGCCAGAACATTTTAAAGTCCTCCTTTCCTGGGGGACCACTTGAGGTGGAGCCGTCACTCACTCTTTTGACTTTGATTATAATGATCCTTGCCCCATCAGCAAGGATGATGTTATCTATCTTTAGTTGCCAGCGAATGTATATTATGAACATATGGATTATATATGCAACTTGTCCAAAAGGCACTTTTAGGTTAATAAATGAAACGCACTGCACACTGATGCCTAAATGTGAGTCTGAAAGACCATTCAGTATCAGAAGGTCAGCTACTGCTGAGGCTAGCTCAGCTAAAGACCATTCAGTATCAGAAGGGCATCTACTGCTGAGGCTAGCTCAGCTAAAGACCATTCAGTATCAGAAGGTCAGCTACTGCTGAGGCTAGCTCAGCTAAAGACCATTCAGTATCAGAAGGGCATCTACTGCTGAGGCTAGCTCAGCTAAAGATGACTTCTGATCTGCCTCGTGTGTGTGTGTGTGTGTGTGTGTGTGTGTGTGTGTGTGTGTGTGTGCGCGCGCATGTGTGTATGCATTGCTCTTGCCCATATTTATTCATCTATCTGTCTGCCTATGCATGTATGTATGTATGTATGTATGTATGTATGTATGTATGTATGTATGTATGATCCATCCATCCATCCACCCACCCACCCACCCACCCATCCATTCATCCACCCACCCATCCATCCATCTACCCACCCACCCACCCATCCATCCATCTAAGACATGTCTCCTGTCTGAATCTGGAACTCACCGGGTTCAGCTAGACTGGCTGGCCAACAAGGTCTAAGGATCTTTCTGTCTCTGCTTCTCTGGTATGAGGTTCTTAACTCGGGTCCTCATGCTTGCATGACAAACAATTTCCTGATTGAGTTGTCTCTGGAGCTCTGCAGATTTAATTTTGAAATACTTTTTGGGGGGCGGGGTCTGCAGATACAGTGAGGGACAGATGCATCTACCAGGCAAACCTTGTGATACTCCACTGGGGACAGGGAGTGCTTCAGATTAGTTATGAGAGAGAAGGTTAGGTCTAATCATAGGAGAGCATGCCTTGTTTGGAAGTTCATTTGCATTTGCTTTTGAGTTAATTGGAAATGTGGCAGAAATGGGAACATTTTTTGGGGCAGAACTGTTCCAGAAGAAAAGCTATGAAATAGAAGAGACAAGAAGAGAAGATGACAGCAGAGAGGATTGCTCAGATTGGTCAAGTTTAAGCTCATGGCCATGTCTAGAAGATTTGCAAAATTCATTGAGCAGGTAGAGAATTAAAGCCTTCCTATGCAAAGTTCTGGTAATGTCAAGGAGTGACAAAATATTATTGATAGACTAATTGAATATAAAGACTGTCTCTAGATGTTTCTGTCTTTTCTTTGAAGCACTTCCACTCTTTATTTTTATTTTTTTATTGGTTATTTTATTTATTTACATTTCTAATGTTATCCCCTTTCTCGGTTTCCCCTCTGCAAACTCCCTATCCTATTCCCCCTCCCCCTGCTTCTTTGAGGGTGCTCCCCCACCCACCGACCCAATCCCTCCTCACCACCCTAGCATCCCCCTGGGGTATCGAGCCTTCACAGGACCAAGGGCCTCCCCTCCCATTGATGCCAGATAAGGTCATCCTCTGCTATATATGCAACTGGAGCCCTGGCTCCCTTAGCAGGGCTGCACCTTTGTGTATTTAAAGCACAGAGCTGGGGTGACCCTTCTCTGTCAGTTGGCCGGGCCTCACATGACTCAATTACTCAGAAGTCTGTGGCTTTCACTCAGACCTGGCATCTCCTGCCTCCCTTCCGCCCCCTATGGCAATCACTTTGTGTGTGTTGTATTGAAGCGAACTCAGAATTGTGAGCTTACATAAGGAGCAGTCATTAGTTCACGTGTAAATTCTGTTTTTATATTCATTGAAAGGAAGAGAGGAGTTTGGACTTCACAGCCACAAATTCTACCATTCATGTCAGGAAACCAGACAGTTCAGCCATCTTAAGAGAGTTAAGGAAAAAATGAAGTCTTGGAAGGAACAAAGACACAGTCTCCTGGGGAGCAGAAACGTACGTAAAAAAATCTACAAACTTCTCATGTGCGCGTGCCAGTGCCCTCCTCCCACTTCGCCCTACATCTATAAGAACGTGATTTAGCCACCCTGAACCACACTTAATGCCAGCAGATTGGAGGGCGGATAAGTTGGCATTTGAGCCGAGCCTTTTTTCCCTCCTCCCTGCGTCTAATGGATTACTAAATTTAAGTGCTCAGGGCATCGTCTGGCCTCCTTTGTGAGTGCTCGGCTCTCATTGACGTCAGCAGGAGCCCTGTGTCTCTGCAGGGCAGAATTTGGCGCTTCCATGTAGAATATTTTTAAACTATAAAATTGAATTACAAAGGTATTGCATCTGCTTTTTATATAGTGATTGTTTAGTTTATTAAAGAATGTTTCATAAATCTAGCCAATTCTGCAGGACCTGCATGTTTAGCTAAGCAAACTTATTTTTAGAAGTGACATAAAAGGAGAGTGAACTTTTAATTTAAAATCGAGGTTGTTTAGGACGGGGGTTTATAGATATGAGGGTGATATATCATAGAAAGTGTGCTTGTTATTAAACTGTGCGTTTATTTTTAGAGAGCGTGATAGGCTGTAGAGGTTAGCTTTATATTTTCATTACAAAAGCACACATGAGGATGTAAACACAGTTATTTAGATATTTCTAAAATTTCTAATCTTTTTAATTTAATTTAAATTTATTAAGCTTATTGGTAGTAAATTCATTAGTAGACTTTAATGTTGGTGAAATTTGTAGGACATATTCATCACAGCAGAATGGGGTGAAGATAACTGAGTGTTCTTTCCTTTCTTCTCTACCGAGTAATTGTTTACACATTTTCGGACAAAGTCTCACTCTGAAGCTCAGGGTGACCTCAAATTCTAATGGTTCTGTTTTAGCCTCTCAAACACTGGGAGTACATGTGTGTCCCACTCTGCTAGATTGGAAATTTGTTACTATAATTTTTGTCTGTGTGTGTGTGTGTGTTTGCATAATACACCCTCTCTGTCTTTGTCTCTCTGTCTCTGCCTTTCCCTCCCCCTCCCCCCTACCCCAGTTTGTAGGATCAGTCTTAAGGTGCCCTCCCCTGCCCAGGAACCTTCAAGCTTGTTTGTAGGCCAGAGCTTTCACTGACAGGAAGCTTTCTGGTTAGGCTGGCTGGCCAGCGAGCCCTGGGTACCTCGGCCATGCCCTACCTTTCCATGTTTGGAGTTACACTCATGTGCCAGCAGGCCTGGCCATTTCTTCTGTGGATCCTGGGGCTGAACTCAGGTCTTCATGTCTTCACAGGATGTACCCCACCTACCAAGCTGGTTCCCCAGTACTCAGTGCTGTATCTTAAGCCACTCTCTTTATACCTGGTTCAGCCAATCTGCCTTGATTCCCCCAGGTACCAATGGGCAGCACTGGGTGAGCAGTGATCAGTAACATAGATCCTGTGCTTGTATTCTGCATAATAGGATGAACCTAGAATCCAAATCCCTCTCTAAGGTTTTCTTGCTTCAGAGTGGAGCCATGCGGACCTCCAGTGTCCCCTGTATTTGTTGAGTCACCTTGTTGTTTTGATAGCACAGGACTCAAGAGAATGAGGTAAGAATTTTATGACCACAAGTCTTCAGCATGGTATCCTCTGTCGCTGGATGTTATTGTTGCAGATTTATTCCCCAACCCCCTTGATGCAATGACACTACTGCAGGTTTCACTACAACCCAGGAAAAGTCACTTCTCTTGAGCCATTACTTTAAAATATACAACACTTCGGCTTCCTTCTTGTTAAGTTTCACATGGTCTGTGAGTTGTATTGTGGGTATTTTGAGCTTTTTGGCTAATATCCACTTTTCAGTGAGTACATACCGTGTATGTCCTTTTGGGTCTGAGTTACGTCACTCAGGATGATATTTTCTAGTTCCATCCATTTGCCTGCAAAATTCATGATGTCCTTCTTTTTAATAGCTGAGTAGTATTCCATTATGTAAATGTACCACATTTCCTGTATCCGTGGCTACTGCTACATATGTAGTAGAGGACTGCTTTATCTGGCTTCAGTAGGAGGGGATGTGCTTGGCCTTGTGGAAGTTTGAGAATATGAATGCTAGAAGGGTGAGGTAGGAGTGGGTGGGTAGGTGGGGGAGCACCCTCTTAAAGACAAAGGGGATGGAGGATGAGGTGGGAGGCTTGTGGAGGAGGGACCTGGAAGGGATACAACATTTGAAATGTAGATAAAATAATTAACAAAAAATATATACACAACAACAAAAGAACTCACAACTAAAATCTTTGTGGTTTAAAAAATTATTTTATTATTTTATGTATATGGTTGTTTTGCTTGCATACATGTCTGTGCACTATTGTACGTATATGGTTCTGTGCACTACGTAGATGCCTGGTGCCTTCAGAAGCCAGTGGGGGTGTAAGATTCCCTGGAACTGGAATTACAGACAGTTGTGAGCTGCCGTGTAGGTGCTGGAAACTGAACCTAGGTCCTCTGGGGGAACAGTCAGTGCTTTTAACCATTGAGCCATCTCTCCAGCCCCTGGACTTTCATTAATGGTGCAGTTTTAGTTAATTGTGCAGATTTACCTTCAGGAATAATGTTTATAAATTTGAGGGTAATGTTTCAGTGAGAATCTAACAAATATGCCCAAGGATAATCCAATTGAATTTTAATGCAAAAGCCACTGAGGAAACTGTTACCACTTGCAAAACTATGAGCTCAGGCTGCTTCTGAATCCATATGTTGAAGTTCTCTTCAGAAACCTGGAGGAATTCCCATGAGCTTGCATGTCGTTATTTCAAGTCTGCTTCTTGGGAAAGTGTGCCAACAAGAGGACACTGGGGAGAGAGCCAGGCGATGCTGCAAACCTGGTATGTTTGAATGTTGCTACGGTAGACATGCAAATAAACAACAAGAACTGCGAGAGGAAACATTTCTCCTCTGACTGAGAAATTATAGAACACAGTAGGACACAGTAGGAGGTGCCATAACTCAGCCAGACTGGGAGCAAGGAGTCCCTGGGCTTATGTATATCATGGCCTTCTTCTTTTCCTTTTATAGATGAAGAAATGTTGAATGGGAGAAATTAAGTGCTGTGTGCAGTTACTTAGTGGCAGGTTTAGCATGGAAGCCAGGCTCCCTGGCTCATCACTGCAGCCCAATTTCTTCTGTGTTGAGGCTGAAAAGACAGAAAAAGGTTTGGGAACTCTTTGTTCTCTTTTTCTTGCTCTTTGTCCTGCTTCTTTATGCAAAATGCCAGCACACATCTTGGTGGTGACGGATGCGGGAGCTATTGGTAATGCTGAAACAGTCCTTCCATGTGGTTGGCAGGAACTTTAATTTTCCCTCCTCCCGTCTCCCGCACTATCCATGTTTCCTAGCAAATGTTGTCCTAGGAAGGCTTTGGGGTGATTCTCCATGACCATCCATACTCTGGATTTTAAAACACACACTTTCTCTAAGTGTCCCCAAGCCCCTGGCCTCAGTTGCATCTTGGCTTCATATTTCAACCTATTTCCCCCAAAGTTTGACTAATAGTGGAGATTTCTAAGTTCCTGTCAGGTTGATGAAGAAGACTTCTGGGTGTATGGTTAGCATAACACAGGTCACAACAAAAGGGACTCTGCTCTCTTAACTGTTGATTAGGGCTTTCTGAGATAAGATTGGGCAAGAGGGGGCATCCTAGCCAAGGGACATTTTAGAGTCTCAACAGTTTTAGTGTAGAAAGCCATGAGGATTCAAGTGCAGTGTGAGCCATGACAAGTTAAGGGCTTGACTCCCCAGGGAAACAAACAGAATGGGAATTGTTTCCTGTTTGTTTATTCTTCTCTCATAGATTACATCCCAACTACAGTTTCCTCTCCTGCCCCCTCTGCCAGTGTCTCCCCCCAGCCTCCCCTTTCCCCTGGATCCACCCCCTCTACCTCTCCTCAGAAAAGAGCAGGCCTTTTAGGGACATCAACCAAATCACATAACAAGCTACAATGAGACTAGACACACACCCTCACATCAAGACTGGATGAGGCAACCCAATAAGAGGAGAAGGGTCCCAAGTGTAGGCAAAAGAGTCAGTAACAGTCCCCGCTCCCACTGGTAGAAATCCCACAAGAGCACTGGCTAAACAACCATAACATATAAGCAGAGTACTTAGGTTAGACCCATACAGCTTCCTTGATCTCTGAGCCAACTTGAGTCCTGGTCAGTCACTTCTGTGGGCCACGTTCTTGTGGTGTCCTTGATCCTTCTCGCTCCTCTGATCCTCTGTCCCCCTCTTTCACAGGACTCCCATAATTTCATCTAATATTTGCCTGTGGGACTCTGCAATGCTTCCATCAATTGCTGGATGAAGTCTCTCTGGTCTCTCTGATGACAATTTCGTTAGACTCCTGTCCCAGCACATCCTGTAGGCATGACAAACTATAGTTTGGAGGTTTTGTGACTGTGTTGGTGTCCCAGTCCCTCCACTTGAGGCCTTGCCTGGTTACAGAGGATGGCCAGTTCAGGCTCCACATTCTCCATTTACTAGGAGTCTTCACTAATGTTACCCTCGTAGATTCCATGGACTTTCCATTGCACTAGGCAGAAAGACTCAAGATAAGATCAGTTACAGATTTTCCTTTTCTCATGGAGGAAGGACTTGTTTAGAGAAGTGGGCACAGAGAAAGTGTGCAGAGTAGCACATAGCTACATATGAACTCCTTCATGGAGCCCCCTATGGTATAAAACTATTTCAGCCCTCCAGTCGGCTTGTTGTAGAAAGACTTGAGAACATTTCACAGTCTATTGTTAAACCATTAAGTATGTGTTTGCCTATTGGCACTGATCTTGGTATCATGTGTATAACTGTCTCCCATTTCCCTTCCCTCCCTTCCTCTCTCCTCTCTCTATGTATCTGTCTGTCTGTCATCTGTCTGTCTGTGCTTACATGTGTGCAGTACCCTTAGTTCCAGGAGAGTGTCACGTACCCTGGAACTGGAGGGACAGATGTTTGTGAACCATAGTGTGGGTTCTGGAAACCAAACTCAGGTCCTCTGGATGAGGAACAAGTACTCATAACCACTGAGCAATCTCTTCAGTGTCTTTCTTTCTAAACTTAAAGATTTATAACCTCTGTTGATAATTATTAAGATAAGAGAAGATATCATTTAATCTGAAGGTGAAACATTTAGCTCTGAGCTTTTATAAATGATCTAACTTTGGCCAACAATAAAAATTATAGCTAATTTCTTTAAGGAATATTTTACTGACCAGCAAGTATTCTACTCTGACTACTCACAAATTCCCTGAAAGGAGTTATTTTGAATACATATCAAGTGTAAAGACAACGACAATATCCTGTTTTCTAATTTTCTCTGTCTTGATGGATCTCCAAGTCTCAGATGTTTGTGGCTTGAAATGTGGATGCTTAGACCCTGTTGGAACCTGTTGCCAGGGTCCCTTGTACCCTTACCAGCTTAGGAAAAGAGAATCATGGGACGTACTTAACAATCATAAAGGCTAGCTGACACCATATGAGATGTTTGCTGTTTTGAGGAAAGAGAACAGTTCAAATGGTAGAACCCTGAAGATTCTCCTTTCACTCTGTTCAAGTAGTTGGGGCCCTTTGCCAGACACTTCTGGACTTTCATATTCTTGACCGTTTCATTTAGCGACAAGAGAAACCAAAATCCTGGCTTGAGTTCAGTGCATTTAAGACCTGTGCTGGAGCCTCTACTATCTCTTGCATGGCAGTTCATCTTTCTCAGGAGGTTAGCGAGCAGGACTTCAGCTTGGCAGCTTCCTTATAATAAAGAAGGGTAAAATAAAAATTCGCCTTTCTGCTGTTGCCAACCAGTCCTTTGAAAGACTGCACAGGAGCACATCAAGGTATAAACATTTGCTTGGCTCTGACATACTGTTTTGCTTTGTTTGTGAGATATCCCTTCCTTTGATCCTTTTTGCTTGCCATCTTCTCCCAGCATGGGGAGAAGTTAGAGGTCTCATTCTGTTAATTAGCATTTGGGAGTTGAAGTCACTGAACACACTGTACAACTAAGGAAATGTGTTCACTCTGGAGCATCTTTATGATACAACTAAGCTGCCTTTTCTTAGGCAATGTGATTTCTTATGAGATAATTTAAGACTTTGACTTTTGGGAAAGATGGCTATTGGTTTTACATTGTTCTAGTTCTAATGTCATGGAAATTTCCTACTTGTGTTTGAAAAATTCTACTTTCTTTTGCAACCAGCAAACTCCAGAGAGTTAAATCTATATAAAAACAGAGGTAAACATGGAATGCTTTTATGTTACTTTCTTGGGTTATTTTTGGTAATGAGATATACACACAATTTGACCTTTGCTTGAAATGTCACAATGTTATTGAGCTCTGACATCTAGAGAGGGAAGCTGAGCTTCCAGATACTTGTGTTCTGTTTGGGTAGTCACACTTGAAGCTGTCATAGTTATCTTCAAATGTCAATTTGGCACAAACCTAGACATACTTGGAAAGAGGGAATCTTAACTGAGGATTTGCCTCCAACAGATTGGCCCGTGGGCATGTCTGTGGGACATTGAAGGGTTCTGTCCATTTTGGGCTGTGCTACGCTAAACATATGGGTCTGGGCTGTATAAGAAAGGTAGTTGAACATAGTCTCAGAGCAAGCCAGCAAACAGTTCCTCTGTGGTTCCTGTCTCTGCTTCTGCTTAAGTCCCTGGTCTGACTTTCCTCTTGTGGTGGACTGTGATTGGAACATAGAAGCCAAATAAGTCCTTTCCCCTCTGGCTTATTCAGGGTTTCTATTCCTGAACAAACATCATGACCAAGAAGCAAGTTGGGGAGGAAAGGGTTTATTCAGCTTACATTGCTGTTCATCATCAAAGGAAGTCAGGACTGGAACTCAAGCAGGTCAGGAAGCAGGAGCTGATGCAGAGGCCATGGGGGGATGTTACTTACTGCCTTGCTTCCTCTGGCTTGCTCAGCTTGTTCTCTTATAGAACCTAAGACTACCAGCCCAGGGATGGTACCACCCTCAAGGGGCCCTCCCCCCTTGATCACTAATTGAGAAAATGCCTTACAGCTGGATCTTATGGAGGCATTTCCTCAACTGAAACTCCTTTCTCTGTGATAAGTCCAGCTTGTGTCAAGTTGACACAAAACCAGCCAGTACACTCTCCACGTTGTTTTTGGTCATGGTGTTTATCATAGTAACAGAAAGCAAACTAGAATGCCTATCAAAGGCAAGCAAGAAACAAAGACAATGAGAAAATTATATTCATGGCATCTGATGTCTGGTGGAAAGCCATGCAGTTAGTGGATCAGAGAGAAATCACCAGGGGAAGTCGCAAAGTTACTTTTAAGTTTTTAGATAGATGCAGGTGTGGTAACCATACCAATTATCTATGGTCCTAAAGGGGACTACCGGAATGGGTGTGTGAACTTAAAGAGTGGTAGAATTTTTGCTTTTGAAGATGACTTGAAGAAGTTGGTTTGTAACAATCAGAGCAGAACCCTAACAGAAGGGACCAAACTGGGAAATGCACGAGATGTTCTTGATACATACTGCTGAGTTCCTCAGTGGGAGTGTTAGAGACTGAGGCACCATTGTTTATCCAATTGCTATGGGCTGGACTGTATTCTCAGCAGCACGGTGCTTACCTAGTGTGCATGAAGCCCTGTTTCAGTGGACTTGAATGACTTTAGTTTTTTCTCCTCTGATTTCTGAGTTCTATACTTTGGTTGTATAGGAAGCTCACAGATAAGCACTAAGGAACCTGCAATGTTAAGCACACAGAGTTGGTCCTTCAAAAGAAGGGACGTATAACCTGTTATCTGCCCAGAATGCTAGGGGTAGATGTAGTTAACAGCCTGGTGACTTTTGTGCTATCTCTGTGGCCAGAGACCACACTAGGTCCTTTCTGGACCCTTTTCATAGCTTGATTTTCTCAGTTAATCCATAGAACTAATCTTTATTGAGGTATCACATATAGTTAATCTATAAAAATCATCTTTATGGAAGGTGTCACATGCACTTTACAAAGAGTTTTGATATAGTCACTTCTGGTCTTTATTTAGCTTATTTTGTTCCTCAAGGAGATTTATGCATGCTTTATTGTATACACAAGATTTGAGTTAATTATTACGAGGAAAGTTTTCATCAAATTGTGCTGTGCTTAAATATACTTAAAATAAACTACTCTGGGTCAGACTCTGGAAGCTTGAACCAATACCAGCTCCTTAGTTGTGTTGAACCAAACAACCTTCTTGCTTCCCATAGAGCATTACTCTGTCTGTCGGCTGTGGTGGTTGCCAAGAGCCCTTCATTGTTGTACTATCTGAAAGACCCAGTTGTTGAAGAATGGCACCGATCAGATCTACAACCTTAATAAAAACCATATCTTAGCCGGGCCATGGTGGCGCACGCCTTTAATCTCAGCACTTGGGAGGCAGAGGCAGGTGGATTTCTGAGTTCGAGGCCAGCCTCGTCTACAGAGTGAGTTCCAGGACAGTCAGGGCTACACAGAGAAACCCTGTCTCGAAAAACCAAAAAAAAAAAAAAAAAAACCCCCAAAAAACAAAAAATAAAAAAAAACAAACAAAAAACCCCCATATTTTAACATATGTACTTTGTCCCATGAAAATAACTTTAAAATATCCTTCATATTCATGAAGATAGAGGACCATCTGTGATGGTTTGTATATGCTTGGCCCAGAGAGTGGCACTAATAGGAGGTGTGGCCTTGATGAAATAGGTGTGTCACTGTGGGGATGGGCTTTAAGACCCTCATCCTTGCTGTCTGGAGGAGAGTCTTCTATCAGCAGTCTTCAGATGAAGATATAGAACTCTCAGCTCTGCCTGCACCATGCCTGCCTGGATGCTGACATATTCCCGCCTTGATCATAATGAGCTGAACCTTTGAACCTGTAAGCCATCCCCAATTAAATGTTGTCTTTATAAGACTTGCCTTGGTCATGGTGTCTGTTTACAGCAGTAAAACCCTAAGACAGAATTTGGTATCAGGGACTGGGGTACTGCTGTGATAGGCCTGACCATGCTTTTGTTTGGAAGAATCTGGATTTTGGGACTTTAGATTTGGAAAGCCATGGAATATTTTAAGTGGAGCTTAATGAGCCATACTAGTAGGAATATGGAAGACTTTGTTGCTATGAGTGATTTGAACTGTGCAGACCTGGCCCAAGAGGTTTCAGAGAAGAATTTAGTGTGTGGCATAGAGACTGTTTTTGTGGTATTTTGGTGAAGGTGCAGCCTCAGTTGTAGTTGACAGCCCAGGACTGAAGGGTTCATATAAAGGATTTGAGGCTTGGAACTATGAAGAGAGCCTATGAGAGGCTATTGGTGAAGCCTAGTTGCAGCTGAAGACCTGAGCGTATTGGAGATGCCAGTACCATGGGTTGATCACCAATAACAGCAGAGGCAGTGGAGTGGATCAACCTGAGCTTAGAGTGCTACAGAGGGTAGAGCAGGAGAAGTGATGCCAGCCCTTTGGAGGAGCCCAAATATCATGTGTGGATCCCAGACATTGAAACAAGAAGCTGTAACATTGAGGTTGCCTAGGAGACCCCAAGATGTTCAAGATGTCAGAGCTGTGGTCTATCTGCTGAGGAAAGCTGCTAACAGGGAGTGGAACCAGCCCAGGAGGAAGAAGTTTGTTGCAGTCAACAAAGATGAAAAAGGAGTTGGAAATCTGAAGACTGCTTTGACATCAGTCATGGAGATGCAGAGTTTAGAGTTTGCCCAGCTGGATTCCTGTCTTGCTTTGAGAATTATAGTTAAGTGACTGGATGAATCTCAGAAGAGACTTTGAACTTTGGATTTATAACATTGTTCAGACTGCTATAGATTATGTGTACTTTTGACATTGGACTAAATGTATTTTGCATTATGCTATGTTTAGGTATGGCCCCCATAGACTCATGTGTTTGAACAAGCATGTGGGGCCAGGAAGTAGAATGTGATTGTTTGTATATACTTGGCTCAGGAAGTGGCACGATTAGGAGATGTGGTCTTGTTGGAGTAGGTGGGTCACTGTGGGCATGGGTGTGGGCTTAGACCCTCACCTGCTTGAAAGTCAATCTTCTACTAGTAACCTTCAGATGAAGATGGAGAACTCTCAACTCCTACTGCACCAAGCCTGCCTGGGCGCTGCCATGTTCCCATCTTGATGATAATGGACTGAACCTCTAAACTGGTAAGCCAGCCCCAATTAAATGTTGTCCTTTATAAGACTTGCATTGGTCATGGTGTCTGTTCACAGCAGTAAAACCCTAACTAAGACACCACTCCAATATGGATTTAGTTTAAACTTCAGAATTTACTCATTTGAATTAGACATTTTAAAGCATTTTAAAGAGTTTGAAAGACAACTTGAAGACTACTGATCTTCTTTGTCTTCCATATTTATGTGTTACTTCCATAGCCACTGTAGGTCAAAGGTGTTCAAATGGTCATTTCCGTGAATGAATAGACTAGAGAAAAAGCTCAAAAGTTTTTTTTCTCACATTAACTTTTAGTGATTAAACCATTTTGATTCTTACTGTATATGTCTTTCACACTTTTCTGCTTCCAAGTTTGTATTTGAGATCATGTCTTTCTTGGTGGAGATGGAACCCAGGGCCCCATGCATGCTTGGAAAAACTTCACCACTGAGCTGCACCCAGCTCCAGCTCCTTGTTAGTATTTCCTGGTCTACTTTACCAAGGACTCCATTTCTCCCTCAGTTTCTTCTTCAATCAAATATTGCTTATGGATTGATATTTCTACAGCATGGTTACAACTGCAGTTCTATGCTCAGTAAATGTCAGTTGTGCCCTGTCTTAGGGTTTTACTGCTGTGAACAGTCACCATGACCAAGGCAAATCTTTTTTTTTTGTTTGTTTGTTTGTTTGTGTTTTTTTTTAAATTTATTTTTGATACTTTATTTACATTTCCAATGTTTCCCCTTTTCTGGGTCTTCTCTTTGGAAACCCCCTATCCCCTCCCCGTCCCTGCCTCTGTGAGGGAATTCCTCCTCTCACCTACCCGCCCACCCATTCCCATATTCCCACCTTGACATTCCCCTTTACTGGGGCCTCTAGCACTCTCAGGCCCAAAGTTCTCTCCTTTCTCCCTGATGGCCATCGAGGTGATTCCTCTGCCACATATGTAGTCCAAACCATGGGTCAATAGATGTGTATTCTTTGGTTGGTGGTCTGAACTCCAGGACGACCAGGGGGAGGGTCAAGCCCATTGACGCTCTTGCTCCCTCCATGGGGCTGCCAATTCCCTCCGCTCCTTCAGACCTTTCTCCAACCCCTCCATCTGGGACCTCACTCTCAGTCCAGTGGTTACTGTTAAGTGAAACTTGGACATTCTGAACTTTTGGGCTAATATCCGCTTATCAGTGAGTACATACCATGTTCCTTCTTTTGTGACTGAGTTACCTCGCTCGAGGCAAATCTTATAAAGGACAATATTTCATTGAGGCTGGCTTACAGGTTCAGAGGTTCAGTCCATTATCATTAAGGTGGGAACATGGCAGCATCCAGGCAGGCATGGTACAGGCAGAGTTGAGAGTTCTACATCTTCATTTGAAAGTCCCTAGTGGAAGACTCTCCTCCAGGCAGCTAGGTTAAGGGTATTTAAGCCCAGCCCCACTGTGACACACCTACTCCAGCAAGCCCACACCTCTTCATAGTTCCACTCCCTGGGCCGAGCATATACAAACTATTGCATGCCCCTTGAGTGACACAGGCCCCAGGGGGCTCACAAAGACTTTCCAAGAGATCTTTAGGCATAGAGAGTTTTTAGACATATGTTTTCAGAATCTCCTTTTCAAGTTGTTTTAACTTTTGGAGTGCTTTTCTGCCTCATGATCCTGCCACATCACCCTTGTACCTGATAAAAGAATTCCTCAGCATGATTCTTATTTATTGGTCCAAGCTACAACATACCTGGCATTTAAAAATAAGGCAGATTAAAATATTGTTGATAGTAGAATTTAATGACAATCTTATTGATAAGATCACATTTTAAATTCTTTCCTTTAAAAGGAGTTAAGGTGTATCTAATTGAATTGTTAAACAGTGGTTGAAAATAATCTTTGATGACAAATCTTTGTGATTTTGGCATTTAATCTAGGACCTGATCAAAGAATTGGGTGGTGTTTCTTTCCTTGAGATTTAGTTTGTTTTCAATGACATATATGTACGTGTTTGTGTGTGTTTAGGCCATTCCTTTCATTGTTCACTAGTCTTGACTGACTTTATAGCATGCTGTAATTACCAGGAAGGGGAGAACTGGAGGTATATGTTTTCCAGACTGAGGCCTACAGAGTTCTGGAGGCTTCTGCTATGTCACCAAATCCCTGAGCTTCCAAGTAAGGAAGCCCAGCTACTTAAGGTCTATCATGCTTTGCTTATGTTTGCTATATGTGGCAAGATGATGAACATGGCTTCCTTGAACCTTGGTTAGCTTCCATTTAGCGTTTGAGATTCTCTTATTCAATTCAGGATACATACGGTGACTTTCAGGATCCAAGATGGCTTCCTGCACTGATCTTGAGGCCTTGTTTTTTTAAATTGCCCAATCAAAAAATTTCCTTCTGATTCTGTGGCTGCAGACATTACACTATATAGATTAACTGCATTCTTTCCATTTATTACGTGTTTCCATCTATCCAAGAGTCCATGATCCGGAAAAAATGGATTTTCACTAGATAACTCGCCAGCTGGTGTTTCAATGATTTACTGGCCACATGTTACTTTGTAATAACTTCTTTCATATTGGTATCTCTAGTGATAGAAAAAAGTCTAATTTAACCAAATAGTCATTTGCGTGTATGTGCAAAGAAATTAATGCTTCATGTAAGATACCTTTTTAAAACTTGATTTTGTACTGTGTTTTAGTTTTATTAGTTATGCTATGTATTTGAGCCAGGGCCTCCTGCATGGTAAGCATAAGTCTATCTGCAAGCAACCCTAACCCCTGGACTCTATGAGGTCTCATGAATATAGATTAGGATAATGTTTAAATATAAACAAGATGCAGATGAAAACAAGATGGACATTGTAAAATAGGGCTGCCTCAGGCATCTAGTGACCTGGATGTTCGTGTTGCATTTATCTGTATGAAAGAACTCATCAGGATCAGATCCTAGGAGTTCGGTGAGAGGCAACACAGATGAGTGGGCGGGGGAACTCCCTAAGGGTTGACTGTGTGCTTGAGCCAGGGCACACAACATTGGTCCTGTCTACATACCATCTGGGAAACCCCTTTTCTTATTTGTTTCTACTGGGCAGAGAGATGTCATCAGTCTTACTATGAAACTGAGTCTCAGTATTAGTCTAAGTTTCCCACGGTGATATTTTAGAAGCTGTTGATTTGAGATTTGAACACTTTATAAAATTATGAAATATGAGTGATGGACATTTGTTAAGCTTCTTGAATGTTTAAAAAATTGCAAGCTTTGGGAAAGGAAAGTCTGCAGGTTTCAAGAGGCCTAGGTTGGGCAGGGCAGCTCAGGACAAGTGTCTGTAGTCAGGAAACCCTGCAGTGGTTTGCGGGTTGGATAATACTCAGAATTTTAGAACCATAAATGGAAAAGAGTCCCTAAGTATTCTTCAGGGAAGATTTCCTGACTACCAGGGACATGCAGAGGGTGGTGTCACTTTCAGGGAAGCAATTGAGAAAGAGGCATTTCCTTTGCTAAAGGATAAAGGCTTGACTTTTTTTTTTATTTTTTATTTTATTTATTTATTTATTTATTTTTTTATTTTTTGATATTTTATTTACATTTCCGATGATTCCCCTTTTCTTTAGAAACCCCGTGTCCCCTCCCCCTCCCCGCCTCTGTGAGGGAATT
>CM052700.1:8123576-8159429 GCA_028551405.1 Uromys caudimaculatus | reverse complement strand
CTGTTTGATTGTGTTTTGCTGTAATTCTTTAATGGATTTTTGTGTTTTCTCTTTAAGGGCTTCTACTTGTTTACCTCTGTTCTCTTGTATTTCTTTAAGGGCATTATTTCTTTCTTTCTTAAAGTCTTCTATCATCATCATGAGAAATGATTTTAAATCTGAGTCTTGCTTTTCTGGTGTGTTGGGGTATCCAGGGCTTGCTGTAGTGGGAGAGCCGGGTTCTGATGATGCTAAGTAGCCTTGGTTTCTGTTCCATATGTTCTTGCCCTTGCCTTTTGCCATCTGGTTAACTCTGATGTTAGCTGGTCTTACTCTGTCTGACTGTGGCTTGTCCCTCCTGCAGGCCTCTGTATCAATACTCCTTGAAGACCAGCTCTCTCTGAGAGGTATTTGGGTTTGGAGAGCTGTGGCACAGGATCAGCTTTGGGGTACAGAGAGAAACTAGAAGGATCTTGTCCCCTGCTGTCCCTTGGTTCCTGTGTCCTGATGGCTCTGCAAGGGTCCCTCTTGATCCAGTGAATTTGAACAGAAGTGGTGGGTTTGCTTGCGCTCGAAGGTATGTCAGCACTCCTGGGATATCTGCTCTCTCCTGGAGCCCTGTGGCCCAGGCTAAGGTCCGTAGGTCCTGGTGAGCAGCGGTGCTTGTCTTAACCCCACTCATGGCTTTTCCATGCTCCTGGGAGGGTACCTCTCTCCTGGAGCTACTTGGCTATGGAATCCTGGTGGCCCAGGCAGAGGTCACCTGCCAAAGATGGAAACCGAAAGGTTCCTGTCCTTGACTTTTTCTCCTCAGTCTCTGTGTCCTGAGGGCCTGGGAGGCTAGCTTTCTCCCTGTGCTAGTTGACTATGGAGCCCTGTGGCACAAACTGAGGTTCCCAGCCACAGATGGAAACCGCAAGTTTCCTGTCCCCGACTTTTCCTCAGTCCCCGTGTCCCTCGGGTCCCAGGCGGGTCCAGGTGAGCAGCGGTGCTTGTCTTATCCCCATTCATGGGTTTTCCACTCTCCTGGGAGGGTAACTTTCTCCTGGCGCTACTTGGCAATGGAACCCTGGTGGCCCAGGCAGTGTAGCTTATAAATTCTTGCCTCAGTAACATAGAAATAAAGGTTGAGTCAGAGTATGGATAAATCACTATGGACTGACTTCACTTCCTGGAAACCCAATTCAAAGGCACAAAGTCACAGCAGTCATGATTACTTCTGTTTTTTCTCTTTCTAAGAAAATGTTGATTGACTATACTGGTGATTTCTTTTTTGGCTTTGAGCCTTTGGATGTTTTCTTCTTCTTCCTCCTCCTCTCCTCCTCCTCTTCCTTTTCCTCCCCCTCCTCCTCCTTCTTCCTCCTCCTCCTCCTTCCTCCTCCTCCTCTTCCTCCTCTTCTCCTCCTCCTTCTTCTTCTTCCTTTCCTCCTCCTTCTCCTTCCTCCTCCTCCTTCTGTTATTTTATTTATTTACATTCCAAAAGTTGCCTTCCTTCCAGCCCCCCTTCCCCAAGTTCTTTAACCCATCTCCCACCCCCACCTCTGAGAGGATGCTCCCCAACCTGCCCACCCATTCCCTCCTCACCTCCACCAGCATCTCTCTTTTCTGGGGCATCAAGTTTCCACGGGATTAAGCACATCCTCCCCGACTGAGGCCATATAAGGCAGGCCTCTGCTACCCATGTGCCCAGGATCACGAACCAGCCCATGAATGCTCCTTGGTTTTTGGCTTCGTCTCTGGGAGCTCTGAGGCATCCATGTTAGTTGACACTGTCGTTCTTCTCATGGGATTGTAATCCCCTTTAGTTCCTTCAGTCCTTCCTCTAACTCTTCCATATTAATTCCCAACCTCAATCTAATGGTTGGGTGTAAGTGTCTGCATCTGAGTCAGTCAGTTGCTGGTAGAGCCTCTCAGAGGACACCTATGCCAGGCTCCTGTCTGCATATACAATGTGGCCTTAGGTAATAGTGTTAGGATTTGGTGTGTGTGCATGGGATGGATTCCAAGTTGGGTCAGTCATTGTATGGCCTTTCTTTTAGTTTCTGCTCCATTTTTTGTTCCTGCATTTCCTTTAGACAGAAACAATTCTAGGTTAAGATTTTTCAAGATGAGTGGGTGGCCCCTTGCCTCAACTGAGGGCATGTCTATCTAGTGGAGGTTGTCTCTTCTGGTTCCATGTCCCCATGGTTGGGCATTTTGGCTAATGTCATTCCCATTGAGTCCTGGGAGCCTATTACATCTCAGGTCTCTGGGACTTTCTAGGGGATCCTCCTGCCCTCTAACACCCACTACTGCATTTTTCGATTCATTCTCCTGGCCCTCTGGGCATCTCTCCATACCTGCTCCTGCTCCTCTTTTTCTTCGCCTCCTCCCCTCTTGTACCTAGTTTCTGCCCTCCGTCTGCTTCCCATGATTATTTTGTTCCCCTTCTAAGTGGGTTTCAGGTATCCACACTTGCACCTTCCTTCTTGTTAAGTTTTCTATGGTCTGTAGGTTATATCATGGGTATTCTGAACTTTTTGGTTAATATCCACTTATCGGGGGTAAATACCATGCATGTTTTTTGGGGTCTGGATTACCTCATTCAGATTGAGTGTTCTATCAATTTGCCTGCAAAATTCACGATTTCTTCATTTTTAATAGCTGAATAGTATTTCTTTTGTAAATAAACCACATTTTCGGTATTCATTCTTTGGCTGAGGGACATCTGGACTGTTTTCAGTTTCTGGCTATTACAAATAAGGCTGCTATGAACACAGTGGAGCATGTGTCCTTGTGGTTTGATGGAACATCTTTTGGGTGTACATGCAGTAGTGGTGTAGCTGAGTCTTCAGGTAGAGCTATTTCTAATTTTCTGAGAAACTGCCAGATTGATTTCCAGAGTGGTTGTACCAGTTTGCAATTCCACCAGCAATGGGGGAGTATCCCTCTTTCTCCACATCTTCAACAACATGTGCTGTCACTTGAGGTTTTGATCTTAGCCATTCTGACTGGTGTGAGGTAGAATCTCAGGGTTGTTTTGATTTGCATTTCCCTGATGACTAAGAATGTTAAGCATTTCTTTAAGTGCTTATCAGCCATTCGAGTTTCCTCAGGTGAGAATTCTCTGTTTAGCTTTGTACCCCATTTTTAAAATTGGGGTATTTGATTTTTTGGAATCTAACTTCTTGAGTTATTTATATATTTTGGTTATTAGCCCTCTATTGGATGTAGTGTTAGTGAAGATCTTTTCTCAATCTGTAGATTGACATTTTGTCCTATTGACAATGTCCTTTGCCTTGCAGAAGCTTTTTAGTTTCTTGAGGTCCCATTAGTCAATTGTTGATCTTAGAGCCTGAGCCATTGGTGTGTGGGTTTATTTCTGGGCCTTCAATTCTATTCCACTGATTGACCTGTCTGTCTCTGTACCAATACATGTCAGTTTTTTTTTTTTTTTTAATCACTATTGCTTTGTAGTACAGCTGGAGGTCAAGAATGGTGATTCCTCCAGAAGTGCTTTTATTCTTGAGAGTTGTTTTCCTTATCCCGGGATTTTTTGTTTTTCCATATGAAGTTGAGAATTTCTCTTTCCATGCCTATGAAGAATTGAGTTGGAATTTTGATGGGGATTGCACTGAATCTGTAGATTGCTTTTCGTAGGATGGCCAATTTTACTATGTTAATCCTATCAATCCATGAGCATGGATCTTTCCATCTTCTGAGGTCTTCTTCAATGTCTTTTTTCAGAGACTTGAAGTTCTTGTCATAGAGATCTTTCACTTGTTTGGTTAGAGTTACTCTAAGATATTTTATATTATTTGTGACTATTATGAAGAGTATTATTTCCCTAATTTCTTTCTCAGTCTATCATTTGTACAAAGAAGGGCTACTAATATGTTTGAGTTAATTTTATACCCAGCCATTTTGCTGAAGTTGTTTATCAGCTGTAGAAGTTTTCTGGTAGAATTTTTGGGGTCGCTTTTGTATACTATCATATCATCTGCAAATAGGGATTCCTTGATTTCTTTCTTTCCAATTTGTATCCCTTTGACTTCCTTTTGTTGCCTTATTGCTCTATCTAGAACTTCGAGTACTCTGTCAAATAGATAGGGAGAGAGTGGGCAGCCTTGTCTTGTCTCGAATTTTAGTGGGATTGTGTCAAGTTTCTTTCCATTTAATTTGATATTGGCTGTTGGTTTGCTGTATATTGCTTTTATTATGTTTGGATATGGGTCTTGAATTTATGATCTTTCCAAGACTTTTAACATGAAGGAGTGTTGGATTTTAAAAATACGTTTTCAGCATCTAATGAGATGATCATGTGATTTTTTTCTTTGAGTTTGTTTATATAGTGGATTATGTTGATGGATACTCATGTACTGAACCATCCCTGCAGTCCTGGGGTGAAGCCTACTTGATCGTGATGAATGATGGTTTTAATGTGTTCTTGGATTTGGTTTGCAAGAATTTTATTGAGTATTTTTTTTTTTTTTTTTTTTTTTGGAGACAGAGTTTCTCTGTGTAGCCCTGGCTGTCCTGGAACTCACTCTGTAGACCAGGCTGGCCTTGAACTCAGAAATTCGCCTGCCTCTGCCTCCCGAGTGCTGGGATTAAAGGCATGCGCCATCATGGCCCAGCTTTTATTGAGTATTTTTGCATTGATATTCATAAATGAAATTGGTCTGAAGTTCTCTTTCTTTGTTGGGTATTTGTGTGGTTTAGATAGTGTTCCTTATGTTTCTAGTTTGTGGAATAGATTGAGGTGTATTGACATTAGTTCTTTGAAGGTCTGGTAGACTTCTTCACGAAAAGCATCTTGCCCTGGTTTCTCTGGTTGGGAGGTTTTTAATGATTGCTTCTATTTTCTTAGGGGTTATGAGACTGTTTAGATAGTTTACTGGCTCTTGATTTAACTTTGGTATGTGGTATCTGTCTAGAAAACCATTCATTTAATCTAGATTTTCCAGTTTTGTTGAGTATGGACTTTTGCAGTGAGATCTGATGATTTTTTTCTGTTGTTATGTCTCTGTTTTCATTTCTGATTTTGTTAATTTGGATACTGTCTCTGTGTCCTTTAGTTTGGCTAAGGGTTTATCTATCTCTCTCAAATAACCAGCTTTTGGTTTTGTTGATTCTTTGTATAGTTCTCTTTGTTTCTAATTGGTTGATTTCTGTCCTGACTTTCATTATTTCCTGCCATCTACTCTTCTTGGGTGTGTTTGCTTTCCCCCCCCTAGAGCTTTCAGGTTTCCTGTTATATTTCTAGTGTAGGATCTCTCCAATTTCTTTATGAGGGCACTTAGTGCTATGAATTTTTCTCTTAATTTTCATTGTGTCCCTTAAGTTTGGGTATGCTGTATCTTCATTTTCATTGAATTCTAGAAAGTCTTTAATTTCTTTATTTCTTTCCTGACCACATTATCATTGAGTAAAGAATTGTTCAATTTCCATGGGTATGTGGGCTTTCTGATGTTTTTGTTGTTATTGAAGTCTAGTCTCAGTCCATGGTGATCTGATAGGATGTATGGGATTATTTCAATCTTCTTGCATCTGTTGAGGCTTGTTTTGTGAACAATTATATGGTCAGTTTTGGAGAAAGTAGCATGAGGTGCTGAGATGAAGGTATATTCTTTTGTTTTAGGGTGAAATGTTTTGTATATATGTGTTAAATTTATTTGGTTCATAACTTCTGTTAGTTTCACTGTGTCTTCTTTAGTTTATATTTTTATGACCTATTCATTGGTGAGAGTGGGGTGTTGAAGTCTCCCACTATTATTGTGTGAGGTTCACTGTGTGTTTTGAGCTTTAGAAAAGTTTCTTTTATGAATGTGGGTGCCCTTGCATTTGGGGTATAGATGTTTATATTTGAGACTTCATCTTGGTGGCTTTTTCCTTTGATGAGTATGAAGTGTCCATCCTCATCTTTTTTGATAACTTTTGGTTGAAAGTTTATTTTATTGGATATTAGAAGGGCTACTCCTACTTGTTTCTTGGGACCATTTCTTTGGAAAACTTTTTTCTAGACTTTTACTCTGAGTCTTTGTCATTGAGGTATGGGCAGGGGTTTCACCTGTGTCCCTGGTTAAGGTTGATCTCTTGGAAGACCTGCAGACTCTGGGGTGGGTAAAGGGGCAGATGCTCCAGTCTGCTGTACTTTGGATGCTGTACTTCTTTCAGTGTACTTAATTGTCATCTATAATTCCAAGGACACTTGGTAGAGTAGTCTTCATTTCATCGTGAATAGAGCTTCTTTCAACATATGTCTTTGCCTTATTAGAAACACCTGGGGCACTTTAGAAAGAAGGCTATGTGTGTCCATCCATTTGACAGGGGTTAGCTAGAGCTATAATCATTTAGTTACTTGATATTATGGAAAAGTTGTTGATTGGCCTTCTTGTGGTTCCACATATTTTAGTGATGGGCAGGAGAACTAACAGAAAGCCACTGGGAGGACTACATGTGAATGTGACGCCACTGGGAGGACTTGTTTGAGGTTAGACCAGCTTTATAGAGTCACCTGAGCACTAGAGGGAAATGCCACGAGAAAGACTGTTAAAACCACTAATGAGGAATTTCTTAATTAGTTCATCTCTCATCCCTCACCACAGAAGCTTCACTTTTATAGCAGCCATAACAGAAAGCCATGACTGACCAATGTGCAGAGATTTAGTGGCCGGATATTCCTCATGTCAAAAGAGGACATCTACAGGACAACTTCTCCACTGAAGGTTCGGGAAGCATTGTGGAAGAGAGGCAGAAAGATTATCAGAGCCAGAGGACCAAGAGGACTAGACTCACTAGTGAGACAGTGATTTCCATACATTGCAGGACTACTGTACCTATGTGGTTTCCTGTACAAGACCTATAGGAGACCACATCAGTCAATATTCCAGAATTAACATAGGAAGGGCATGAAAGACCCTACCCTTAGTTTAAGAGCAATATGTAGGAGTTAGTGTGTGTATGTGTATGTTGAAGTTTTCTTCAGGGATAAGCCTCCTGATAAGCTGACCATGCCCACATTCCAACTGGATATATATATATGAACTTCTGATATTGGTGTGGGGGACATGGGAAGAATAATTAAAAGATGTGGACAATATGAAAATACATTTTACTCATGCATAAAATTCTAAAACTGAAACAATAAGAAGAAAATAACTCAGCTACAAAGACAACTGGACTTGTGAAATTTGTTCTCAGCAGAAGAGAGGAGGAAAATGTTTAAGTCTTTCATGTAGTTAATGTACTTACTTGGTTCAATTGTGATCTGTAGTACTTTATTAATTCCTAAAACCTTAAGATATTTGACACTGTAGACGGTTCTTCTCTATGCACTTTCAATCATCTCCACATGCTTAACCTCTTGAAGTCAGAAAGAATCATGTGGCTCAAATATGTTCTATTTCCAGATGGGAATGTATGAGAATTACAGGCTATGGAGGATCTTGACTCTTAATCAGATATATTTGCCAGTGAATGAAAATGAAAAGCAGATTTTCAGAAAGGTGTTATAATTTTCCATCATTTCCCAGTGATTGGCCACCCTCCTCCAGGTCAATTATCATTCTTTCAATGACTGATGCAAAAGAAAAATTCTATATTCCAGTATAGGCCTAGTGTAGCTTTCTCTCAGAAGAAGGAATGTGCTTATTTTGATTGTGTGTGTGTGTGTGTGTGTGTGTGTGTATGTGTGTGTGTGTGTGTGTGTGTGTGTGTGTGTGTATTCATACAGTAATGGATCAAAAATTTTATGTCGTTGGGAAATATCTAGGCCACTTGTTGAAATTTCAGACTTGTAGATCATGTTTCCAAAGCACTGGGACTGACTCCACAGGTCATTTTAGTGGACAGTAATGCTAAGTCACACATTTAGAAAAAAATTTCTAGTGGGGTAGTGATGAAAAATACAGTAGTTTCAAATGGAACTGTGCACAGAAAAAATACTAGGGCCCCCAAACAAAGACATTAATAAATGCTTTGTCTGGAGGGGTCACATCTGAGCTCTATTTGCCGTCAGTAGTACTGGTGGAAAAGAAAGTTCCCAGTTCATAGTCTGTATAGCTATTTAGTGAAAACAGACTAACTCCAGGGGCTCTCACAAGCTTGGCAGGCTGTGCCCTTTCAGAAGAGTCTCATCTCTTCTTGATCCAGATTGTGATTACCTTAAAAAGTATAGGTATTTCGCATGTGTAGTACCACTCATGTTGAATTTGAATACAATGACTTAGGTTGAACGATGAATTTATTTACCCATACTTTGAGATATTGCTTCATTATGCAAACTTATGCAAAATATAGCAAACCCATATTTTTGAGCCAAGAATACTGTTCTCTTTCTAAAAAGAGTTAAAAGAGCAAACAAAATCAAGTTGAAGAGAAGGGGCATTAGGGAAACATGAGAGTGACATCTGTTGTCCTTCTGGGGCAGTCCCTCTGAGGACTCCAGAGGCATTGTGGGGTGCTGGGTATGGAAACATAATCTACAAGTTCAAAGCAGTGTTCTGTGCCTTCATCAGTGCTTAATAAGCATGCAGAGTTGGGGAATGAAGGGTTTCCTATTGGCTGAGGATCAATGTCTTGATGTTTTGAACTCACTCTGAGGAGTAAAGGCAGGAAGAAAGAGAATTAATGAGCAAAGTTTCATACTGAACAACGTCCCAGGGAACTTTATATGTCTGTCCCTGAGTTTGGGGAAAAAGAGGCCAGAGAAGGAGTCCTTTCTTCTTTATTCTCTACACCTTCTGTTCTGAGTACTATATATTTATAAATTTCATCTGTAAAAACCGGCCTTTGAGTCTTTGCCATGTCATTTTAAGGAATGTAAATTTCCAATTGAATTACATTCTTCCTATAGTATTCAAGCTATAAACAATCTTGACTCAGAATAGCTCCCAGTTGCTCACCCTGCTCCTCAGTATAATATCAGAGTCAGAGACAGTCGCACTTATGACTTATGTATAGTATATGTGTCCACACATTAGTTAATTTATTAGATACCTACTATAGCCCCAATTCTGTGGTGTGTGTGTGTGTGTGTGTGTGTGTGTGTGTGTGTGTGTGTATGTGTGTGTGTGCACCTCAGCTACTCTCCATATTCTTTTCAAGGCAGGTCTTTCACCAAATCTAGAGAGCTTTGATTTGGCTTGGCTGATTGACTAGCAAAGCCTCAGTGATCTTCTTGTCTCTGGTTTCATAACTCTGGCTAGGATTTTATTTTTCTCATGGGCACTGAGATTAAACTCAGGTTCTCACACTTGTGTAGCAAGCACTTTACCATCTGAGCCATCTCTACAGCCATAACTCTATGACTGATACAAAAACATTTGTCCTACCCAATGATTCCATATTTCTTTGAGTAGAAATATCATGAACATAAACATTCCACTAAAGAAATTACAGAGGACTGATTGATGCTGCTGAGAATTTGTGAGAAATCCAGGGACACTTTAGGGATATTTGAGACATTGTAATGGAGACTTAGAACATACTAGCACCTCCAGAAGGATAGAATTGAATTGCATGTGCAGAAGGAAGTTTGTGGGTGAAGGCATGGGATGGAAACCAATATTCTAGTACAAAAATTATTTATTTTGTAAGTACAGTCTAAAAATTCAGAGATTGAAACTTATAACTGGGCTGAATGACTTTGAATGTTATGTATAATATATTGTATAATAAATGTGAAGACTCTAAGATTTTAAACATTGGGCTAAACTTAGCACACCAAGAAGGATGGTAGATCAGGTTTTCATCTGGAATTCATGTGCAGGTTGCATTTGAGTGGCTGATGGAAACAACTGAATCTCACCCATGTTTTCATAGGTCTATGGCCACACTACTTCTTGGCACATGGTGAAAGTTACTTTTTCATGCACAGTAAATATTTATTGAATGCCTACTATGTTTCAGGAACTGTTTTAGATAATGAAGTTGTAACAATAAAAGATGAAGGTTTCAACTTAATTAAGCTTATATTCAAATGGGAAAGAGACCAGAATAAAACAGAATTACTGTATAGAATAACAGCATAACGTTAGATACTGGAGAACCAGGGTTGAGTGGAAGCATTTCGATAGAAATAGTTAGAGAAACATATCTTTAATGAAGTTGTGTGTGGCTTATACCAGTAAGAGTTAAGAGAGAGGAGGGGGGCATGAGAGACAACAGGGCAGACATTCTAGGCTCTTATCTGTATTGTAAATAGAATGAAGCAACTCTATTGCATGCTGTTGATGTTCAAGTTTATTTTCAGCTAGGGAATGATCCACTGATAAACTCTTAAAAGAGGTCTCTCTTCCAGCTTTTATTTTTGAGACTAGAATCTGTGTTTGTTTAGGCAGTGGTCCTCAACCTATGGGTTGCAAACCCCAAAGATGAACAGAAAACATAGGTACTTACATTATGATTCATAACAATAGCAGAATCAGTTGTGAAGTAGTAATGAACATAATTTTATGGTTGGGGGATCACTACAATGTAAGGAACTGTATCAAAGGGTCTCAGCATTAGGACGGTTGAGAATCTCTGATTTAAAAGAAGGCCAGAATTGACACAAGGAGATTTTCTTGGTCTCTTGTATCATGGCACATTGAAAGATGACAGGAAGTGGCCAAAGTAGGAAACTTTTGTGTCTTAGTAGAGGATTACAAAGATGATCAATGTGAAATGGTCCCCCACAGGCTCATGTGTTTGAATACTTGGTCTTCAGCTGCTCATGCAATCTTGAGAGTCTTGGAAACCTTAAGAGGTAGAATCATGCTGGAGGAACTGGGCCATTGGAGCAGGCATTATGGTTTATAGTCTGACTCAAATTCCTGCCCTGTATCTGCTTTTTGGTCTGACAAATTGGAAGCAAACTCCTACCACCACAACCAAAGCTGCTTCTGTTGGTGTGCCTTCCTCTCCAAGACGGACTGTAATCCCTTGAACTGTGAGCCAGGAAAAGTCTTTCCTCTCTTAAGTTCTTAAGATAGACATTTTATTAAAGCAACAAGAAAAGTAGCCATGTATAGAATAATTTGAAATATCCATGGTTTTTGAAATATCCATCTAAAGTAGAATTTTCTTTTGAAAAAGTAAAGTGGAACACTTTAAAACATTTTAAAAATTTTAATTGAAATATAATCACATCATTTCCCTCTTTCTTTTCTGCCTCCAACACCTCCCATGTCCTTTCTTTCCTACTCCTCTCATGACCCACCCATTCCCTTTCAAATGAATAGCCGTTTTTTATTGTCACATATATATTTATAAATATATAAATATAGCATGCTGATTCCATTTAGTGTTACTTGTATGTATATGATTTCAGGATTGACTACTTGGTACTAGATAACCAATTAGGGGTCTCACCCTTGGGAGAGGCTAGTTCTCCCTTCCTAAGAGGTCCTTCATTGCCTGTAGTTCATCTAGGGGTGGGGCCCCATGAGCTTCTAGATTGATGGGGGCCTTGCTTAAGCAGTCATATTGCTGCAGTATCAAAGATGAAGTTTCCCTCTCATTCTTTCAGGGTTTGGAAAGACACATGTCCTGTATATACTACTGTATAGGTTATAAGGAACAGAGGAGAGAGATCAAAACCAACAGGCAGGTGAACAGTTACAGGACCAGTCTAGGAACTCAGAACTCTGGGAGTTATAAACAATTTGATTAAACTTATGACAAATATCAAAAGCATCTAAGAAGTATGGTCATTTATCAATGAGATAGAGGACAGTGAGTAGAAAACTCATTTTTCCTTTATTGTCTAATACAAACATGCATAGATTCTTCAATGTCCAGGTGTTATCTTTTCCTGCTCAGCATCAGGAACAATTTTCTTGTTTTCTTTATTGTTAAATATGTCTTCTCTGGAAAGGTTTTCTTGTATGTTACTGCTGTTGTATGTGTTGGATTGTCTCTCATAGCTTCACGTGGGAAAGGCTTGATTATAACCCTATGGTGCTGTTGAGAGGCAATGAGGCCTATAGGATGAGGAGCTTAACAGAAGTTAGGGTACTGTACTTTGTTGATGGCATCTGTACTGGCTGGTTTTGTGTGTCAACTTGACACAAGCTGGAGTTATCACAGAGAAAGGAGCTTCAGTTGAGAAAATGCCTCCATGAGACCCTGCTGTAAGGCATTTTCTCAATTAGTGATCAAGAGGGGGAGAGCCCCTTGTGGGTGGTACCATCCCTGGGTTGGTCGTCTTGGGTTCTATAAGAGAGCAAGCTGAGCAAGCCAGGAGAGCAAGCAAGCCAGTAAGAAACATCCCTCCATGGCCTCTGCATCAGCTCCTGCTTTCTGACCTGCTTGAGTTTCAGTCCTGACTTCTTTTGGTGATAAACAGCAACATGGAAATGTAAGCCGAATAAACCCTCTCCTCCCCAACTTGCTTCTTGGTCATGATGTTCGTGCAGGAATAGAAACCCTGACTAAGATAGCATCCATGGCCACAAGTGCAAGTTTTATTAAAGCAGAAAAAGAGAAAATATTAGTAAAAATATTTTCCGGCCATGTTCAATTTGTTTCTGAGAATTGTATACTGTAAACGAAACTCACCCTATGTTCCATGGGTGTCTTGTTTCAACTCCTTTAGATTCTAATCATTTCATCCATAGAATGTGACATCTTTCAAGGTCAACCCTGTTTCTGCCTTCCATTAGTGGGGAGAGACTACGAGTGTTTTTAGTAGAGTGAAGACATTTTTGTCCTGTTGAGTTGCCTCACGCTGCACAGGGAGCTCCACGAGTACTGCTTTCATGAGTTTTCTCCCATGTTGGAGTGGGCTTTCTACCAGTGTAGCTGCCTTTGGGCCACCTGTGCTTCTGCAAGTACCTGCTCTCCCACGCTCCTGTCAACAAACCCAGTGCACTCACTGGTTCACAAATCTAGACTCAGATGGGACAGCTCCTTTGCCTGTACCCTAGTTACCTGTGTCCTATCTGAGGTGAAAGGACATTTATTCACATCTTCCCAGGGAAAGTGACACCTCTGCGTGACAAAGAAGAGTGAGTCTAATCCAGTTTGTCTTTTGCTATGAGATGTGGTATAGCAAGAAAGGGGGAAGAGTGGAGAATATCTGTGAGTAGTGGTTATGATGTAGCTGGGTAGATGAGGAGATGAGAGTACAGAGTGGAATGATAGACAGGAGAGGAAGGGCGGGGTCACCAGCTGGAAGTCACTGTTGCCTTTCTTCTTGCATCAAGAACTCGTTATCATCTGAAATGGGCTTGTTGCACTGTGGCCATGTGAAATGTTCAGCCACTCTGTGGGCTCAGTCAGGCTGACCAGCACGTGTGGGCGTTCTGCATAATTTTGCCTTGTTTTTATTTTTATCTGACTGTGTCTCTTGCCTTCTAACCTTTGTCTCCTCTGTGGTATACTTTCGGCAATTATCACAGCACCCTGTAGTTAGTCCATATTTACTTCAGTTAGCTTCTCTAATTAAAATGCAAGTCTTGTGAGAGCAGAGATCATGCATTATTTATGTTTGTGTCTCTGGCACAGGGCTTGGTCCACAATAGACAAATATTTCTGGCATAAGTGAGTGCTTTGGGGGATTTCAGAATGGAGAACAGGTGAGAAGTCTTCTCCCTCAGGATAGAATATTCCCGCTCCCGCCTCTCATTTCAATATTCATGAGCCATATGCTCTTTTTTTGAGGGTAAAAGAATCGTGGTGCTTTCATATAGTTTCCTCATTTTCTTTTGGCTTCATTTTGGTATTGGCCACTATCATTTATAACCAGTAGCAAATAAAGTAGGGATTTGAGTAGAGTCCTGCCAGGCATGGTGTGCATATCTGCAATCTTACCACTCAAGAGACTAAGGTAGGAAGATTTTGAGTTCAAGGCTAGCCTGGGTATATTCATTATTTTTTCTGTTGCTGTGATTAAACATCATGACCAAGACAACTTCCAGAAGAAGGAAGAGTCTATCTTGGCTTACAGTTACAGAGGAATCACCACAGAGGGAAATATGGCAGCAAGCAGCAAGCATAGGGCAGAAGCAAGAAGCTTACGTCTTGAGCCACAAGCACAAAGCAGAGAGAGCAAATAAAGTTGAAGAGGCCTTTTAATCCACAAGCCTCCTTCCAGACTTCTTCCAGCAAGGCAACATTACACAAACCTCACTAAGAAATGCCACCATGTTGAATCCAAGTGTACAAATGCCTAAGGTTATGGGGGCATTTGTCATTCAAACCACCACACTGGAATACATAGGGAGACACTGTCTGGGAAAAAAAGGAACGATATCTAAATCCATGATAGTTCCCTTTATACTCAAAGAAGGGAGAAACCTCTCAGTGACGCCACCTTAACTCTCTGTGCACAGGCAGGCGAATCACTGAGGCCATTTTACAGGACTGTGTCTGAGATGAGAGCCTTTGTGTTTTTCCTATCTATCCCTCCCTGTTTCTTCTTGCCAGCAGAGATGAAATGTGAATGGATTTCTCTACCCATACTAGTTCTTTCCCTAATCAAGTAAGCTCTGGCAATCTGGATTTCTCCTCTGAAGAATGGTAGTTTGCATAATTTGGTCATCAGTTGGAAAGCCTTGTGGATGCAGATGTCATCCTGTAGATTTCCATTCTCATTTTGCAATGATGAAATGGAAAGCATCCCTGCCAGTTCCGGGTTTCTGAACATGAACTGGTTGCATATATAATGTGACAGAGCACACACTTAGAAAGGTGGATAGCTAAGTGTTTATTAAGGGATGAATCTGTAGCTCCGTGGCAACACACTTGCATAGCACACACACACACACACACCCCTAGGTTTAGTTCTCTGTACAACACAATGAAGAAGCAAACAAACAACCCCATAGCTGGATGTGGTGGTGAACGCCTGTAATATCAGGAGTTGGAAAAAAAAACGCAGGAGGATTGTGAGTTTGAAGCTAGCCTAGGCTACACAGTGAATTCAAGGATAGTCTGCATTATACAGTGAGGCCTTGTCTCAAAAACAGAACCAAGAATAAAGCTCCATAGCAAAGGGCTTACTCAGCACGAAAAAGACTCTAGGTTTGTTCCCTAGCACTAAACCAAATAAAACAAAGCAAAAAAAAAAAAAAAAAAAAAAAAAAAAAGCCCCACAAACAAGTAAAAGTTTTTATTCAGAGTACCTTTTAAAGATACAATAGAAAATGGAGACAGAGATAATGCCAATCAAATTGTCATGGAACAGGGTTGTGGAGGAACTTGGTATTAGAGTGTCTGCCTGGTATACATAAGGCTGGCCCTGGAGTTACATGACAACAACACACACACGCACATGCACACACACACATGCACACACGCACGCACACACAAATAGAAAAACAAACAAAACAAGAGATGAAAACATCATGTAAGTGTGTTTATAATGAGAATGCAGTCCAAAGCTCATCAAGAACTAGTGTTGTTAGACACTTTCTGTGTAGAGGGTTCTAAGCCTTAGTAAGGTTCTGTCTAGACTCATGACTTCAGTGCCCAATAAATCATAGAACAGCCAATTAATTTTGGCCACGCCATAGAGTTTATTATCTTCTTCATTCTAGTAAAATAAACACTTTGACTTCTAGTGAGCATTGTCATTTAATGATGTGAGGGAAGTTAGCTCAGTGGAATAAAGAGCATAGAGGCTGGCAATGCTACTTCATATCCGTTCTAATTGACCTCAGAATTACAGAGAGGAAAAGGACAATAAAAATGGTTACCGCCATTAAACCAAGCCTGCGACTTCATCTCACCACATGCAGAGTGGCTGGCATTAAAATGAAATATCACAAATGATGATGAAAATATGGGAAAAAGGAACCTTATTCACTGCTGGTAGAAATGTAAACTTGTGAACCACTATGTAATCGAGTCTAGAGGGTCCCCAAAAGGCTAAAAATAAAACCACCACATGGTCCATGTATACTGTTCCCAGGTTGGAAGAGCACAGACCTGTGCATCTGTGTTATTGCTGTACAGTTATAACAGCTAAATTATAGAAGCATCTTGGGTGTGTGTCTTAGTCAGGGTATATGTCCCTGCAAAAACATCATGACCGAGAAGCAAATTGGGGAGGAAAGGGTTTATTTGGCTTACACTTCCACACTGCTGTTCATCACCAAAGGAAGCCAGAACGGGAACTCACACAGAGCTGGAACTTGGAGGCCAGAGTTGATGCAGAGGCCATGGAGGAGTGCTGCTTGTTGGCTTGCTTCCCCTGCCTTGCTCAGCTTGGATTCTTATAGAACCCAGGACTACCAGCCCAGGGATGGCACCACCCACAATGGGCTGGACCCTCCCCCTTGATCATTAATTGAGAAAATGCCTTACAGCTAAATCTCACAGAGGCATTTCCTCAAGGGAGGCTCCTTTCTCTGTGATAACTCCAGCCTGTGTCAAGTTGACACACAGAACCAGCCAGCACAGTGTCCATCAAGAGAAGAGTGAGTAGACACTGGATGTGTATACAATGGGGTCTTATTCATCTGTAAAGAACTGGATCATGTCACTTGCAGGAAAACAAACACCACCAGCTCTCGACATTAAGCAAACAAAGCCGATAAAGGACAGACAAATATTGCATGTATAAAGTTGTATATGTGTATAAAAATCCAAAGGTAGAAAGCGAGAATGTGTGAGGTGAGGAATATAACTAGTGAGAGTGGGGAGTGGAGAGAAAGGGGGCGTATAGCTGAAGTATATGGTAAACTTTATGGACATGCCATTGTAAAACCTGTACTTATGTACAGTGAATATACATCAATACAAATTCTAAAAAAGTCACTATGTGTTAGAAGAAACAATGACTTTCCTCACTGAATGGACATGGATGTCATTTCTTGTAAGGATATAACGGAAATTTCATTATTAAGATAAGCCAGAGCTGGGCAGTGGTGGCGCACGCCTTTAATCCCAGCACTTGGGAGGCAGAGGCAGGTGTATTTCTGAGTTCGAGGCCAGCCTGGTCTACAGAGTGAGTTCCAGGACAGCCAGGGCTGCACAGAGAAACCCTGTCTCGAAAAACCAAAAAAAAAAAAAAAAAAAAAAAAAAAGAAAAAAAAAGATAAGCCATATGTGATACTCTTCTTAAATTGCAGGTGCAATTAATTAAAAATTATTAAATCACTCTATTATGTTAGCAAAAACCTCAGCCACTTGGGTAATGCTTAACAGTTTAGAAAGTGTCAGTAATAGGTTCTCTTCTAGGGTGTCAACATTTAAGGGTTGAATTTATTATGATTATGAAATTTATAAGATTATGATACATTATGATTATGATATATAAGATTATGATAATTTATAAGATTATGATAATATTTTGATAAAAGGAGAGGCTTTAACAATTAACAACAAAATAGTGTCCTTAAGCAAATCCAAATTTTCATTTTCAGGTAGGTATATGGAAAATTCTCTAGTAAGAAGCAGGCATGAAATTTCAATCAGGAAAGGGTTACACACAGTGATGGTTGGCACTGAAGCTTACTCTATTTTCTAGAATCCACACAAACAGTTTATAAATGCTACCACAGCACATTAAATGTTATTATACTGATTATTATCACATGGTTAATTATGCCTAATGCAGAGCGGGACTTCATGCAACTGATTATAATTGGATGTATTCGGCTGCATTTGGAATTTGTAATGGTGCAAGGTTTATATTTTCACTGGGTGTGTGAAAGTAGAGGCTGAGGTAATGAGTTTATAGCAATAATTAGGTCAGGGATTTACTGTTAAGTACATTGCTACAGTTAAGCAATTTCATATATATAGATATGTACATATATATGTATATACATATATCTATATATCTCTCTATATCTATATCTCAGACTAAATATAGACATACTTTAAAATTTTTACTATGAGAATATTGTAAAATGTGTTTTGACCATGCTCACTGGCCCCCAGCTCTTCCCTGATCCATCTTTTCTGCCCATCCATCCAAATTTATGTCTTTCACAAAAACTAACCTATCAAGAGCAAATTTTCCCTCCTAAACATTCTTGGATATGCGGCCTCCCCCTGGGGCGTGGTCAGCTTGCCAGGTCAGCATACACTCTTAGAGAAAATGTCAGTACTTAAACAGCTAGAGATGGGATTTGGTGCCGGACTTCCTTCTGCTGCTTGCTCTCACAGCCACTGTGATGTCATCGTGCAGTTTCCCCGCTGTGTCCAGAAGGCACTGTTTCTTCCTCTATTTTCCTGTGGCTCTTATATTCTTTCTACTATGTCTTCTATACTGATCCCTGTGGAGGAGAATATCCATAGTTTTACTATCTGCAACATATAAATGATATGTTCTATTTAGAATCCAGCAATCCACATTCTTTTACTTTCCGTGGCTAGTTGTGGATCTCTATGGCAATCCTTATCTATTTCAGACAGAAGCTTCTCTGATGAGGGTTGAGAGAGAATTAGTTTATGGGTATAGTGATGTCATCAGGAGTCCCTTTAATAAGTCAGTTTAGCAGAATAACGGTAGTTCCCCTCCCCCCCCGGGGGCTGTAACCTGTTAAGCCATAGGTTCTTGGTCTAATAATGGCTCCAAGTGTGGGTTTTATCTCATGGAGTGGGTCTTAAATGTAATCAGAAAGTGCCAGTTATTCCCATTACATTTGTGCCACTATAGCACCAGTGGCCATGGCCTTCAGGGCAGCCATTATTGTAGCTCACAGTGATCAGAGCTGGGCTCTGATGGGCCCTTTACTCCTTCAGTATGTCTGCAAGCTACACAACCAAATGCAATTTAGTTGCTGGAACAAATTGATTTTATTTTTGCTTCCTTTTGGTTATTTTTTATTGTCTTGAAGGCAGAACAGACATAACTAGATGTATGTGCTCAAAAATTCAGGACCTGTTGAAATCATTGGTAAATGATTAATTTAGCATCTATGCAAACAGTACAGTATGCACAGTAGCTGGAAAGTTACAGAACAGAACATCTAAAGTTTCCTTGTATAGCATAGTAAATGCTCTTTAAAGGAAGTCTGCATACCACTTGCCCTTTAGTTCTTCAAATGGTAAAAAATAAAGAATTGATAAAATCTTTCTGGACAGAACACATTATCTGTAGTGTGATGAGGTTATTTGTAATGGCCATAACTTAACCCCAAACCCAATCAGTATATGATTGAGAAGTCTTAATTTTGTATCGAGATGCTGATAAAATGACTCTAGGTTTCTTCCAAGCTGAAAACGAATCAAATAGTATTAAAAATAGTTACAGTGAGATAGATGCTTGCTCTCAGGCCAAAGATGGCTACAAAAGACTCTCAGCTTTGTGGTGTCCTACTCCTGTCTTCTAGACTATGTGAAGACTCTGGTTCTGTAGCAATTGCTCTACAATATGACAGAGTAAGATGTGGGGATCTGAGATGGAGGATAGCAGTTGGGCCTGGTAAACTGATGGAGAGAAAGTAGGCCTACCAAGTGAGGGTGAGCTGGGGTCATGGCACTGCACATACACCCTTGAGAGGAGTCAAGACCATGGAGGTCCCACTGTGTGGAGAGAATTGAAGATTGCCATTTAAGAGTGGACATGAACTTTTATTTCCGAACCTCAAGCAGAAATGTAGAGGTAGAAGTAATGAGACTCACATTATTTAAGTTAAATTGGAAAATTACCTCCTCCCCACATTCACACTTACTTTGGAGTAATGAGATTACTTACATGATTGTTAATGAGCCCCTGAACATCCCAAATGTGAAAACAGAAGCAGCTGCCCAAATCATCCAGGAAGAATAAGTAGAGGGAAGTCTTGTATCCCAGGAACAAAGCTCCCACGACTGCCCAAGTTCTTAGCTTCTTGATTCTCCAGGTTCTTTAGGCATTTCTGAAGCAGAGGGTATTGGATGCCCTGTTCAGCAGCACACACAAGCACCTCAAGGTTAAAGAGTGTGAAAAACACAACAACCTGAATTCTGAACAATGCAAGACCAAAATACATTTGCTAGAAATTTTTAGTATTCAAATTCCCTTTTTTTCAGATGTGGATAGAATACAGAAGTTTGCTGGTAAATAATTGTACTTACATTGTAATACTTAATAGAATTTAGTAGAAATTGTAAAACATAGGAGAAGAAGTGAAACTGAAAGATGTCAGAATACACATGAATTTTAATGACATATTATTAGCATATGCATAAAATTTGAATGTTAAATATAGCAAATTAATTGAGCTGAGACCAGCTTCCAAAGGAAGAAGACACTATGCTCTCTGTTTTTCAGTTGGCATCTGTTATGTGATAGAAATTCTGAGAGAAAGAGAGAGAGGCTGAGTTTGTAATCATTTGCATGAAGAAAATAAGCCCTCTAGGGACCAAGGAGAGGGGCTGGAAAGGTTGGCTCCAACTTAGTAGGCCTGCATGGATTTTTGGTAATTCTGAGGATAAGAAAGTAAAGCAGACTCCTGTAACAAGCTGGGGTAGCCAGGATGTGGGAATGCAGAAGAATCAGCTACATAGCCAAAGGACATGTAGAAAGCCAGAAGGATGAGAACCATTCAATTCAAGGACAGGGACATAGTTCGGAGTTAAGATGCTTGCCTGGTACCCTATCTCCTTTTCTTCTTTCTATGACAGAATGCCTGACAAGAACAATTTAAGGAAGGAAGGATTTTTGGGGGCTCTTGGTTTGAAGGGATATTGTCAGTCAGGGTTTGGGGAAGCCATGTGGCAGAGTTGGCTCTCAGTCAGTGACTTGGTAGAATATGACTCACACCTTGGTAGGACCAGGAAGTTCAACTGGCTTTGTTTTTATTCCTTTTATTCAGTGAGAAATCCTAGCAGATGAGATGTGCCATCCATATTCTCTTTCAATTAATTTATTCAGAAATTGTTTCACACACCCACACAAAAAGATGCCTCATTAATGACCCAGGAATTTATCAATCCAATCAAGTTGACAAAATTAACCATCACACCTAGAAAGCAAGAGGCCTTGAGTTCCATCCCTGTACTACAAAATAATAATAAAAATAAGCAACAGTAATAATTGTTATAATGATAATAAAATAATACAAGAGAAAGAAATTAAAGTCCTGTATCCCAGAGGATGTTGAGGAGGAGCTGCCTGCTGAAGTAGCATCAGGGAAACTGGCAAAGCAGCACTGGCCATAGCAAAATTACAAGGACATGTCAGCAGCTAGACTGCCTCAAATCTAAGCTTCATGAGATAGCCTTTGTGGCCACCAAAATCAGAATTATGGAAAACCTGTGAGTTTTCAGTCTTTTTATCATCTGCTGAGGATCAGAGGGCCCCAAAAGAAAGGAAGCAGAGGACCCACAGTTAGTTAGTTAGTTGATGATCTGTTGGCAGCTTCTATGTGGTATGTCTGCTTGCCTGTGTGCATGTATGTGTGCATGGTATGTGCAATTAGTGAGTTTGTGTTGAGTGTAAATATTATTTGAGCATTATATGTTGTGGTAAATATTATTTGGGGTTTTCTATCCAACCTTAGATCATTTAGCTTCCAAATAAGAGACACAAACCCTTTGCATTTATAATAAGCCTTAATGCACTAGAGCTGGGCAGATATCAACCCTCTATGCTAGTTGGTCTATTTCCCTATCAGTAACTCTGAGATATCACTTGCCATGTACTGCCTGGGCCACTCCTACTCTAACAAGCCAGCCCTCATGACTATGAGTTCAGGATTTAGCTGTACTGTGATGTCTTCTTCCTTCCTCCTCTCTCTTCCTATGGTCTCTATCTCAGACCCCAAACCCTTGAACCAAATTTCTTGACCAATCAGAGATAACTTGGGGGACAAGGTTAACTAGCATCTCTTGGTGTACATGAGGATCTTCTCGTCAGGGGCAAAAAGATCTTGGGGGCCAGTACTTAGCATTATAATACATAGCAACAGATCAAACCTCAACAACTATGGCTGACAAGATGAATTGTGGTCTGGCTTCTCCATCTTATGTCCTCTCCTCTCCTCTCCCCTCCTCCCTCCCCTCCCCTGTCCTCTTCTCCCCTTCCCTTCTCTCTCCTCCCCTTACCTCCCCTCCTTTCTCCTCCCCTTCCCTCCCAAGCTCTCCTCTCCTCTCTTGTTCTCTCACTTTCTCTTTCCCTTCCCCTCCTCTCTCCTCATCTTTTCTCCTTTCCTTCCTTTTCTTGAGACAGGGTCTCCCATATCACATGCTGGCCTCAAACTCAATCTCAGTGGAAGAGAATATGACCTTACGCTCAAGTTCATTAGTTCCTAATGGGATGGGACAAAGCGTTTGCAGTGTGGTCAGAGTTTCTTCCTGGTAAGTTGGTTTTAATATGCATGTATGCGGTTCATATGCTATATAAGCCATTCTTTATGATATCTCTGCTGAACCCAGCAGAATGTCCACAGACAGCATGTTATTCAGAAGAAAGGAAGGGGATCTCTCACGGATTGTTGCAGTTAGAGTGAGCAGTACCAGAACAGCAGTGCCTCAGAGGGACGTGGGAAAAGGGAGGTTTATTTGTAGGACTTTGAGCCTGGGATCAAGTCCTTCTGGGACTTGGGAATCTCTGAGGGGAGGCAGTTCACTGCTGCTGGGCAAAGTTTCCTGTACAACAGGCTTTGGATAAAATGTAAGGGGAGGGGGGATGCTGAATTCTTCCAACTAACAAAATACATGTGCAGCTTGCTTATTTACGCATTACAGGCCCTGCTGACTCTCCATGGCTTTCTCACCCTGAGCAGTTAGGGCTCTCTTTGGCAGCTGGGTCCAGGGAATGGTTTGTGTTTGGTTTACTCCAGGTTTCCTTCCTTTGTCTTGCTGGAGCTGTGTTTATTCTCATTTGTATCTTGCTGCTTTCGCTTCCAAGAGGGCTGGCTGAGGGTTGAGAACAGAGCCTTCCTCTAACCTTGCATTTCATTGTTCACATAGACAACGCTCGCTATGCAGTTCTATAAAGGCCCTATTTTCCAGGGTCTTTGACAGCTATCTTACTATCACACAGATGCAGGCATTCCCTTCTTGAAGCCTATCACAGACTAGTTTTCTTTATGGCATATGTCCCAGGGAGGAAGTTACTGGGGAAAGACGTCTACAGCTCTTGTCTACCTTTAACTATCAAGAGTTCCATAAGCAAAATAAACACTCGGCTTAGTACATTTTGCACTGTGTAAGCCTCTTAGTGGGAATTACTTCCAACTCAAATAGAAAAATATAAAAGAAGTAGGGAACAACACGAATTGAATTTGTGATAACGCTATACCTTACACTGGCTGAGTGTTTGTGGTTTGTTGTTTGGATTATACAGTTACATGACTCAGTCCTCTGATAACCACCAAAAATGTCTGATGCCTGAGGTTTTCACGTCTCACATAAAACTCCAGCTCGGCTGTTTTGTCCACATGTTACTGCAATGTTGTAGACAAACAGTGAAAGCCTTGGATGTTAAATTCATGGTTAACTCACACTGAAATATGGGCACATCTGTGTCCTCCAGTGCTCACCCAGGCACAAGACACGCCCATCAGTCCCTTCCCATTTAAAAACAGCCCCACATCAGGCACCAGGAATCCACCAGCTTCATCTAATTTAGTATTTTATTTAAGTGGAAATGTACAGTGTATACTGTTTTGTGTCCGGCTGTTCTTCCCCAGAGTGATGTTTTGAGGTTCGTCTGCTGCACGTAGTCATGGTCTGTTTCTTCTCATTGCTTAAATGTATACCAGACTGTACACCAGTTTATTTATCTGTTCTGTTGCTGGACAAAGAGCAGTTCCTAGTTTATGTCTATCATGAGGAAAAGTACAGTAAACACTCATATGCAGAGATATTTAGAGTATATGCATTTTCATTTCTCTTAAAAAAAATCTAGATGTGAGACTGTTGTCACAGATGAACTGGGCATTGCCACCATATTATACTTTGCCAGCAGTAGGTGAGGGTCCAACCTGCTCTACCTCCCCATCAGTGTGTGTACCTACCCACTCCTTTAATCTCAGCCATCTCAGCATGGAACGTTGTCATTATTTAATTGGCCTTTTTATTTGATAGCCAATGGTGCTGAAGACTACTTCATGTGATTATTGGACATTTGTGTTTCTTCAAAGTCCTGAGACTGGACTTACAGACAGTTGTGTTCTCCCTGAGACTGGACTTACAGACAGTTGTGTTCTCCCTGAGACTGGACTTCTAGCCGGTTGTGACCCACCCTGTGGGTGCTGTGACCCAAATGTGGATGGTCCTCTGGAAGAACATCCAGTGCTCTTAACCTCTGAGCTGTCTCTCCAAACCCCATGTTTCTTCTTTAATGAAATGTTTCATGTCTATTTTTTAAATTAAGTTATCTAGTTATTTTGTTACTCAAATTTTTATAATTCTGAATTCAAACTTTTGGGCTTTGTATATATTATAACTTTTTTCCCAGCCTTTTTTTCCTTAAGGAGTTTTGTTTTATTTGTGTGTGTGTGTGTGTGTGTGTGTGTGTGTGTGTGTGTGTGTGTGTGTTTTCTTGTAGTAGTAGTAGTGTTGTGGGTGAGTGTGAGAAGCACATGTTTGTGCGAGGAGGTCGGAGGACAGATTCTGATATTGGTCCTCACCTTTCTTCTTTAAGACAGGGTCTCTCTTGTTCACTAGTAAGATGGCCCATATGATTCAATAGATCTTCAGTCTCTGAGTCCCACCTCCCAGTAGGAGTTAGTAGGATTACAGAAACATATGCTACTATGTCTGGTTTTTAATGTAGCTTCTGGGCTGGGAACTTGGGTTCCCACACTTATATGATAAACACTTTCCCCTGTGAGCCATCTCTCCAGCCTATGGAGATTTTTTTTTTAATTGAAAACAAAATATTAATTGGTACGGATAAGTTGTCTCACTTTTTTTCTTTTATAAACAGCCATTTCTTATTGTGCCTGGTTTTGTTTTTCCTTGTAGTGCTGGTGATGATCATTAGGCCCTATGTAAGCAAGGTAAGAGCTCTACTCATGAGCCATACCCCAGCCTGGAACAGGCCTTTCTTAACTGAAAAAGAAATCTTTGTTACTTCAAAGCCTAATTTTTTTTTCTTCTGGAAGTTTTTAAAGTTCCGATTTTATATTTGAGTTTGTCAACTACTTTAAAATAACTATTGCAAATGATCAAAATGATGTCATTTTTCCCCTGTATACACACACACACACACACACACACACACACACACACACACACACACACACACACACATACACACACACACTGGATTATTGAGTGCTTCAAAGACTTGGTGTAGGAGTAAGATAATAGGAAATGCAGTCTTGATTATTAATTGATGTAGGAGAGTCCAGCCTACTGTGGGTGGCACCATTCCCTGGGCAGGTATTTCTTATAAGAAGGCTACCTAAGCATGGGATTATGCACAGTCTTTCAAGCAGGTTTTCTCCATGGTTTCTCTTGCACTTTCTTGGCTTTAAGTTCCCTGGTCAGGGTTACCACTGTGTTTCTGCCTTCAGGTTCTGCCTTGAGTGCTTACCTTGCCTTCCCTCCAGTGACAGGCAATGACCTGGAAATGTAAGATAAAATCAACTCGTTCTTCCTTTGAAAAAAGAAAAGAAAGACAAATTCATTGGTCATGCACACATACAGGAGTGTGTGGTTAAATATAAGGTATATGTTTCATATCCTCAACAAAATATTATCACAGGGAAACATTTTTTTAAAAAACAAAATGATTCCTTAAAATACCCAGGAGACATCATGAACAAGTGACAGTAACAGAAGTAGAACACACAAAACAAAACCTAAACTTCCCAGTCTAGGCATTTTTCTCTCAGTTGAAGAGTCAGACATTCCACCTTGTTGAGATAGTTGACCATTCATTGCTCTTGTTGTTCTGGAGATCCACACATTTCAGTCGTCGGAAGCTTTCCTTTGTGATGATAATAAAATAAAACATTTATTTGTATGTTTGACATGTATATGTTCACACCTCATGGCATGCATGCAGCAGTGGAAGGACAAGTTGCAGGTGTCGATTTTCTCACTCCGCTGTGTAGATTATGGAGATTGAACTCAGGTCATCGGGCTTAGCTGCAAGCGCCTTCACCCACTGAACCGTTGTGTTACCCCATATTAATATTAAAATATATTGTTTTATAAATGATGATCTCCTTACTAATGTTTTCTCTCTTCTCTTTTGGAAGACTGTAGGTTCCATGCTATCCTTCCCAAATTAGTTCTCTCCACTCTTCATTTTTCTCTCTTTTATCACCCACATCTTCCCTGAGAAATCTGTTCAGTTTTCTAGACATACAGTAGGCTCTCAAAAGTAATTGCTGAAAAGCTGAGTAGTAAATATCTTTACACACAAACAGATTAACTGTGCAATGGTAACAGTGGTCTTATGATTATAAACAACAATAAAGTATTACTCTGTTCATAATATAGCAAGAACATAGACCACGGAAGTACAGGGATCAAGTAGACTGGCCTTGGTGGAACTATAGAAGGCTGAAAGAGACAAGAGGGGTTGAACAGAATTCTCTTTGTACTCAGCAGTCCTTGAATTCCTAATGTAGCTAAGGATGGTTTTGACTCCTGATTTTCTGGGGAAAGTTACTAATATGTCAGGACTTAGGGGTGAGGGTGATAAACAGAAAGATGGGCTGACTATGCCTCCTGTGATGGTTTGTATATGCTTGGGCCAGGAAGTGGCACTATTTGGAGGTGTGGCCTTGTGGGAGTAGGTGTGTCACTGTGGGCATGGGCTTTAAGCCTTACTCCTAGCTGCCTGCCAGTCAGTATTCTGTTAGCAGCCTTCAGATGGAGATGTTGAACTCTCAGTTCCTCCTGTACCATGCCTGCCTGGACACTGCTATGTTCCTACCTTGATGATAATGGACTGAACCTCTGAACCTGTAAGGCAGCTACAGTTAAATGTTGTCCTTATAAGAGTTGCCTTGGTCATGGTGTCTGTTCACAGCAGTAAAACCTTAACTAAGATACTCCTCGCCCCACCCCCTCGTGTGTGTGTGTGTGTGTGTGTGTGTGTGTGTGTGTGTGTGTGTGTGTGTGTTTGTGAGATTTGTGTGGATATTTGGGCAAACACATATGGAGGTCAGAGGATAACTTTGGGAGTCATTCCTCACCTCCCACGTTGTTTGAGACAAAGTCCGTCATTCATTGCTCTTGTGTACGCTAGCCTGGTTGACCTATGAACTTACTCCAGTTTCTATAACCATCTTCCTGTAGGAGAATAGGCAATACAGACACATGAGCTACAATGTCATACCTGGGGGATCTAAGCTCAGGTCTTCAGGCTCTCAGATCAAGTGCTTGCCCACTGAGCCATCTCACCAGCCAAGAAGGCATAGACTGTCATAGCTGGTGCTCTTTTGATTATGGTTTGAGAGATAACTCTGTCAGGATTATCTTGGGACCTTGGATGACCCTGGAAACATTGTATTAACATAGGTAGGAGGTTTACAGTTTGAAATGATATCCCCAATTGTAAAGACTAGATTGGGTTTCAGTCCTTTACAGGGAAACCAGTTAGGAAAATATTTCATATTATAGACATATGCAATCAAGTTCGGGGTGAATTTAAGAGATATGGTTGGTGTTCAATAGCAGGCAGCATCATGGGAAAAAGACACCACGAAGATTCCTTTTGTTTTATGGATTGTGGACTTGGTTAAATGATAGTGACATCACAAAGGAAAAATAGAAAAGAGAGCAAGGCAAGAAGGTCTTACATTCTCTGCAGGACCTTTGTCTGTGAAGTGCTCTCTGTATCCTTGAAGAGTGTGGCGGGTTTGAATAGGAATTGCCCCTCACAGGCTCTTGTATTTGAGACACTTCATTTCCTGTTGGTAGGGCGGCTTGAGGAGGTTAATGGATCCTTTAGGTGGTGATGGAAGCGTGTCACTGGGAGTGGCCTTCTCTACACTTGCTTGTGGCTTTCTTTGCTCCCTGGCCTACCTACCTCCTGCTATGCTTCTTTAATGTTATGGACTCTCTGGAACCATGAGCCAAAATAAACTCTTTGCATGTATTGCTTTTGGTTATGGTGCTTTATCATAGCAACAGAAAGTAGCTGATACAGAGAGCTAGTGAACTTCCTCAGGACCATGATATATATATATGTGTGTGTGTGTGTATGTGTGTGTGTGTGTATACATATATATCTATATATATATGCATATATGTGTATATATACATCTATATCTATATATATGATTTCAGCACTTCTAAATTATTTAAAATATTCTAGTTTCATAATAAAATATTGGTTTAGGGAGAGAATTTTTCTCTGTCCTGTAGTTCTTGTTTTCTGAGTGTTAAAAACAAGAAAGTTAGCCACAAAATTTTTATAACCCAAGATTATGATTTAATGGAGTTTAATGAGGAAGAGAGACACTTTAAAAATTGGGGCACAGTCATTAGTTATTTAATCTAAATCTCCTTGTTTATTACTCAAATTCAATAAATGAGACACAAAAATACTGTTGACTGAACAACAGGATATTGTCCTGAGTGATGCAACTGAGGCTTGTCAGTGTTACCCATTCGCTCTCTGTCAGGAATGCTGATCTTTTATGGATCTGGAGCCCACAACTTTCAGTGACGCAGTTTGAGCATACACAATAAAGCTGTGCTAACCCCAAGAAATCAATCGCCCAGAAGTAGCTCCTGGTTGGCAAACAGCACGGAGACTCTAAGATTGTTGCCAACACCCAGTCACCTGACTCTGGGATGCCTCGTTGTTGACTGATGTCCTTATGAACTGTATTGTTCTTATCGACCTGGGGTTAAGGAACTGTGGGAGGACGCAGTTTGCCAAACAGCTTGTTAGACGTAAATAAGATGGATGAGGGGCTAAGTAAGAAACCCACGACAGGGGTAGTATAGTCACATAATCGTATCTGATGAGACATGATTTATAGTGAGGGTATCCATTTCAGGAGCCCTTGTTTAGTAAAGCCACCAATGTGTCACAATCGTCATCTAGCCTCATGCCAAAATATTTTCTCTCACCATGAAACTACTTCATGATGCTGTGCTGTGGGGAACGATTTCCTGAAGCCCTGTAGGCCACATCTCACGCCCTTTCTCTTCTCATTTCTCTGCATCCATGTAGCATACAATCCCTTTAGAAAAGGAACAGAGAGCTTTGACGGAGACAACTGGGATGATGAATGGAAGGTAATTTATGCAAGTCCTGTGAGTCAATCTCCATGGTCACAGTCCTTCCTCTTCATTCCGCTTGACTGACTCAACTCTCAGTAGGAAGCTGGGCACTTAAGGTTATGGAAGCAGAACACTGATGTTCAAATATTCATCACAAGAACCGCCATGAGAAAATTCAAAATGGCAGGGGAGGACTGGGGAGAAGGAGCGGCCTAGAAAGGGATTTGGAGATCTAATTTAGAATTAGAGATTTGCTCCCAGAGGTGATTTATAAAATGGATTTGAGGCATGTTCAGAGTGCTAGGGTACTATTGATTGGCTTTTACCCCGGTATTGATCTCAGCTTCCCCCTGCTACTCAATAAAGTCCACTAAAATGATGTTATTTCATCATAGGATTGTAAGTATCTTCTCTTTATTAAAAGCTAGCCAATTATGGTGAAGACCTACATTCTCCTCTCACTGACAGGGCAGCCCACTCATGAAAGCTGGTGACCATCTAGAAAGACTGCAGTCAGAGCATACAGCACTCAACTGTGAGCACTACAGAATTCCTAAATGACCAGGCAAGTCTACAGACACGGTGTAAGGTAAAAAATCCTATTCTGCTCATTGTAATAAAAAGTGTTCTCAGTGTGAGACAAAGCCTTCCCTCCACAGATGACAAAAAAAAAAAAAAAAAAATGAGCAAGTGGCTTTATTTGGAAATACAAAGTTTGAGTCTGTGTGTCATCTTGGGCTCGTTAATTATGCTTGTAATTTGTGTCATTGATGAGTCATCAGTTCCATGAGTTATAAATACATAGCAATTCCATTTTTCCTTAATTAATTGGTTACAAGGGTAGGCAAACAGTATTGTCATTTTAGAAGGCATTTGGGCATATCAGCACGGGCGTTTTCTTTGACATTCCAAGGGGATAGTAGTTATGAAGCTTTCAATCTGTTCTTGAAGCCACTCTCCCAATTTGGTATTGAAAATTGTTCCAAGTATGTTTTTCACACAGAATCATTTTTGCCTCTTTATATAGAATTATTTCTCTTTTTCACGACAGCAAGAAAATGAATATAATGTAGATGTTTGCTTATGAGCCTCAGTGGTAATTATTTCACTATAAAAATTTGACTATTTTCTATGCAAGGACCAACCACAAATGTGGGCTATTCCTTTATTGGTTTTTACATTTATTTTGTTATCCTAAAATAATCTATCATGTGCATGTGTGTGTGTGCGTGTGCGTGTGTGTACATGTGCATGTGCACGTGTGTGTGCGTGTGTGCGTGTGCATGTGTATGCGTGTGTGTGCGTGTGCATGTGTGTGTGCATGTGCATGTGCGTGCGCGTGCGTGTGTGCGTGAGCGTTATAAAAAGTTTTCTCCGTTCACCTGGGAATCATGTTTGAATTATCACGCTTGGCAGCAAGCGCCCTAACTCCTGAGCCACCCTGCTGGCTATTCTCACTCTTTTGCTAAAATGAAAATAAAATTTTCATACAATATATTCTGATCACAGCTTCCCCTTCTCCAGCTTCTCCAAGATCATCCCACATCCTCTCCCATCCAACTCATTGCTTTCTTGCACACATACACACACACGCACACACACACACACGCACACACACACGTAGAGCTTGTAAAAATACAATGTTGAGAACCATAATATGCAAACAAAAAAAAAATCAGTAATGTAGAAATATCCAACTAAAGCATTGTGAGACAATAAACCTCGAAAACTTCCAGTGAATCTGTTTTGTGTTGGCTGCTTACTGCTGGGCATGGGGCCTGCCTTAAATGTGGTTTATATTCCCAGTGAGACTGTTAGAGAAAACTGGCTTTTCCTTTGCCAGTGGCTGTGAATTGGAGATTAATTTCTTGGTCAGGAGTGGGAGCTTGTGTCCCGTTCTCCTCTCAAGGCTGCGTTCCCCTCTAGCTTGGGCCTGTGCAGGCTCTGTGCATGCTGCCACGGTGTGTTTGAGTTCGTAGGTGTCACAGTCCTGCTCTGTGTCGAAGGCCTTGTTTCCTTGGGGCCGTCTATCTCTTGCTCTTTCGAGCTTTCTGCCTCCTTTTTGAATAGTTTCCTGAGCTCCAAGGGGAGGGGTTTGATGGAGACATTCTGTTTAAGGCTGGGTGCTCAAGGTCTCTAACTCATAACGACTGGCTGTGGGTCTCTACTGTTGCGGGAAGCTTCTCTCTTGATGGCTGAGCAAGATACTCATCTATGTCACTAGGAATCATTTTACTGCCATGTACTCTTAAAAAAAACAATAGTATTTGGTTTCCCCCTAGGTCCATGGCCTAGATAGTTTCAGGTTCTTGGCAATCCGAGCAGTGTCAGGGCTGGGTTCACCTCATGAAGTATGCTTAAATCTCATCAGATAGAACTTGGTTACTCCTACAGTGTTTGTACCACTGCGGTACCAGTGTATGCACCATGCATGCAGTCAGGTCTTCTTTCTTATCGTTCCCAAATCCCTCACACCTAGTATCCGTCTCTCCCTTCTTCTTCTTCTTTTCCTTTTCCTCTGAGTCATCTTTCTCCCTGTCTTCCTTTTCTTTTCCCTCCTCAGTCTACAGACCAGGATGGCCTGGAACTTGTAGACCTCTCCTGCCTCAGCCTCCCAAATGCTGGGGTTCCAGATGTGTACCACCACATCTGGCTCCTCTTCCTATAAAGATGGTACTTTCAGGAAAAGCTAAGAAATTTTCAATGGAACAAAATGGAAATAACATTAAATCATCATAGAAATCTTCCCCCTGCTCTATGTGGTATGTGTTACTGAGGACTGAATCTAGAACCCTGTGTTTGTGTTATGAGCATGCTAGGCAGAGGCTCTACTGCTCACCTGTATTCCAAGCCCACTGTCATTTTATAAAAAGAGCCAGGAAGAAAGACGGACAAAATACAGCTACTCACTAATGTAAAAATAGGATGGAGGGCATCCAGATGCCTCGGTGCACAATCCTTGGAACCCACGGTGGAAGGAGAGAACTAGCTCCTTGCAAGGTGGCCTCTGACCTCCATGTATGTACTGTGGTGTGCCATATGTCAAAACCCATGTAAACATCATACACATATAAAACAATAATAAATAAAACAGAAAATTTTAAAATAACTGGGTTTATAAAGGCTAGAAGTGAGGTAGTTGTCTCCATTGTCACCAACCTCTTCTGGCCACCTTCACCTCCAGTCACCACATCTCCATTGTCACCAGCCTCTTCTGGCCACCTTCACCTCCAGTCACCACATCTCCATTGTCACCAGCCTCTTCTGGCCACTTTCACCTCCAGTCATCACTCTGTTACTTGAGGCTTCGTTGCTCTGATTTTACTTTTCTTTCCCTTGCTCTTTCTCTGCTAAAACCGTGGTGAAAAAGTGGGTAGAGAGGGGAAGGGGCATTGAATAAGTAATTGGTTACAATGTTTTTCTTCCTCTGTGTGTGTGTGTGTGTGTGTGTGTGTGTGTGTGTGTGTGTGTGATTTATACATAGCAATGAGTTTTCAACATTCACTAATAGGATTTATTGTAGGGCTCACCTTCCTGCTTGCAGTTTAAGACAGACATGGAGACCTCTATGTAGTTTTAAGCTCTTGTTGTGCTGGGCAGTCTTTCAGCCAGCTCATTAAACTTATCCTAACTTTTCCTCCATCTTGTCTGCCAGTGTGGTTCTCACCACCGCTTACAGCCCCATTTTCTCCTCTCTGCCTTGTTTCTTTGAGTCTTCTGATCCTCCTGTTTCTCTGCCCTGAAGTCCCACCCCTCTACTTCCTATCTCAGGTGCGGCCGGCTGTAAGTCTTCATTATACAAAAACCATATTCCAGGCTGAACCAATCAGCAGGAAGACAATGATCTGTCTATCTATCTCTTAGGGTTGTCTTTAGACAATGAGAACTGCCTGACCATCTTCTGAGCAGATGAGGAAGGAAAAGTATTTACATAGAAAACTGGTGATGGGTCGTAGACATGACAATACCAACATCCTGCCCTTACAGAATCAATAATTGAAAATACAGGGGCACCTTTAAACAATGTAAGGGAAGGTCATCCCAACAGACATACTTCTAAACCTTTGGGTAGCTTATAGTGAATACATATTTGTGTAAATCTCAGATGTGCATGAAATGGGACCAGTGCAGAACAGCCCAGTACCGAGTTGAGGTGTGCTCACACAGGGTTTCACCATCCCCGTATTCTGGATACTTACCTGTGCAAAGCCACTGAGTTCTGCCATTATTCCCACTACCCTCACAGCTGAGTTCCCAGTTGTCCCAATCGCCATCTACATCTATATTTGGGGGTCACTTCCTGCAATTTCATTAAGGTTTCCAGCATTTTTGTGTGATAAATACTCATTTCTGCATCTCTAATTTAAAAGAAACGTTAGAACCCAATCAGCAAATCATTTGAAAGAGTTTTACATCAGGCAGACCAGAAAAAAACATTGTGACATTCTTCTTTATCAGAACAAAACAAAACAAGCAAACTCAAGATAAATGTCCCAATTGTTACATTATACACCATATATCATACTTTAGCATAGTCAAATAGCTATTGTGACAAACTTGTATGCTCTAGTCTCAGATTCACCACAAATAATTCTTAGTTTTATTCCAAGATAGTGGCTTTTTTTCAAGGTAAGGAAGAGGTTGTGAAAATAGACTTGGAAAATGTAATGGTGATATTATGGTCCATGACCCCCAGCACATGTGTAGCAGAGGATTGCTTTGTAGGACAGGATGAGCCTAATCCTGTAGAGACTTGATGCCCCAGGGAAGGGGATGTGGGGGAGGGGTAAAGGGGAGCACCTTCTCAGAGGCAAAGGGGAGGGGGAATGGGGTGAAGAACTCTTGGAGGGGGACTGGGAAGGGGAGCTACATTTGGAATGTAAATAAACAAAAGAATTAAAAAATAAAAATAAAAAAATTTAAAAAGACAGAAGAAAAGATTTTTGGACCAAAGAGATGATCAACATTCAAGGAGACATGAAACTTTCCCTGGTTTGAGGGCTGTTACATGTATACGCATATTAAAACATCACAGGGTGCCCTATGCATACATTCAATGTCATGTATTAATTTAGATATTTAAAAGTGAACTTGCTATTAGGCACGCAAGTGACTGATGCTTGTGTTTTCACACCAAAATTATTCATCCTATAAATAATCATTTAAAAATTCATAGTAATAAACCTGGGAATATATGCTAAGAAGATTTTAACTTTTTTTGTTATTTTATGATACTTTATTTACATTTCCAATGTTTCCCCCTTTCCAGATCTCCCCTTTGGAAACCCCTTATCCCCTCCCCCAAACCCCTGCCTCTATGAGGGAATTCCCCACCCACCACCCACTCTCATCTTCCCTCCCTGGCATTCCCCTATACTGGGGCCTCTAACACCCTCAGGCCCAAGGGCCTCTCCTCCCACTGATGATTAACAAGGCCCTCCTCTGTCACATATGTGGTCCGAGTCATGGGTCCCTCGATGTGTATTCTTTGGTTGGTGATCCAGTCTCCGGGTGAATCGGAAGGGCAGGCCAGTTGACACTGTTGCTCCCTCCATGGGACTACAAACTCCCTCAGCTCCTTCAGTCCCTTCTCCAACTCCTCCATCTGGGACCTCACACTTAGCCCAACAGTTGATGTGAAGTGAAACTTGGGTATTCCAAACTTTTGGGCTAATATCCACTTATCACTGAGTACATACCGTGTTCTTTCTTTTGTGAATGAGTTACCTCGCTCAGGATGATATTTTCAAGTTCCATCCATTTGCCTGCAAATTTCATGAAGTCATTGTTTTTAATAGCTGAGTAGTACTCCATAGTGTAAATGTACCACATTTTCTGTATCCATTCCTCTGATGAGGGACATCTGGGTTGTTTCCAGCTTCTGGCTATTATAAATATGGCTGCTATGAACATAGTGGAGCATGTGTCTATATTACATGTTGGAGCATCTTCTGGGTATATGCCCAGGAGTGGTATAGCTGGGTCCTCAGGTGGTATTATGTTCATTTTTCTGAGGGTCCACCAAACTGATTTCCAGAGTAGGTGTACCAGCTTGCAATCTCACCAACAATGGAGGACAGTTCCTCTTTCTCTACATTCTTGCCAGCATCTGCTGTCACCTGAGTTTTTGATCTTAGTCATTCTGACTGGTGTGAGGTGGAATCTCAGGGTTGTTTTGATTTGCATTTCCCTGATGACTAAGGATGTTGAACATTTATTTAGGTGCTTCTCAGCTCTATGAGTTTCCTCAGTTGAGAATTCTCTGCTTAACTCTGTTCCCCATTTTTTGATGGGGTTATTTGATTTTTTGGAGTCTAACTTCTTGAGTTCTTTGTATATATTGGATATTACCCCTCTATCGGATGTAGGATTGGTAAAGATCTTTTCCCAATCTGTTGGTTGCCATTTTGTCCTATTGACAGTGTCCTTTGCCTTACAGAAACGTTGTAATTTTATGAGGTCCCATTTGTCTATTGTCAATCTTAGAACATAAGCCATTGGTGTTCTGTTCAGGAACTTTCCCCCTGTGCCCATGTGTTTGAGACTTTTCCCCACTTTCTCTTCTATTAGATTTAGTGTATCTGGTTTTATGTGGGGTTCCTTGATTCACTTGGACTTGAGCTTTGTAAAGGGAAATAGGAATGGATCAATTTGCATTCTTCTACATGTAGACTGCCAGTTGAACCAGCACCATTTGTTGAAAATGCTGTCTTTATTCCACTGTATGGTTTTAGCTCCTTTGTCAAAGATCAAGTGACCGTAAGTGTGCGGGTTCATTTCTGGGTCCTCAATTCTATTCCATTGATCTACCTGCCTGTCAGTGTACCA
>CM052700.1:8095037-8123076 GCA_028551405.1 Uromys caudimaculatus | reverse complement strand
TCCCATAAGTTTGGGTATGTTGTACTTTCATTTTCATTAAATTCTAGGAAGTCTTTAATTTCTTTCTTTCTTTCTTCCTTGACCAAGTTATCATTGAGTAGAGTGTTGTTCAGCTTCCATGTGTATGTGGGCTTTCTGTTGTTGTTGTTGCCACTGAAGACCAGCCTTAATCTGTAGTGATCTGATAGGAGGCATGAGATTATTTCAATCTTCTTATATCTGTAGAGATTTGTTTTGTGACTGATTATATGATCAGTTTTGGAGAAGGTACCATGAGGTGCTGAGAAGAAGGTATATTCTTTTGATTTAGGATGAAATGTTCTATAGATATCTGTTAAATCCATTTGGTTCATAACATCTGTTAGTTTCACTGTGTCTCTGTTTAGTTTGTGTTTTCAAGATCTGTCCATTGATGATAGTTGGGTGTTGAAGTCTCCCACTATTATTGCGTGAGGCGCAATGTGTGCTTTGAGCTTTAGTGTAGTTTCTTTTATGAATGTGGGTGCCCTTGCATTTGGAGCATAGATGTTCAGAATTGAGAGTTCTTCTTAGTAGATTTTTCCTTTGATGAGTATAAAGTGTCCTTCCTTATCTTTTTTGATGACTTTTGGGTGAAAGTCGATTTTATCCAATATTAGAATGGCTACTGCAGCCTGTTTCTTGGGATCATTTGCCTGGAAACTTGTTTTCCAGCCCTTTACTCTGAGGTAGTGTTTGTCTTTAACATGGAGGTGCGTTTCCTGGATGCAGTAAAATGTTGGGTCCTGTTTATGGATCCAGTCTGTCAGTCTATGTCTTTTATTGGGGAATTGAATCTATTGATGTTAAGAGCTAGTAAGGAATAGTGATTGTTGTTTCCTGTTATTTTTGATGTTATTTTTAGGTTTGTGTGGCTATCTTCTTTTGAGTTTGTTGAAAGATTACTTTCTTGCTTTTTCTAAGGTGTAGTTTCCCTCCTTGAGTTGGCGTTTTCCATCTATTATCCTTTGTAGGGCTGGGTTTGTGGAAACATATTGTGTAAATTTGGTTTTGTCATAGAATATTTTGGTTTCACCATCTATGATAATTGAGAGTTTTGCTGGGTATAGCAGCCTGGGCTGGCATTTGTGTTCTTTTTGGGCCTGTATGAGATCTGCCCAAGATCTTCTAGCTTTCATTGTCTGTGGTGAGAAGTCTGGTGTAATTCTGATAGGTCTGCCTTTATATGCTACTTGACCTTGTTCCCTTACTGCTTTTAATATTCTTTCCTCATTTTGTGTATTTGGTGTTTTGATTATAATGTGACAGGAGGAATTTCTTTTGTGGTCTAATCTATTTGGGGTTCTGTAGGCTTCTTGAATGTTTATGTTCATCTCTTTCTTTAGGTTAGGGAAGTTTTCTTCTATAAGTTTGTTGAAGATATTTACTGGTCCTTTAAGTTGGGAATCTTCATTATCTTCTATACCTATTATCCTTAGGTTGTTTTCTCATTGTATCATCCTGGATATCCTGGATGTTTTGGGTTAGGAACTTTTTGCATTTTGTGTTTTCTTTTACTATTGTGTTGATGTTTTCTATGGTATCTTCTGCACCTGAGATTCTCTCTTCTATCTCTTGTATTCTGTTGGTGTTGCTTGCATCTATGACTCCTGATCTCTTTCCTAGGTTTTCTAACTCCAGAGTTGTCTCCCTTTGTGATTTCTTTATCATTTCTATTTCTATTTTTAGTTCCTGGATGGTTTTGGTCATTTCCTTCGTTTGTTTGATTGGGTTACCTGAGTTTTCTTGTATTTCTTTAAGGAGTTATTCATTTCCTTCTTAAAATCTTCTAACAACATCATGAGATGTGATTTTAAATCTGAGTCTTTCTTTTCTGGTGTGTTGGGGTATCCAGGGCTTGCTGTGGTGGGAGAGCTGGGTTCTGTTGATGCCAAGTAGCCTTGGTTTCTGTTCCTTATGTTCTTGCCCTTGCCTTTCACCATCTGGTTATCTGTAGTGTTAGCTGGTCTTGCTCTCTCTGACTGTGGTTTGTCCCTCCTGCAAGCCTTGGTGTCAATACTCCTTGAAGACCAGTTCTCTCTGAAAGGAATTTGGGTTTGGAGAGCTGTTGTACAGGGTCAGCTCTGGGGTGCAGACAGAAACTAGAAGGATCTTGTCCCCAGCTTTCCCTTGGTTCCTGTGTTCTGATGGCTCTGCAAGGGTCCCTCTTGATCCAGTGAATTTGAACAGAAATGGTGGTCTTGCCTGTGCTTGAAGGTGTATTGGCACTCCTGGGATACCAGCTCTCTCTTTTCACTATTTGAGTATGGAGCCCTGTGTCACAGGATCAGCTCCCCGGCCACTGAAAGAAACCAGAAGACCACTCCTCTTCCCTGTGTTCTGGGGATTCCAGGTGGGTCTCTCTGAGCAGACAGGCTTGCCCACACTTCTGGGAGTCTAGCTTTCTCCTGGCACTATTTGGCTATGGTGCCCTAGTGACCCAGGTAGAGGTCTCCAGCCACAGATGGAAACCAGAAGGCTCCTTCCCCCGGCTGTTCTCAGTCCCTGTGTCCCAAGGATTCCGGGCGAGTCCTGCTGAGCAGTGTTGCTTGTCTTAACCCCACTCATGGGCTTTTCCATAGTCCTGCGTGGCTATCTTTCTCCCAGCATTATTTAGCTATGGAGCGCTGGTGGCTCAGGCAGAGGTCTCCTGCCATACATGGGCTGTTAAGAAGATTTTAAATAATAAAATTAAAAATTTTAAGTTTCAGCTTTTAAAATCTCATTGACCTTTCAATTTTATTTTTTTGGAATATGAGAATTTCTATTTTTTCAGTGCTTTTAAATACCGCAAAGTTATATTTACAGGTATTTCTGTACTAACTTCTCTCATAAAATATTTATCTTTCTTCTTTTTTGTTTTGTTTTGTTTTTTTGTAATGAGAATTGAACCCGTTGCCTTGCATATGCTAGACAATACCTCCTCAACCCAGGTCTCATCTTTTCCATAAAACTTTAGCCCATTGTTTTTGTGTCTTTGCATGCATACACACATACATGCACTGGCAGGAGACAGAGAAGGCATAGAATCCCCGGATGTGGAGCCACAGTTGGTTGTGAACCATTCAACATGGATACTGGGAACCAAACTCCGGACCTCAGCAGGAACAGCCAGGACTCTCAACTGCTGAGACTCTCTCAAATTATTTTTAATTTCTTTAAACTTAATTTATTCTCTGATTCATTAGTGAGGCCTTTGAATGACATCCTGGCATTCCCATGTCATAGGTCAATATTTTCACACAGAACCTGGGTCTGTTTTCAGCCTTGTGTCACTGATTTTCCACTTCTTCAGACTTAGTTGACTGTCAGGCTTCCCCATGAGAGACAGCATTTTGACTTTGCTGCTTTCATCTTTAGCGTATTCCAGTGACTTACTCTTTAGCTGCTACCTGTCTGTGATTCTCCACCTGCAGATCAATATGCAATCCCTTCTGCTTCTACATAGGAGACATGCTGGCATAGGAGGAGACAGGTCACCCAACTGCCATGGATTGAGGTCACGGAAAATTCATGGCTTCCTATCTTGCCTGACCTGCAATGCAGATCCACATCCACCTTCTAATGGCGTCTGGACAGCTTCTCCACGATCCCATGCCAGCATCCCAGACCTCAAGTCCTCTTATTGCTCTGTTTCTGGTTCCCACTCCAAAAGTCCATCCATGAAAAATAACTTAGCCTCTTACCGTAAAAGAAAGTGAGTTCCCAAACTTTTAGTTAATTTTTTTTTCCCATGTAAAAACAGAATTCTTAAAAGAGAAAACACTATTACCCCTCCCTGTCCTCCTTGAGTTGAGCATCTGTTGGCAGTACTGGGCGATGGGGAATAGAGGCCCTTTTCTTTTCCCATATCTGCTGGCTGTAGGGGCACTGACCAAGCCAGCTCAGTCAGTCAACAGGCTCTCAAGGGAGGGAGTGAGGATTGAAAAAGATGAAAAACAATTAGACAAAATTATAACATGACTCCTGCCAGTGCTGAGGCTGAAAGCAGCTATATTCTTTCCCAGTCTGCTTTCATATCATTCTCGGTACATCCAAAAAACATGGTCAGTTCTTAGATCAAAGACAAAGTCATCAAGCAAAGTAGTAAACAAGGAGATCACACAAGATACTAATTAAGTAAAGTAGCAAGCAAAGAGATCACATGAGGTAGTAATTCAGCAAAGTAGTAAACAAAGCCCCATGGTCACTATTTCTAATATTCTTATCTGAGACTACTTCCTTGTCTGAGCACAGTGATAAATGCCAAATTCCTAGCAGTGGCAACCAAAAACTCTCAACAGGGCACCTGCATTGTCTTCCATTCCTGTAGTAGTTGGTCGGCTGTTGTCATTGATTTGAGATTTCGGGGCATTCTCTGTGACTGGAAAGTCTCTCTACTACAGATGTGGTACCCATGGGCACAGCTGGGTCTGCTTTTATCTTGTCCCAGGCAACTGGCAGGAGTGTCAGAGTTGGAGGATTACTGGAACAACCACCTGCTTAGACCAGCTATTCTCAAACTGGGTGGCTCAGGAAGCTCACCTGAAGGGTTTAACACACTCAGGGCTTCCAAGAGGGGTCCAGTCTCATCTGGAGACTTGGACCACTCCACACTGACTGTGCTAGACTCTACAAATTTGGTTTCTGGAGGAAGTCCTACTCTATCATTCTGGTTTTCTGCTAACCTCTGGGATCAGGGGCTTAGGAGTAGTATCTTGCCCTGGTGGGTCAGTGTTTAGCCAGGGAGGACAAACATACTCAGTGTACAGGCAATCCTGTCTTGGGGTGGGACAGGTTGTCAACTGCCCAAGACTGTAGCTGGAACAACACTGCTTAGTCTGACATAGACACAAATGGAGGTTGGCTTTCTCCATGAATTAGTTTGTCTGACTCTTTCATTATTCATCAGTCTAGAAACTTCTTTCTCATCTTTAGGAGCAGAGGTTTTGAGGTGAAGCCCCAGGCTTACTCACAGCAACTTTCTCTAGAATGTTGTAATGTCAGTCATACGTCTCTCTCAGAACTGCTCATAGAAGAGGTTACAGGATTAAAAACAAAAACAAAAACAAAAACCCAAACCAAAACCAAAAAACCCAAACCCAAACCAAAAATATCAAGAGCACAGCAGAATCAGTCCTTAAATCTTTTATAATTTAGTTGACTTTTTAATTCAGTCTTTCTCCCCAAAGGATAAAAAGTGGATTTTAGTGAATTAAGACATTCCTCATATATTTTTCATTCTGGGTCATATGTGATTATGTGGATAGAGACAGTGGGTAGACTTTAGTCGAAGTTCAAGGGTGAGGAGAGCTCCACGTCTGAAGGGACCCTATGCTAGGGCCTCTTCCTCAGGCGTTTGCATGTCCAGATGAGACTGGTCAGGCCACGGTACCTCTGCACAACCCACCATGCAGTGAAATTGGAGGTTAAATTCTCACACTCTTCAATACCTTGAAAGTTATTAGGGTTGAAAATTTCAGAACAACTCCCTGAAAGCTGATGTGGGAGATTTATGTCTCTGTGATTTCTGGGCAACCCACTGAGCTTGGAGGAAAATTCAGTTCAGAGACAAGAAAGTGACAGTTGGTGGGTTTGTGGTCTGAGATTCATTCCTGCTGTCTTCTTCTAGGAGAGCGTCTATCATATTCACAAAAAAGTTTTGGAATTCTCTTGGAAACATTCTCAATTTGAAAGAAAAGCAACAATAGCACATTACAAAGTCTTACCAAACTGCTCCTGCACTACCTTTCCTAAGTTTTTGTTATTCCTGTTTTTTTCCCCAGGTCCTTGGAAGTGTGTCTTAGACACAGATCCCACAACCCCTCTCCAAGAGCACAGTATATTGTCTCTAAATAAGGAAACTCTCCTTCATAACTCCAGGGAAAGTCTCACAGGAAATTGGCTGGGAGATGGCTCGGTGGGTAAGAATGCTTGCTAGGTAAGCATGGAGTTCTGAGTTCAAATCTCTAGCACCCCTGTAAAAAGCTTTACTGTCCACAGGAATACCTGCAACCCCAGCACTGTGGAGTGGTAGAGATGGTGGTGTCATTGGGGCTTGGTGGCTGCTTTCCTAGCTCCAGATTCAGTGAGACTCAGTCTCAAGGGAATAAGCTGGAGAGTGATAGATCAGAACACCAAATATCCCACTCTGGCCTCTGCGTGTGTACTCAGACACACACACCTGCATGCATATGTGAGCACGCACAACACAGGCACACGCAGAGGGCTTTCTCTCTCTCTCTCTCTCTCTCTCTGTAATCTAACCACTATTGCCTATGAGTTCCATCTTTACTCATTGGTTTTCAAGTCTGTTAATATCATTGCCAGTTTGACATTCCAAACTGTCCTATGGAGACCTATTCAAGGTGATGTCAATGTCCTTTCGGTGTATTCTCATTTTTTTTTTTTTGAGTATTTTCTCACATTCTCATCCCATCTACCTTGTATTTTCCCTTCCCCTCATCATGGGATCAGCAATAAGTCCTTGTTGTAAGATCTGAATTTGTCTGTTTTCTCTAAGAAGTCATTTCTCCATAGCCAGCTCATATGAAACTAGCAATCCTCCCGCCATCCTCCTCCTTCTCCTTTCCCTCTTCCTCTTTTCCCCTCTCCCCACTGAAGTTGATAATTAGGTGGTCCTTCTCTGGTTTTCAGACATCATGCCAGTCATTCCTAGGCATCCTTCTTTCTATGTATGAGTACTTTCTTCAGTGATAGAGCCAGAACTCCTGCCATTGTTATCCTCAGTGATTTATGTGGTTGGGGTACAACCAATATTTCAGCAACTCCTGCCATCCCCACCTCCATATACCAATTCCATGTGACTCCTACCTTCTGGGAGGTCAGCATGGGCAGTGCCTCTGGTGGAAGAGGGTGGATTCTCTTCTGCTTGAGGCTTCCCCCCACATTTCTCATGTGGGGGAAATGTACGTGTCTATTGCTATAATGCTCACATGCTCCCCCATTCCTCCTCCATAGGGCTGCAGGGAGGGGGTCAGAAACAAAAGAAAGGAGAGGAAAATGTAAGAGAAATACTCAAGTCATTTCAATTGCTATTTCAGCAGTCATTAGACCCACGAGTCTCAAGATTGATGGCAGAATCAGAAACAAATCAGCTTTGTCTCAAGCATCCTGTGAGTTGATTTGAATGCAGTAGACATCATAAAATGGTCGTATGTAATTAATCTTCCCTCTATATTTGTACTCTTGGCTTTGGATGTTTCCATACAGCCTCTCACTATAGTCATACGGGAGATTTTGCTTATGACCATGTCTTCTTTGCTGATTTGCATGCCATAGTATTTAACTGCCTGTAGCAAGTGAAGGTTTTAAAAATCTGTAGCCACCATTAATTTATTAAACAAGCTCTTTGAACTGGTCTCATGTACCTTACACTTGTTTCAAACTCCCCCTGTGGGTTTGAATGACCTTGGTTTCCTTCCAAGTGCTGGGATTACAGGTGTGCGTCGCTGCATCCAGTACCTGTTTGTTTTGGTGGGAGGTTGGGCATCCTTATAAGTCTCAATTGAATGATGAAGGGGTTGTCAGTTTTAGGCTTATCTCATTCTTGGTTCACTGATTTTGTTTCAGTGAAGGACTCAGGTGTTTCTGTCATATTCTCAATTGGAAAATCAACAGTTTTCTAAAAGGTTGTAATTTCATACTCAATTATACACACTGTTGTTTCATGTCAGATTATCTTATAGAATCAATTCACTGAATGTTTGATCTTTTCTACGATGTCATCAGCTTTTATAGACAGAGACTAAGTCATTGGTTTTATGGTGTACCATAACTACTTTACACTTGTAAAACACAAATAGCGCCTGACGCACAAGAGATACCTAATAAACATTTGCCGAAATAAATTCCCATGCTGGGTTGTAAAGAATTGATGATGTTCATCTGTGTCGCTGTGAAAAACTAGGCAATTTTAAACATACCTCAAGTTAACATTTAGTCAACTGGCTGATTACGTGATCAGCTGCAGGTGGTTCATGCTCTAATTTCCTTACCGTTGCTATGATAAAACACTTCACCAAAGGCACTGTAGAGGAGAGGGTTTACTTCAGTTTACAAGTTACGGTCCATAACGGAGGGAAGTCAGAGCAGGAGTGCAAGCAGGAATGTGAAGTAGAGGCCATGGGGAACACTGCTTGTTGTCTCTTTCTATTCCGTGCTTAGCTGACTTTCTCCCACATCCCAGGACCAGCTACCCAGGGAACAGTGCTACTTACAGTGGGCTGGGTTCTACTACATTAGCTGACCATGTAGATAGGCCCTCAAAAATGTGTTCACAATCTGATCTAGGCAACTTCTCAATGGCAGCTTTGCACTCAAATAATTCTAGGCTGTGCCAAGTTTACAACTAAGACAGTTGCACATGTAGGGTGGTTTGGCTTAACCTTCCTTTTTTGGGGGAGTGGGTGAGGAAAGGGTTGGCTTTATAAGATGGTGCGGAAAGAACATGCTTGTAGTAGAATCCAAACTTTGAGTTTGTATTTTGATCTGTTTTGTGTGTTGTGAGGTATGTAGTCTGATGATCTGAGCTGGGCAGCAGCCGTGAGCTGAAGTCCCTGTTCAGCTCTGTGGTTACAAGGGCAGTACAGCCTATTATAGCATATTATGTGGCTGAGCTATGATATTCAGATGTACCAAGTATATCTTGGACTTAACATGTTTTCACATTTCCCTTAGATTCTCAGGGCACAGCCCTAAGACAAGCCGGGGCACATTGGTGTACATGTACTATTTACTCGCTAAGTCCTTCTCATAAATTTTATGTCTATTCTAGTGTGCTAGTTAATTAACAAATGAACTGATTCTCAACTAAAGCTATAGGTAGGACCTAACAAAAACAACAACAACAGCGGCAACAACCACAACGGCATCAACAACAACAACAGCATCAACTACAACAACAGCAACAGCAGCAGCAACAACAACAATAACAGCAACAACAACCGCAATAGTAGCAGTAACAACAATAGCAGCAGCAACAACAACAACAGCAACAACAACAGCAGCAACACCACCAACAACAGCAACAACAGCAATAGCAACAACAGCAACAACAGCAGCAACAACAACAGCAACAGCAACAACAGCAACAACAGCAGCAACAACAACAACAGCAACACAAAACAGTAACAACAACAATAGCAACAATAGCAGCAGCAGCAACAACAATAACAACAATAGCAACAACAACAGCAAGAACAACAACAACAGCAACAACAGCAACAACAACAGCAATAATAACAGCAACAACAGCAACAGCAACAACAACAGCAGCAGCAACAACAGCAACAGCAACAGCAACAATAGCAGCAACAACAGCAACAGCAACAACAACAGCAACAGCAACAGCAACAACAACAGCATCAACAACAGCAACAACAATAATAGCAACAACAGCAGCAACAACAACAATAACAACAATAACAACAGCAACAACAGCATCAACAATAGCAACAACAATAATAGCAACAACAGCAGCAACAACAACAATAACAGCAACAACAATATCAATAACAGCAACAACAACAGCAACAGCAACAACAACAGCAACTACAACAGCAACAACTAAAACAAAACCCACAACCCTCTGCCTGGCTGCAAACTCCCTATGTGCATTAGTCAGCTTCAAAGTTCCAAAGATCTGCCTGCCTCTGCCTTGAGAGCTGGGTTTAAAGGCATGTACCACCACAGTCTTGTTTTTTCCACTCCTGTAGACAGAGGATTTACAATAATAAGTCACAGCATTGTTCACTTCTGGTTTTGAATTCAACCTCCAAAGCTTTCTAGTTTTCATTCTGGATAAATGATACCAACCCCTGTCTCTCAGTATCATTCTGGATAAATGATACCAACCCCTGTCTCTCAGTATCATTCTGGATAAACGATACCAACCCCTGTCTCTCAGTATCATTCTGGATAAATGATACCAACCCCTGTCTCTCAGTATCATTCTGGATAAATGATACCAATCACTTGCTCTTGCTGTTTGGACCCTGCTATTGTGCTTTTGTTTTTTTCATTTCTCTCTCTCTTTTTAAAAGAATGTCTTCTTTATTTTTTGAGGTTGTAATACTTCTATATCATTTCCCCTTTCTTTCCCTCCCACGTGCCCCCTTGTTCCCTTTCATATCTATGTGCTCTTTCTTCAGTAATCATTGTTATATACATATATACATAACATTTTTGCCTATAAGCTGTGACCTTTTTGACTGTTAGCTTGGCAAGGTTTGGACTCATAGCTAACCTCCGAGCGTGTCTGTAAAGACATTCCACTGAGGGTCTGAAGATCTATCCTGACTGTGGATTAAAAAACGATACAATTAGCTGACACCAGCACACTTTCCTGCCATGTTGGACTAAACCCTCAAACTGGGAGGCAAGATAAACCCTTCCTTCTTCAAGCTGCCTTTGTCATATATTTCAGCCCAGTAACTCTCAGCAGATCTAGACTAAGGTACTAAAGAAACTTTACCTTCCCAGTAATGTTTGATCTTGGAGCTTTCATGTTTACTAATCCTTGCATGGCTTTTGGTATCAAACACACCACTGTTCTTTGTCCCCCCCCCCCCATACCCCCCTTCCCTTCTACCATCATTTTTATTCAGTACCAGGCTTCCTGTTTAATCATCCCAGTGGTTGAGTTATGAGAGTTCTCGACTGGTAGTATTTATAGTTAATCTTAGATTTCAATGTATCCCGACCTTTGCGTTGACTACTCTGGTATAAATGAAAAGGTGATGCTTGAACACATTATGTGGTTTTGCTTTTTGCCTTTCCTTTCTCTAGCGCAGGGAACCAGTCAAGGCAGGCTACAGCCAGGCACAGGTCAAACAGGGATTTGTAAAATACTGTCTGGCAATATTAGATGGAACTGACTCCTTTGTTATCGGTCACGTTGGTCCAAGGGAAGGCTGGCTTCTCAGAGCTGACTCCTGGGCCTTGAAAGGAGATAGTGACACGAGGAACTTTTCTATCTCGGTCAGGCTGACTGGTCATTAGAATCTCGGTCATTGAGGTTGCGTTATGTTTTTACACAATTAAAAATTTAGGACTTATGGTATAGTAGTGGTTATTTCATCTTTTCCATTCAGGGGCTAGCTGCAATGGAGAGCCAGAGCATGATCCCACAGAAGAGGGATGAAGTCAAGAGGATGCCCTTCATCTGCTTTAATGGAGGATCATGATGCTTTGGGGCAGACAGTTCCTCATAAGAACATCTGGCAGCCAGAGCGGTAATGGGGTCGGCTTCACATGTTAATATTTAGAATTACTTAGTTGGAACAACATAACATGTCAGTGTCAGCCCACATGTAATCAGCAGAGTTCCTGCTACGTACTGAAAAGCTGGGTAGCTGAGAACCACATGTGGGCCTCCAGCTGTGGCTGAGGGTCTAAAAAAACTCCTGTGGGAACTGTTCACAGTGACTCTCAGAAAAGGGAAGGAGTCATCTCCAATCTGTGCCCAGAATCTGAAGACCAATAGTTCTAGACCTGCATTTGACCGGCACTATCTTAACCTTAAAGATGCAGTGTTGCTAGCGTTGGGTCAGTGTTTGCTTTCATTCAAACAAAGTTGGTGAGGGGCTGGCTCTGTGGCAGAACAGCAGCCTAGCATATGGGAAGTTGGAGTTCAGTCTTTAGCACCAAAAAACCTTGTGATTACGGTTCTAAGTATCTCTCTTTTATAAAAGTGGATTTCTCTTTTTTGGATGTTCTATTTTATTACTATTTTTATTTTTGATACAGAGTCTCCGGCACCCAAAACAGGCCTTGAACTCCTGATCCTCCTGACTGCATCATAGGATTATAAGACCACACCATACTCAGATTCCATATTAAGGTATTTCAGGGGCTGGAGAAGTTGCTCACTGGTTAAGAGCACTGGCTGCTCTTGCAGAGAAACTAGGTTTTGTCCCCAGCACTGACATGGAGGCTTACAACCTCCTATAACTCCAGCCACATGGGATTTGATACCCTTTCTGACCACATGTGTACACACATGTACGTCTGCACAAGATTAAAATACATCTTAGAATTTGATGACACTTGCACTGATAGGTGTTCCTGTAGCAAATGAAGAGGAAAGTGCTGGCCTAGGGTACAATGGGGCCTTCAAAGTACTGAGTATACTTTGCTAGCCCTTCCTAGTTACAGGGTTAGAGCCAGCCCCCCCCCCCCGTGTGTGTGTGTGTGTGTGTGTGTGTGTGTGTGTGTGTGTGTGCGCGCGCGCAAGTGCATGCACACATAGGAGGAAGATAACCTCCACTGACATTTTCAGGCTCTCCCCACCTTGTTGGTCTCTCACTGGCCTGAAACTCTCCATTTTTGCTAAGGCCCCCTGGCCACTGAGCAGCAGGAATGTCCACCTCTGTGCACTGGGTTCTGAGTGTACACCCCGGCTCCAGCATTTCCTTCTTCTTATTCGTACCAGGGTTCTGGGGTCGAACCAAGGCCTCATTCCACCAGCCATCTGCTCAGTCCCACTGGCATAAACTTGTAAAGACACAAGGAAAGGAGGAAGAACACGGGGGAGGGGGCTAGTGAGCGTTAGAACAGGAGAGTGGAGCCATTGGGCCCCAGCTTTCAGCTGGGAAAGGTCAATGCGTGCTGAGATAGACAGGCTGAGCCATTTGGAGTTACAAAGCATGTTGAAAAGCTTAGAGGCCCCTTCTGCATCCTTCCCATCTGGCTGTAAACCACATGTTTTCCTCTGTGTTGTGTTTACTGTTTAGGTTTTTTCCCTCCCTTACTGTTTCCCATGAAACTTCCTTTGTTTCTGAGTCACCCGCATGACTTTTTAGACTATATAATAGAAACCTTGTGACAGCACCTTATAGAACAGATTTGTTTTCTCACACGCAACCTTTGCTTTTGGAACTCAAGACGTGGTGGTTCTGTCTTTATCCTGTCCAAGTTTTAGGCAACAGGAAGGGATTGGACAGAGTCCTGTGTTAACACACCATGTCTACGTTTTATATTATTATTCTGTCTTCCTTCCTTCCTTCCTTCCTTCCTTCCTTCCTTCCTTCCTTCCTTCCTTCCTTCCTTCCTTCTTTCTTTTTTTCCTTCCTTCTTTTTTTTGAGTCAGAGTCTCATATAGCCCAGGCTAGCCTCAAATTTTTGTTACCTGAGGATGGCTTTAACCTTCTGTTTCTCCTCTCTATACCTTCTGTACTGGCTGGTTTTGTGTGTCAGCTTGACACAAGCTGGAGTTATCACAGAGAAAGGAGCCTCCCTTGAGGAAATGCTTCCATGAGATCCAGGTGTAAAGTATTTTCTCAATTAGTGATCAAGGGGGGAGGGCCCCTTGTGGGTGGTGCCATCCCTGGGCTGGTAGTCTTGGGTTTTATAAGAAAGTCAGCTGAGCAAGCCAGTAAGAAACAACCCTCCATGGCCTCTCCATCAGCTCCAGTCCTGACTTCCTTTAGTGATGAAAAGCAGTGTGGAAGTGTAAGCTGAATAAACCCTTTCCTCCCCAACTTGCTTCTTGGTCATGACGTTTGTGCAGGAATAGAAACCCTAAGACACCTCCCAAATGCAGATGTGTGCCATTGAACCCAGCAGTATCTGTCTTCTTAATCATGAAGACAGTAGATTCTACAGTAGCTCGTCCCAGTGGCCTCTCCTTTACATGCTATTGGGCAGAACTATGCCCTCATCTCTTGGGGCTTTGGTTTCAGAGGGCTCTCGGAGGGAAACAGGTTTTGAATTTGGCCTATTGATACAATAGGCAAACTTGTCAGTGTTCATGTAATGATAAGAGTGAGACTGGACACCACATAGACAGTCAGCAGCATTTCCTGCAATCGCAACGGAGAACTTACATGTTTTCATCAGGAGAGCAGCAGGCAGTACCGGCTGAGGTGGTCTCAGCCTGACCACGTTGTTGTGGAGACTTCCTCACATTCTCAGTGGAAGCCGCAGCTCTAACTGGGTCATTCTGAACACATCCAGGAAGCAGTGTGAGTTCCTCTAACACAATAGGATATGAGAACCTGTCTCCAGAGTGGCTTACCAGTTGGTACTTTATGTGGCAGTTCAGCTAAAACAGAGGATCACAAAAATCCCACAAGCTCTACCAGGGTCCGAGGAACTGAATCAGGGATTTTGTTTTCTCGTGCTTCCCAAGCGTATTTGGTAAGGCCCTGGCTGTCGCTGTTCCCAGCATGAGGTCCATGGCTGTTGTGTTTATGAAAAGATAAAGAGGGACGGAATGTGTTTGGTGGATGTGTAGTCAGGTGTGGGGGAAGGGGGTGCCTCCGCCGGCCCATTCCCAGGCATCCCTTCCCCCTGAGGGACCAGCCACAGGACGGTATAGTGTAGAATAGAGTTTATTCAGGGCATGGGGAGGGGGGATTGATAGAGAAGTAGAGACAGAGAAAAGAGAAAGGCAGAGAGAGAGAGAGAGAGAGAGAGAGAGAGAGAGAGAGAGAGAGAGAGAGAGAGAGAGAGAGAAAGAGAGATGTGCCACGGGACCATGAGTACCTGAAGCCTGAAGAGAGAAGGGGGAGGGGAATGGGGAGTGAGGAGAAGAGGCAAGAGGGCAGAGTGGGAGCAAGAAGGCAAGAGAGCTAGAGAGAGCGGAGAGGGGAGACAGCCCCTTTTATAGTGAGTCAGGCATATCTGACCACTGCCGGGTAACTGTGGGGCAGAGCTTAGACAAAATGCTAACAATGGCTACTCCACTGTTTCTCTCTCTGGTGCCTTGCACATGAATGTATGATGTCGGCTCTGACTCCTTTGAAATGGTCTGTCTGCCACTGTTCCATATTCTGCTTCTTCGTGTCTCATTCCAGGCATTCATACTGTAGCTGGCAGGAGGCAAGCCCTTGACAAATGCTTCTTGGCTGAGGGAATAAAGAAACTGTAGGGCCACACTTCCTGCTTTAAGGATGTGTATATCCATTAAAAACGTCACATTCCGAAATCACACTAAAACAGTATGAATGCTCTCATGAATGAGTTGACTTTCCTTGTTACGACCACACTGTTTTTTTCCCTAGAGAAAAAAATTATACATCTTTGTGATATACAATGCTTATAAGACCTATTCATTAACATTTCCTACAGTGTATGTTTAAAAATGCTGGATATGGTATCCAGAATGCAGTGTTTATGAAGAGCGTGGGACATGCATGTGAAAATCTGTGCTTCTTGCTAAGCCGAGAATTACAAAGTATTTCTCTGCAGGGGTGTAGAAAACAAGGTGCCAAACACCACAACTCACTTCTCAAAGTTGAGGGATGTCGATTGTCTATTTTTTTAAATTTACATTTATTTATTGTATGTGTGTATGTATATGTTGGCTTACACATAGTGCATTGGTGGGAGTCCAAGGATAGCTTTTTAAGCCTGGTCTCTCCTTCTACCACGAGGATGCTGGGGATCAAACTTGGTTTGTAAGACTTGGCAGCAAGCACCTTTACCCACTGAGCCATCTCTCTGGGCTTGAAACTGTTATTTATATACACCTGAAAGTATTGTTATGATAACGAAGTCTTAAAGAACCATGTTCAGAGTAAAGTAATAGCTCAATAAAGTTTTTCACATCTATTACTACTTTGAAATATTTTTACCTTTGGCTGGATGTGGCAGTATACACCTTTAACCCCAGCACTGGGGAAGCAGAGGCAGGTGGAACTCTATGAGTTCAAGGCCAGTCTGGTCTGCATAGTGAGTTCCAGAACAGCCAGAGCTATGTAGAAAGACCCTGTTTCAAAACAAAAAACGAAAGACAAAATATTTTCACCTTTGTTGTTTTCCAGAAGAGACACATTTTAAAAAATTAATATTCATTTTTTATAAATTGCATTAATGATATATGCAAATGAAATTGTGGGTATTGGCTCCAAGATCACATGTGTTCTCAGACACAGAAGTGTGTCTTCTCCACAGGTTCAGTGAGGCGGTACAGAGGTGAAAGCTCAGATTTTACAGTAGATGTCTGTGTCTGTGAAAACCTTCACGGAGGGAATCCTCAGGGTCTTGCTGTAGAGGGAATGATTCCTGCAGGTGTGAAGGCACCATATGTCTGATTTCTCTGGTTGGGTGTGGCCATGTGTGTGGCTCACTCAAGCAGGCCTGTGAGTCAGTTCCTAGGTGTGCATGGGATGCACAGTGCTGGGGGTCTGTGAGTTGATGATTGACCTTTTCCCTAGCCCTCTCTTTGGCTGATTGTAAACTCTCACTCAGTGAGAGGATGATAAAGATCTCTTTCTTTACTCTTTCCACTTCAGAGTAGTAACCTGTGATACCTGGGAGACAGAAGAAAGCAAAATATTTTATATTATGCACTAAGGGATTACAAGGCTTCAAGGGTTCTTTCTTTCATAACTTCTCTCTCTTTCTCTCTCTCTCTTTTTTTTTCGAGACAGGGTTTTTCTGTGTAGCCCTGGCTGTCCTGGAACTCACTCTGTAGACCAGGCTGGCCTCGAACTCAGAAATCCACCTGCCTCTGCCTCCCAAGTGCTGGGATTAAAGGCGTGCGCCACCACTGCCCGGCCTCTCTCTTTCTTTCTTTCTTTCTTTCTTTCTTTCTTTCTTTCTTTCTTTCTTTCTTTCTTTCTTTCTTTCTTTCTTTCCTTCCTTCCTTCCTTCCTTCCTTCCTACCTTCCTTCCTTCTTTCCTTCTCTCTTTCTCTCTTTCTCTCTCTCTTTCTCTCTCTCTTTCTCTCTTTCTTTCCTCCTCCTCCTCCTCCTCCTCCTCCTCCTCCTCCTCCTCCTCCTCCTCCTCCTCCTCCTCCTCCTCCTCCTCCTCCTTTGTGTGTGGCATATGCATGTATGTGGTTATACATGCCCATACCTTTGCATGGCAGGCCAAAGGCTGATGTCAGGCGCTGGCCTCTATTGTTCTCTGCCTTGCTGTTCTCTCACTGAGACTGGATCTTGCTGTTTCCGCTGAACTGGCTGGGAGGCCCAGGATCCGCCTGTTACCTGTGACCCCTCCCCCCGCCCCCTCCTTGCCCTCTGTGCTGGGGTCAGAGGCATTACCACCACGCCCAGCTCTAGTGTGGATGTTAGGAACCCTCACTCACCCCCTTACATGTATATGGCAGGCATTTTATCCACCGGGCCATCTTCCCAGCCCCTCTCCCCTGTTTAAATTCTATTTAGGCCAAACAAGTCTAGAACGAGTTACTCACACAATTTTCTGTGGTTCTTTATCTACACCATCTGTCTAATTCTTTTAATGGATTGCTGTATGCTTTTTCCATTTCTTTTCCCCAAATTTTGTCTCCTTGGATATTGGATGTGGATATCGGAGACAGAAGAATTCTGGTTTCACAGTGGGATTCTTTTCTCAAACATGTCTGACCATAGACTGAAGGCCTCACGGCAACTTAAACAAATTACATTTCCTTAGTTGTCCTTTTTTAGGTACTACAAATTGAAAATCAGATTACCCTTTCTTTATTAAATATTATTATTAATCAAATTTTACAGAGGGACAGAGATTGGAGCTACTTACCATCCTATTATTCAGCTAGCGATGGAGATTTTAAAGACTTCTTTTTCTTATTTTCCAAGCTGAAGCCTACTGACATTAGCCCCAGGAGCTTAAGAGTTCTCTTGCCCAGACCTCAGCTCAGTTCTGCTGCCAGCTCAGTGCCAAGATTAGTAAACAGAGATATCCCTACTGCAGTTACTGTCAGACATGGCCAGACAAACGCTCCTGGTCAAATCTTGAGGGTGGCTTGTGACATTTCAGTGCAAACGGGTTGCCCAGTGATTGGCCTGATAGTTACATATGCTCTTAAGAAGGAAGCTGCACCTGGGGCAGTTCTAATTCATGACATAATGCCCAAGTCAACAAACTGCAAGGACAAACTGGGCCGTGTTATCTTCCTGGCTTTTCTCTCACGGTGCCACATGAAAGGGTTTCACTGCTCTCAAGACTCCCTGAGAAGGCCTGACCTTGAGGTATTCTGGAGATTTTAATGAACTGTATCATTAAGGGTGCTTCCTAGGTGACAGAACAGAAATTTTGTCTTTTTAAAATAATTTCGTGGAAGTGTCAATAAGTAGTATTGCTGGTCAAACACCTTCCTAACAGTGAGCTTGGTGTACGCCATCATTTCAAGATAACTGGATCTTTCCTCCCAATGCAGATGTTGGAAGGAGATGCCCAGTATAATTATGTCAGGTGGCAGAAGCTCTTAAATAACCCAGTCACCGGCTCTTCATTGACCCTGGAGTTCCCAGTGCTCCTGTCAATACAGCTTGAAGGAGTGTATCCCTCCCATCATGGACGACACTTAGAGTTGTCACAGGTGAAGTAGGAAGCTCCCACAAAATACCCACTCTTTTGTATATTTTTACATTTTGGCAAGCTCTCATGCAGTGCAGGCTGGCCCTACATTTTGTAGGTAGCTAAGGATGACCTTGAACTCCTAATCCTCCTGCAACTACCTCAAGTGTTGGGACTGTAGGCATATACCTCCACCTCTCCCAGCTCTGGTGGCATCTTTATCTTGGACTTTTAACCTCCAGATCTGTGAGGTTTGCTACTCACATTGTGTGGGCTGCGATATTTTGTAAGAGAGTGAAACAGACTAAACACACTGGACTAAGAACCTAAACTGGGAAAAAAACCAAATAAATAAGAACACTGAAAGAAAAGGAGACGGCCAGTGTTGAAGAGCAATCAATCTAGTATTAGAAAGTCCTGGAAAGGGGGTCCTGAGGAAAACCTTGAGTTCACAGCTAAGGTGCTTTCTCAGATTCCACAGGACTACCTTTCAGTTTTGTCTTCATGCCTCAGGACACTCTAGAGACAGACCCGATCTGAACATGTGTGCACACAGGACACTCCAGAGACAGACCAGATAGGATGTGCACATGGATCCAGAAGGATGAGTGTTGGGGTCATGTAGGAAGAGCTATGGTTGTTTGGTCACGTACTGGGACAGGTTATATCGCCACCATGTCACCGTTTCTTAACTTTTCCAGCCAGGAGGAAGGTTTCTGGAGGATCCAACCATCTCCCTTTTCTGCTCCATTGGTCATACTTTGCTCCATGAATACCCTATCACTCTTATGTCTCTCCTTCCTCCTCTTCCAGCGGTTGGTGCTGATCTGATAAGAGTGCCTTAGGAAGGCAGAAATGACAGGAAACACTGCAGTGAGACGCTAGGACTAGTCTTCACATTTGCCTTTACATACGTGCACAGCCAGGTAATGCCAGGACATCGAGGTGTGCATGGAGGTGTGCACGCATGCGTGCACACACACACATACACACACACACACATACACACACAAACACACACACACAGACATACAGATAGACACATAAACACACACACACACACACAAAGACAGATAAACACACACACAGACACACACAGAGACAGACAGACAGATAGACATATCATCACACATATACACCTACACACACACAAACACAAACACAAAGAGACAGATAGACACATACACAGACAAACATGCAGAGAAACAGATGGAAAGACACATAACATCTCTCTCTCTCTCTCTCTCTCTCTCTCTCTCCCTAGCCCAATTAACTTTGTAGGAGCCAAGACAACCTTAATAACTACCCAGATTTCCCAGGGAGCTCATGTTTCTGAGGATCATACTTACTGATATTCAATATTAAATATTAGAATATAAGACAGGGAAATTTGAATATGAACTCATATTTACTTAAAGACAATATGCACATTACATGCGGACATGGGCATTTTTAAAAACTACTGTATTTCCAGAAGTTAAAGCAATTTCTACAAATACCCACCAATCTCCCTGAAACCTGTGTATGCTTATAGGGGGGGACAGTGAGGTCCCGTGTTAGTCTAGGATGTATGTAAACATCAGTAGATGGAGAGCTATCCGACCGAGGTGCCTGGGTGACCGGAGACGGACTGTGTGGAGGACCGCCAAGAAGGCTGCAGTTGTCAGCGGTGTCACGGGCTTTGTTTATTAAGAAAACACATTCTCGTATTTTCTTCCACTGACTTTTGGTTTAATAATCAATAACTAAATTGTAGATTGTTGTGATTCTTCTCAATATGAAATGACTGAAAAATGACAGGAGGAGAAGCTGCTCCCAGAAAGTACTATGACTAGGGATTGGACAACTATATAAAAATGGAATATATTTTAGTGTTACGTTTCTTAGAAGAAGTCACACATCTTGGTCACCTCTTGGCACAATAATAATGTCTATGTAAACTAACAACAGTACTTTTATAATATTTTTAGTTTTACTTATTTTAAATGTGTGAGTTTTGCCTCTATACATGCATGTGGGCACGTGTGCCTAGTACCCGAGGAAGTCAGAAGAGGGCATCGGATCCCCTAGAACTGGAGTTATAAGTGGTTGTGAACCTGTGTGTGGGTTCTGGGAATCAGACCTAGGTCCTCCACAAGAGCAGCAAGTGCTCTTAATGGCAGAGCCGTCTCCCCAGACCTAGTACTTTCAGTGTTTCAGCATAGGGTGAAAAACACATTTAATGCTGGTTTATAACCTTGGAGACTTCATTCATCCCTCTGTGGATAATAAGAATTGTGTTCTCTGTTGGATAAAAGAATAACCGAAGCCTCTGGAAGACATCTCAGCATGAAGCCATGCTTAACAAGTGCCTGATGCCACTGTTTGCTCCCTCCTCAGCTTTGCATAGACCTCTGCAAGCAGCTCCCATGAACACAGTGCCTCAGTACACTCATACCCAGTGGGAAGGGAAGAGGAGAAAACACACTCACTCTTTCCCCCACTCTCTCTCTCTGCTTAGCACTTCCTTAAGTTCCTTTCTTACTCTGCCTCCATTTTGCCTGTTCCCCCAGCTCTTAGTATAAACCCATCTTGACATCCACGTTACACCATCTCGTGTATTTAAAAAGTCTCCACGTTTGTTTCATGTATGGAGGCCAATCTTCCCTCTGAGACTGTAATTGCTAACGTCTGGGATCATTCATGAGAATTTCTGGAAAGCTGCTTGCATTTAAAATCAGTTTTCAACGATGCATGTGTGTTTGCTTAGGCATATACTGTGTTTTTCTTTATCAAGAGCTGTTGATTAATACTTACATAAATATATCATGCGGAAAAAAATCAATCACCGCCCCACCCCCATGCTACGTACAGATGGTCCTGGAGAAGCTCATTCGGTCCCCGCTGAAACATGCTAGTGCATGCAGATGACAGTGAGCACTAGGTGACTTCTGTAGACTAAGGCGTGGCTGTTGGACACGGCAGGCTTCTCTTTAGCCAGAATTCAGAGTGAAGTTATACCATCCAAGACACTGTTCTCGTTCAAACGTGAATTGTCTCCTACGAGCTGTTTGAACACTCAGTCTCCAGTTGGTGGCGCTGTTTCGGGAGGTTGTGGAACCTTCAGGAGGCGGTGCCTCTAAGGGATTGGGCCCGGAGGCTTGATTCCCAGGGTCAGTCCCATTTCTGGTCTGCTCTCTGCCTCCTGATTGTGACTTCAAGGTCACAAGTTGCCCCAAGCTCCTGTTGTGCTGCCTTATTCCCGTGCTGAACTATAGTCCTTATCAAACGGCAACATTCCTTATTAATATCCAATAATATTTAATAAGGAACATTTAATATTTCTTGTTAAACCCCACTAAATACTTCCTACAGGAAGTTGCTTCTTTGGGGGGGGGGGGTTGCCACAGTAGTGGGAAGAGTAACTAACACGAACATCGGATCTCAGAGATGAACAATAAAGAAAATTAAGCAAGGGCATTTATGCAATTAGCTAGGGTCACATGCAAAGCCTAAAACAGCGTAAGGCAGGAGGGTTAGGAGGGCAAGGGTCAAGGTACAGTGTCAGGGTTGGAAGGGCAAGTCAAAGTTTTGACGACAATGGCATTCAAATGCAATTGAAAATAGCCACGAAGCAGATTCTTGGTGGGTAGGAAGACTGGCTTCTTGGGTGGATAGACTTCAGGCCATGAGGCCCATCCACGCAAAGGTCTGGGCAGAAGCATGTCGCGCCTCCTGAGCAGATTGTTGTGGTATTTCAGAGGGAAAGTGGAAGATGAAGTTATAGAGAGCCTGCATTTTATTAACCCCAAACTTTGCCATATTTATCAGACATGGTATAATAGGCACTTTGCTTAAAAATACCCTTCTTTGGTGTTTGTCATGGTTTCCTATTTTTTACTTCTGAAAGTTAGATGAAAAAGAAAAGTAAGATGCATTATACTGAAAATATTATAAAATATGACTTTAAATGGAGAATTTTTTCTTTCCTCATTTTTTTGTTATTGTTGCCTTCATCGTTGCTTGATTTATTGAGACATGGACTCATGGGCTTCTGTTCAACTTACTATGTATGCAGTCTAGACTGGCCTTGAACTCCTGTTCCCTTTGCCTTTCCTTCTAAAGTTCTGAGACTTCAGGGGTATTCCCACCGCACCTAACTGGGATTACAGGGGTGCCCTACCATGCCCAGCTGAGACTTCAAATGTGCCCCCACCATGCCCGGCTGAGACTGCTGAGTTGCCACCATCATGGCCACATGAGATTACAGGGGCACCCCCACATGCCCAGCTGAGATTGCTGGGGTGCCCCCACATGCCCACATGAGATTGCTGGGGTGCCACCACATGCTCACATGAGATTCAGGGGCACCCCCATCACGCCCCGTTTTCCCCTGTTCCAAGCACAATGGAACTTCGCAAATTTTTCCACCCTTCCTTGCTTCTTCTATCTGCCAGGAATAAATGTGTTTCTGAGCAGAGCAGCAGAGAATGACTCCATGGCCTAGTTCCCTGATCTCATTTCATAAGGAATTAGGTACACACACTGCAGTGGACTCACTCGTCTCTCCTTTGAGCACGAACCAAAATTTCTAGCCTTGGATTTGTCTTCTCTTGCTAAATCCCATTACTCAGTTACTCATTCCTTCTCATTCTTAGAGTGGGTTTTATGTCTCTGTGCCTTTACTCTTGCTCTTGATTCTCATCAAGGTCATGGGTCTGTAAAGGCCATTTCAGATGAAAAACAGTCTTTAAAGTCTTTCCTTGCCTTCCCCCTCCCCCTGGGGCCCTCTTGTGGTTCTTTCCCTCTTGAAACTGCCAGATAGATTTCAGCAGGAGCACTCTCTTGATCTTGCTTATGTTTTGTATAATTATTTTCTTGTCTGATTTCTTGGTAACTTTCGAATGAAAACGGTCAGAGCTGGTGAAAACTTACCTGTACAACAACACACAGAAAGGCTGGGCAGACAGCTCAGGTAGTTAAGCTGCTCATGTTCCGAGCACGAAGACCTGAGTTCAAGCCCCAGTACACCACGTAAAAAGCTGAGCAGAGTGGCCTGTGCCAGTAATTCCTGTGATGGGGAAGTGGAGACAGGTGGATCGCTGGAGCTCTGGCTGAGCAGCGTAGCTGAGTCAGTGAGCTCCAGGTTCAGTAAGAGACGCTTTAAACAAGGTGGAAAATGATAGAAGAAGATACCAAATATTGACTTGCAGACTTCACCTGCATGCACACATGCACACACTCATGCGAACGTGTAAATAGACCACACATGATACCATATAGAAGGGTTGGAGAGATGGATGGCTCACCAGTTGAGAATGCACACTGCTTTTGCAGAGGACCTGGTAGGTCACAACTTTCCTATAATTCCTGCTCTAGAGCATCTGGCTTCTGCATTTGTGCACACGCAATTAATAACATAATTAAGATAGTAATAAAATAAATGTTTTAAAAAACCATCATTGGTGGAGGGGAGCATCTCTGGGACAAGGTAGAGACCAGGGATGGGGGAGGCCCCTGGTAGGGTATGGGGGTAACTCTAGCTGAGACTCTTAGCAGTGGAGGATATGGAGCCTGAAGTGGCCACCTCCTGTATGTACCAAGGGAGAACTTCCAGTGAAGGGACACCATCACAAAACCTTGGACCCAAAATTTGCCCTGCCTACAAGGTGTGCAGGGATAAAGATGGAGCAGAGATTGAGGGAGTGGTTGAGAACCACCCCATGGGAGAGAGCCAACCCTCAACACTATTAATAAAACGCAGCTATGCTTGCAGACAGGAGCCTAGTAGAAGAGCCTTTCATCTGAGAGGCTTCAACCAGCACCATATGGAAACAGATACAGAGACCTACAGCCAAACATTAGGCAGACCTTATGGAGTCTTATATGGAAGAGTGGGGGAGAGGATTGAGGGAGTCAGAGGGGTCAAGGACATCACAAGAAGACCTACACAGTCAACTGACTTGGGCCCGTGGGGGCTCCCAGAGACTGGAGCCACCAACCAAAGAGCACACATGGAGTATACCTAGACTCCTACCTACACATGTGTAGCAGATATACGGCTTGATCTTCATGTGGGTCCCCTAACAGTTGGCGCAGGGGTTGTCTCTGACTCTGACTCTGTTGCCTGCCTTTGGATCCCTTTCCCCTAGCTGGGCTGCCTTGTCTAGCCTCAGTGGGCAAGGATCTGCTTCGTCCTGATGTGATTTAATATTCCAGCGTGGGTTGGTACCAAGGGGGGAGCTCTTCCCTTTTCTGAGGAGAAGAGGAGGGGAAATGTGGGGAGAGATTGGGAGGGTGAAACTGGGAGGAGAGGAAGGGGGGCTGCAATTGGGCGGTAAAGTGGATAAATAATAAAAAAGTCTTGGAGGACTAATAACAATTCACTTGTCTGTTTCTGTTAATGGAAGGATATTATGACTCAGCTATATATTATAATATCAATAAACTGTTGCAAATTAGGAAAAAACCCCTATCATTGGAAAATTAAGTGATCCAATACACATGGTATTTCAGACCAAAGAAAAGAAATTTCACTGGCTGTCACCCACAGTCATGGAAGCTGAAGGAAAGGCATCTGTCCCCTAACTAATGTGCATGCCAATGGGGTCCTCCCAGCCCCCCCTCCAAACTCTGTTCCATTCAGTGATATGTAAACTTGTCCGTCCACCCCCATCCTGGCAAAAATCCAGATCTTTAGGTACTTATTTCCCCAAGCGGCTCTGAGTCACTTGATTGAAGGGATGGCCTAGAAATCTCCTTTTAATAAGTTTCCCAAGTGATTGCAATGGGTAACAAAATTCAAAAAACTACCAGCGCAGTCGAAAAACAAGTTTTTTATGAATCCTGCTTGTTGCTTTTTGGAGTGAGGGGGAAGTATTTCTGAGAGACTCTAGATATGCCACGTGTTAACTCCTCTGACTGTGCTACAGGGAACAGGACACTGTGGTCCTCGAAACTCTGTATGAAATTCCTTAAAGCAACTTTCTAATATTTGTCCTTGTTTATGGCATGACATTTTGTCATGGTGCAGCGTGACCAGTGTTCTCAGGGGGCAGAGCTGGGAAGGCCATACTTAGAGGAGGAACATGTTGGGGCTTGAGAGAAGAGAGGGCTGGCCCCGGGTGAAATGTCTGAACTCTGTTCCTCTGGATCCCCCATGTCCTGTGGTGCCATGTGCATCCTTGCAAGGACTCTGATTTGGCAGGAAGGGCCTGGGGTTTTGATCTCTGGTCTCTCCCTGACCTTCACATGGCAGTTTGAGGCTGCTGGCAAGAGCTGTGTGGGGAGAGCCTGTGATGAGCTGTCTGTCCCCCAGTGGATCACTGCAGGCTTTTCTCTTGATGCTGGAGCCAGCGCTGAGAGGATGCTGGAAGCTGTACCTGCTGATCTTCTCACTGCCTTGTGGCTCCCTTGGCTGAAGGCGAGATAGAAGGAATGTGATCTTTCATGTAAAAACTAATATGTCCATTAATTTAGGGCAACATTGGGAATTTCCTTTACAGAAAAAAGAATGCTATAGAAATGATCTCTTAGCAGCAAGTCTTTTGCATATAACTTGTGTAATGTGTTTGGAACCAAAGAGGAGAAGATTGAACTGTTTTAATTAATTGGCCCCACTGGCAAGAACATCAGTAGGAAGCAGATGTCTGCATCCCTGAGTGCTGTGACAGCTAGTGACATTTCTTTCCTTTGATCTGAAAGAGCGTAGTTAATATACCTTCAGGAACTGGGTTGCTCAATTTCTAATACAGTTGTTTTTCAGATTTATTTTTGTTGTTTTAAAATTGTGTGTCTGTGTGTTGGGGGGCATTGCAGTGCTTGAGGATTGCAGAAGAGGGGGGCACCATGTCAGCAGGCTTGTGAACCACCAGACCTGGTGCTGGGCACCAAACTCAGATAATCTGCAAACATAGTACACACTCTCCACCACTCAGCAATCTCTCCAACCCCTGATTTCTTTTTTTGTTACCTAGTGGTTTTGTTGTTGTTGTTTCCATGAGATAAGAGTTTATCTTGATATCTTATTGCCCTCTAAGGCAAAGTAAATATTTGGGGCTTATGACCACGTGTCCTGATTCAGCACATAGAATTCTCAAAGCTAGATAACCCATGTGTACCTGACTCAGGAATCTGATCATCTTACGTGGTCACCTGGGCGAAGAACATTTTCAAACTAAATTTACATCAGTGGCTTACTTCCTTTGGGAAGAATGTCTTCTGCTGCTTAGCAAGGAAGGAAGGAGTCAAATGCTGGGGTTTCCCATATGCTGTCATCCTATACAGAGAGAGCAACCCAGTGTGTTGTTTTCAGATAGTATTTAAGTGTGTGATATGAAGGCCTGATGCAAAATGACGAATGAATAGTTAGAAATAGCAAAAGCCACAACTAGCAAAATGACAAGCATTTCCTGTAGCCTGGAGTCTTTCAGGGGCTGGAGAGATGGCTCCGTGGTTAAGAGAACATATTGCTCTTGCAGAGGACCCAAGTCTGGCTTCCAACACTTATGCTGGATGGATCGTGGCTGTCTGTAGTTCCAGTCTAGGTGAATCTGATACTTCTGGCCTCGATAGACACCTGCCCATGCACGGACACACACACACACACACACACACACACACACACACACACACACACACACACAATTAAAACATATATATTTGAAAAGAAGGTGTTCTGTTTCCCCCATTTTCCAGATGAAGGAGCCAAAGCTCAAACATGCAGAAGAAACACATACAGACTGCCAACATTTTCGCAGGGGCCATGATCTGGCGGGCTTCTCTATAAGGACTTTCCTCAGTGAGTGCAGTTAAGCCCCAGGAACCCTAGGGGGCGCTGTCTTGTTTTGCAGACACACAGGTTAAGCCGCTTCTCAACAGATGAAGAGCGCATGCTGATGTTGAACATATGGAGGAATAAGAATTTGTATCCTGATCCGTGAAAATGTAAGATCCCATGCCGTTTTTACTGAGACAGGTGTCCTAGAACCTTGGACTGGAGCCCCATCAATCTAGCTGACACACAACGCCTGTCTCTAGTCCTCCTCTCTACCTCCATTGGCTCATCTGCCTTTGAACAAATTACACTCACTGCTTCCCAGAAAAGCTTGAGGCTCTTGCTTCAGCACTGCCCAGAGCTAATAGCAGTGACTGACAACAATTAAACCCTCGAGTTGTTCCTGCTTAGACTCTTGCCTGCCAGCCACACATGCAGCACAGAAGGAAACTGCTTTTCTCAGAGGATTTACAGGCCGACAGCGAGGCTGAGGCAAATCTTTATTGCCCTGCCTTGGGAAAGACATTATCTGTGGGGTGGGTGGGTAGCGATAACGCTTTGACATCACTTCGGCTTACCCTAGTGTTAAAGTACAGTCACAAGATCTGACTGATTCTGTTTAGCCACACTTCAAGATATCCTTAAAGAGATACTTCAGACAAAGGCCGCTTTGGCTGCCGTTGCTCTTCGCATTTGAGACAGTTGTTATGCAACTGAAGATGGCTTTCAGCTCTTCCTACTAATTTAGTGCTGGGATTTTAGATGCTAGCCATCAGGCCCAGTCAGGTTATTTTTAAAATTCAAGTCAAAATTGCATGATAAAGCTGTAACATGTATTCTGTAAGTTGCAGTTAAGAAAGCTTCCTGAGTCTTAAAAGGTAGTATTAAATACTTTATTAACTGACAATTTAAAAGATCTTTCTATAGCCTTAATTGCTTCAAAGGTATTCATAAGGAATAAATTTCTATTAGCATATATATATATATGTATGTATATATATATATATATATATATAT
>CM052700.1:8069453-8094937 GCA_028551405.1 Uromys caudimaculatus | reverse complement strand
CTATATTTTTAATTAACATAAAGCTAACAATAATTTTGGCTTTTTGCGAAGGTGCTATTATGTAACCTATAACATATATGATTTTAAGTAAGTCAAAACATGCATTTCTTTGGATGGTTCAGTTTTTATGTATTTAACAATGATTTTTTAAAAGATATTTATTTTCAAATTATTTTTAATTTTTTACACTTGTGTGGAGGTGTGTACACTTGAGGGCAGGAAACCTGCAGAGACTAGCGCTGTTGGGTCGCCTTGAAACTAGACTCATAAGTGGTTGGTTGTGAGTCTCTTGACATGGGAGCTGGATTTGGGTCCTCTGCAGGAGTGGTGCATAGTAAAATCCAGGAAGAGAGTTCAGATGCTGAGTGAGTTGGTTTAGGGTTCCCTGGCACCACGTTTTGTAAACACAACTTCAGCTGTGTCTACTAAGTAGGGTTTAACTCTCTCTCCAGTAGAACACTGTTAGAACACTTAATCCATATTTTAATAATTTACAGCAGGGTTCAATATAAGTCAATTAAACATTTTAAAGCATTGATCTATTCATTTTGGTGTGAATGTGTAGCATGTGTGTGTGTGTGTGTGTGTGTGTGTGCATGTGTAGTGTGTGTGTGTGTGGCATGTGTCTGTGCACGTATGTATAGTGTGTGTGTGTGTGTGCCTGTGCAACATGTGTGTGGAGGCCAGAGATTGACACTGGGCTGTGCTTTTACATCCATTATTGCTGCTCACCAGCTGTTTAGACTTACTGGCCAACGAGCTCCAGCTGCTCTCCCCCCATCCCCCCATCCAGGTGTGTCGCCACACCTGGCTGTTTGAAAACCGGGCACTGGGGCTCTGACTGCAGATCCTCATACGTGCATCTTCCCGGCCTCTATTTATTGATTTTCAAATGTGTATTTGAACTCTCAGGCTCAAACGATCCTCCTAAGATAGTGTCCTGTGGGACTGACTGCACATAGGTGCTGCCATGGCTGATAAATACTCTTAACGTTTTCAACAGTGGCAGGAGTGGAGTTCTTGTAGGGAGTTACTGGGTATGTATATCTGTGTGATTGAGCTAAGAAATGTCCTCCATAGTCTTCCGTGTTGGAACACTTGGTCTCCAGTTTGTGGCGCTGTTGCAAAGGACCAGGAGGTGCAGTTTTGCTGGGGGAAGTACATCCCTGGAGTCAAGCTTTGGGGGTTCAAGGCTCACTCCACTTCTCGTCCACTCCCTGGGTTGTTCTTTCCTTGACAATGTGATCTCTCAGCTTCCTGCTGTTGCCTGCCTTCCTCTCATTTGCTGCCATGACTCCCTGCCTGAATGGGTTCATCCCTCTGGAACCGTAAGCTGAAATAAAGTCTTTCTTCTATAACTTGCCTTGGTCATGGTGTTTTATCATAGCAGCAGTAAAGCAATAAATACAGTAGCTCATGAGGTAAAGTTAATGAAGTATCTCATCTATAGTTATGAATAGAAAAGGGAGAAGATCTATGGTAATTTTATCACTGAGGAGTGCAGCTTTGAGGTAAAGCTTGGGGGAGCATACCCAGAGTTCTAGGCTTGATCTCTACCATTGCAAATAATGTTAACAGTTATTACATAAAAAAAAAAAACATTTTAGCAAAAGTCAATTAACATGTAATTTTATAAAGCAGATTGAAAAGAATCCCGTTATTATTATTTAGTAGCTTAAAAGTCACCTCTCTTCGTTTTCTGTTCCTAAGCAATGTGAAAAGCTCAGCCATAGGCACAGATGCTGAGCACAGCAGCTGTGCTTGCTCTGTGGGGATTGCGTGACTTGTGCCTCACCTTGGAACAGTTGCCTGCAGTCCGGGTTCTTTGTCCTGGAACTCGGTGATCAAAGAGAGCAAATGGCAGGTCTTTGGCTAAGAGTACAGTTCTCTACTTTCTTCTCATAAAAATTTAAGTATCTTATGAAAAATTTAACTGTGGTTGACACGAGGCAATATTGAATTCAAATGCCCAGATTTGGACACACGGAAAAAGACATCATCATTACACTGGAGTTGGGAAAAGGAAGCAGAGAAATTCTGATGAAGTGAGAAGGGAAAACACTTGAGGTATGAAGTAGCTCATGTGTGTGTGTGTAATGTGTGTGCATGTGTGTGTAGTGTGCATATGTATGCATGTGTGTGTAGTGTGAGTGTGTATCCATGTGTGTGTGCAGTGTGCATGTGTATGCATGTGTGTGCATGTGTGTATCCATGTGTGTGTACATGTGTATGCATGCGTGTGCATATGTGTGTATGTAGTATGTATGTGTGTGTGCATGTTTGTGTGTCGTGTGCATGAGCACGCACACATGCATGTTGTGTATATGCTATAATCTAGTTGAAGAATTGTTTCTATTAAAATTTTATTTTATTTTAAAAATTTTATGTATATGTGTGTTTTTGTCTGTATGCAAAAATGTGTTTTGTCTTCCGAAATGAGCAGATTTTTACCATATGAAAATGTTGAATAGCAGTGGAAAATAGGTAAGTAGAAATGTACATTAAACTAATCTAATCTGTGTGGTTATTCTCTAAGGGATTTCCATTCTGGGCTTTTCTGAAGTCACCTACTGTTGAGCCAGACAAATGCATGGAAAAAAGTAAAAAGAGAGAGAGAAAGAAAGAAAGACAAAACGTAAGTCCAAATTTCAGAAACACTATAGTGAGTAAACTTGTAACTATACGGGACTTTGGATAAATGTGTGAAGCAAATTCTCTTCAGTCGTCCCAGGGTCTCTGGCTCTGCCAATGCTTCCCAAATACAGCAAAACAGACACCATCAATGAACTGGCTTTTGGCTGACATTGCAGGGTATGGTGACACCTCTATTTGACACTGACAGGCCAGAGCCACCAAATTTACCACTGCTCGTAGAAGTCCACAGCTAGCTACAACTTGGATCTTTCCGCGTGTGCGCACGTGTGTGTGTGTGTGTGCGTGTGTGTGTGTGTGTTTGTGATGTGCCAACTTCCAGAATCTTATTTTAACAAGATCTGAGCAGCTTCTTTCCCTTCCTTGCCCAACTCTGTTTCAGTGCTGGGTTAGCATCTACCAGAGCCTGCATCCAGTCTGAGAACCTCCATCCTGTCAGGGTGCTTTTAGTATTAGTGAATTCTTGTTGTGTCACTAAGAGAGTTTCTATCTCATAGCAGGTAGGATTTCATTTGGCCTTCACATGGGCTTTCTCTTTTATTTTAACAATCTGACATGTATCAAACTTCTAGAGGCTTCTTTGTATCAAAACCAAATTAATCCGTTTTTCCTTTTGAAGGATTATTAATATTTTAATATTTTCATTAACTTTGTGGTTTCCATTTCTGTTTTAACCAATGGTTTTTAATCAATAAAATGCGTGGCTGGGTATATAAATGAAATCCACCCAGTCATGCAGTCATTGGCTTGAATCGCCCATAACAACATCTCTTGATCATATCAACCTCCAACTCCCTCCTCCCACTCCTCTCGTCTCTCCCAATACGTGGTCCTCCTGTCTTCACGTCATCTTCTCATCCCCTTACCACACAATGGACGTAGTTAGTACTACCTGTGTGTTCATGGGGTGTGGCCAAAAGCATCACTTCCCTCTTGAGCTATTGATTTTAAAACACAGTTTTTTTTTGTTTTTGTTTTTTTTTGGTTTTTGGTTTTGTTTTTTGACATCATACTTTATTATTGAGCATTCCAGGGTCCACATTTTGAGATAGTCATGATGATTTTCAAATCCTGGCTCTATTGTGTGTTTGGCATGAGACTTTGGATTAAGTAAGCCTCGGTTCTCCTTGGATAGGGGATAATAATGCCTCTTTGATAAGGATGTTTCAACAATGAAGTGAGATTGTTTTTTAAAAGCGCCCAGTATTTCATAGGCATCACGGAACCAACTATTTTATGAAAGTGGTAAGGAGACTGGGAAGCCAAAGGAGGCAGACTTATGTTGACACCTGGGTCCTGAAGCCAAGATGACCCACTTAATGGCCAGAGTGGAAATAGCTAAGGTCTCAGTAAGCTATTGATAACTGTGTTATTAGTTACTATAAGATTTCTGCAGTAGATTTTCTACTACATACAAACAAGCAAGTGCCTTCCAAGGACAACTTTTAAAATGAGCAAAACTGTGAAACATGTCTGACTTCTTTACAAATAACTTTGATGTGTTTAGTTTTCAGATCTGAAGTACTGATGTGGAATGCTTACAACTTCTGTTTCATTCACGGGCAAACATAGGCATGGTCATTCCTAAGTAAAATTAGCCCAGAGAGGAAGGTGTTAATCTGTAAAGGCTGCACTGTGTGGTCAGTGCCATCACGGGCAGAGCACTGCATTCTTACGGTCAGAGGCTATCTCCCTTCCTCCTCTGGAGAGTGTCACAGCACTCAAACATTTGTAAACTAACCCAACACAAATTTTCTCAAATATGTGTAATATTTGCTCATTTGGAAATGTGCAGTTCTCTGGCTCTTGTCTTTGTTTTCTCATTCTTCTGCTGTTTGGAACATTTTAACAGCCATCCGTGTGACAGTGGCAGGTGGGAATGAATCATAGGGTCAATACTACAAATCTCTTGGACAGGCTCATTTATCAAACTTAGGTTATGAGTCATTAAAGGGCTTTTTAAGACAATGTAAAAGCCCCAAAACTTTTGTCACATGTGCTGCTACTAGTTTGTTCTTGAAATGGGACAGTTTTGGGGATGTGTTTGCTGAGAAAAGAGTGTGAGGGTGTCTCTTGTTCTGGAGAGAATATGTTTGTGCAGAGACATTTCAGAGAGCCAGGCAGTCTTCCAGAGAGGAGCCAAGAAGAGAAGCCAGGATCTTTGGGAAGATTAGTGATGCCAAAGTTCTGCCTAAGAGTGAGTAGGAGGCAGGTACCAAAGCACCAGAGGAGAGAGGAGAGGAGGAGTGTGATGTAAAAATAGTAGAGAAAAAAATAAGAGGGATGGAGTGGAGGAAGAGGGACGTAGGGAATGGAGAGAGAGAAGAGGAGGGTGAGAGGGAATAGAACGAGAAGAAAGGAGAGGAAAAGAGAGAGGAGGGAGGGATGAGCAGAAAGGGACATGAAAGAGGGAGAGAGAAGAAAGAGAAGGAAGAAAAGAGCAGAGGGACCCAGAGAGAGGGGGAGAGGGGGAGAGACATTGCAGAAAAGACTAATAAACTCAGAAGTGAGTCATGGGAGATACAAAAGGTGGGCATGCAAAACCATGAGGCAGTGTCTCATGTAGTGAAGGTTAGGCTTGAACTCTATTTGTGACGGGAGATGACCTTGAATTCCCAAGTTTTCTGCCTCTGCCTCTCAAGTGCTGGAATTGCATGTGTTGCACACTACACTCTGCAGACAATGCAACGTGAGAAGTACAGAGTGATACAGCACAGTAGCAGAGTCAGTAAATCCAGGAATCCCTGAAAAAACAAACAATAGTCATGGGAGAGGGCAATAAGAGCAACTGAAGAAAGTGGAGAGACCAGAGATGGAGACATGATCTCAGCCACTCCTTGCATGAGATGGAGACATGATCTCAGCCACTCCTTGCATGCTGAGCAGAGGTGTCAGTGAGCTGGTACGTGGGATTATAGCTTAGGTCACAGTTACTAGAAGGCACTAGTTCTGATTCTGAATTTAAACATTTAGTGAATTCTGATGTTATGCAGATAATCCTAATAAGCAAGTCTTTTTTTTTTCTTACTTCAAGGAGATCTTGTTTGTTAAACATGAAAGAGGAAGGCGGCAGAGTATTTTATGTTCCTTCTGTCTATTTCCTGTTGCATTTATTATGTTTAAATGTGGGATAGCCACTCATTCTCTGTTTCAGTGAACTAAATGAAGCAGAGACGTCTGAACTTGCCTTTGACATTTGGCATTTGTGAATCCTTAGCTCATGGGTTGACTTAGTACTGATGTCAGTGGAGTTGGATTGTGCACATGGGAAGCTATGCAGTTTTGATCTCAAGAATGCACTGCTTACACAGGACATCGCACATCCACCCTCTCTCCAGTTAGACAGCCACTTAGCTATCAGGGAGCACTGTCCCTGTGGATCAACTCTGAGATTGGATGCTGAGCTTCATACAATGCACGAGTTAGCTACATTTGCTTTTAGCTTTAACTCATATTTTCCCCAGAAATATTCTATTAATCTAAGACCAAGAAAATATATTTTAAATTTTCTATCTCTTAGATAGGGTTCCTTGGTTTGTCAATAGTAAGTTACTAGAGCCATGTAGACAACAAACTATTTAATGTCTTCTCATTAGTTTGGCTTTTACCTATCAATGAAAGATATCTATCATGTTGCAGACAAACCAATATTGATACCAGGTTTTTTTCCTTTCTTAACCTTTGATTGCTAAGGGAGGTAGTAAAAGGAAATTCAGTAATACAGTTTAAAAGTTCTATATATGCATAATTGCATGAATTTTAAGACTCCATTAACAAACAATCAACTAAATTGAGTGAATGTTGGGTGTATATTTAGTCTTACTGTGCTTCATTTGGAGTTGAGTGGAATGAGTTTTGCTATATAAAATATTTATTAAGCACAATGCAAAATAGCAGCATTTAGAAAACTTTAGAAATTAAAAAAATAACTTTTACATATTTTGCAATCAAGTCAAAGGAAGCATCGCAATTTTTACATGATATCCCCACTCGTATACAATAGATAGATCATATATAATTCTGTTGGGCAGGATCTTAACCCACTGAAAGTTCCTTTTTAAAAGATTAATTTATTTTTATTTTATGTGCATAAGGGTTTTGTCTGCATGCACATTCATTATGTGTGTGCAATGCCTAAGGAGGCTATAAGAGAGCACCATACCTCCTGAAATGGAATAACGGGCTCTGTGAGCTGCCATGCGGGTGCTGAGAACTGAGCCAAGGTCCTCTGGCATAACAACAAGTGCTCTTATCCTCTGGAGGCCGCCCCTCTGGACTCTAGGCCACTTTCTTTATTCAAGAATATTGTCTCTTAATGTCCCTTCTTTATTATGTCACACCAGTTAGATAACCATCACTCTAAACCATAGAGGCGTAAGGAAGGAATCGGAGGAAAGCCTACTATTTAGTGATAGTTTATGTTTTAGTCTTTGCTGAGTAACAATTCTTCTCCAACTCAGTAGCTTAATGGTGACATATTGTTCACACAGGTTGAGTGCTACATGGCTCTGGGGTTGTTCTTTTTAGACCCACCCAAGTCATCTGACAGACTCAAAGGGGCTGGATAGTGTAGAGTAGTCTTACCTGCATGAATGGTTGGCTGACTACAGTGGAATACCCTGGTCCTCCAAGCTCCTCCAAGCTATCTAATCTGATTCTATGGGACCTGCATCAAGACTCCATGGGAAAACCATCCATTCATATATGTAGATAAGTGAATGCATATGAGTGAGCATGTATATATATGATGAGAAATCAAGATGGAATTAGTCTTTTCTAGGGACAGGAACATAAACGCTGCCTCTCAGAAGACCCATTGGCTCCTTTTTCTGACTCTGGAAGAAGCCAATTTTTTTTGAATATTTATCAAAATATTTCTAATCAATAAACATCTAACCCTTTACTGACTGTTTTGCCTTAACATTACTAAACTGACTTCAACTGGCATACATATAGATAACATGAGATTTGCCATTTCGTTTTTAAAATTTTTTTTATTTTTTAATTTTTTATTGGATATTTTCTTTATTTACATTTTAAATGTTATCCCCTTTCCAGGTTTCACCCTTCCCAGAAACCCCCTATCCTATCCCCTCCCCCTGCTTCTATGAGGGTGTTCCTACACCCACCCACCCACTCCTGCACCCACCCACCCACTCCTGCCTTGCCGCCCTCTATTCCCCTACACTGGGGCATCTGTCGAGCCTTCATAGGACCAAGAACCTCTCCTCCCATTGATGCCTAACAAGGCCATCCTCTGCTACATATGCGACTGGAGTCATGGGTCCCTTCATGTGCACTCTTTGGTTGGTGGCTTAGTCCCTGGGAGCTCTGGGGGGTCTGGTTGGTTGATATTGTTGTTCTTCCTATGGGGTTGTAACCCTCCTCCCCCCAAAAGAATGATTTACCACTTCAGAATTTTGATGTGTACTGTTTTATAGCAGTAAGTACATTCATGGTGTTTGAGGTTGTCACCAACATCTATCCACAGAATGTTTACCGGCTCTCAAAAACTGAGTGAGGGTCGATTCTATAACTTCCAGGCTAAGACCAGAGAATTGTTGTGAATTCAAGGCCAGTCTGGGCTTTATAACCAAGCAAAGCCTTTAGGGGCCAGCAGCAGGGATCATGACGTATACCTTCACACGTGTGTTTTTCTGTGATGTTCATGGTGATTGTGGGTCTGTCTCCACAGCCCTTAGCTCGTCCTCATAGCCCGTCCCTATTCATTTGAGACATGCTCCACATACCAGATCCACTTTCTTTCTCACAGCTAAATAATAAAAGTGACAAATTATATCATGCTTGCTTGCTAATTGAAGCCCACTGTCTTCCAGGGACCCCAAAGATTTTATATTTCTAATTTTAATTATGTGTATGCATGTACTTGTATGCATGTATGTCTGTGTGTGGGTTTTGTGCACATGTGTGCAGTGACAGCAGAGGCTAAAACAGGGCATTAGATCCCTGGGAGCTGTAAAACATCTAACATAGATGCTAGGAGCTGAACTCACTAGGGGGTCCTCTGCAAGAACACTTCTCACTCAGTACAGAGCCACCTCTCTGACCCCTCTCTCCTTCCACCTCTAAATCAGTTCAGAGGACTGAACATCACTGAGTGACAAACACTTTCACTTACCGAGACATCTTCCTAACCCATGTCTGTTTGTTATTTCATGCATATCTATCTATCTATCTATCTATCTATCTATCTATCTATCTATCTATCTATCTATCCATCCATCCATCCATCCATCCATCCATCCATCCATCCATCCATATGTATATCTTCTGTCTGTCTATCATCTATGTATGTATGTATGTATGCATGTATGTATGTATGTATGTACCTACCTATCTGTCTATCTATGATCTGATATTTTCTGGTCAGTTTCATTCTCTGTTATCCCTCTACCACCCTATAGTCCCCCCATTTTTAGTATTTTCTGGCACTGGTTTTCATAAAACTTATAGTGTTAACCTGTTCCTTAGAAGACATTTGGATACTTTTAGTTGGTTCCTCATTTCCTTCTTTGGCTTACAGTAGTGTTGAGTATATTTCCAGACTCCAAACCCTGCAGCTCTTAAAGGCACTTCCTTTGTATCCCCTGGGCTGCTGGTGTGGCATCACACACAGAAGGGATGCTTACATTCTTGAAGGTCACTGAATTTCTGTTTAAATCCATGGAAGACTTCCACGCAATGACAAGTAGTCTCCAAAGATCCAAGTGCTCATAACAAAATCTGAAAGACACTTCAGATAAACACAAACTCATATTTACATTTCAGAAAGCAAGCAAACAAAACAGACCAGTAATAATCCAAAACAACTCCAAAGGAGCTTTTAAAAACACTGCTATGTGTGTGTGTGAGTGTGTGTGTGTGTGTGTGTGTGTGTGTGTGTGTGTGTAATGAGCCAAAAATATGTTCTTGATTAGAGAGTTTTATCTTCTCATCTTGTCTTCTTGCCAAAAAAGATATTAGGACTAAAAGAATTCATTTCACTAATATTAGAATATGTTGGACTTTTATGACTTTTGAAATATCTAGTAAATTTTGAAAGTTGGAGACATGAAACAGTTTACTTTTTCCAAAGTCTGATTAAACAGCTTGCTTAGTACCAAACTGGTCTCATGGATACAGAGCCATACAAGTTATTGCTGAGTGCATTATCAGAGGGATATAGTTTCTTGAAATGACACGATGACATTTAAATTGTTCTAGTGACATCCGTTGTTTAACTGTGAGGTTCTGTATATACCACAATTTTGGGAATGAGTGGAATATCTGAATGCCTGGGAGCCGTAGCCTGTAGTGTCTGCTGAAGGACTACTGCAACACAAAAGACTTACATCATCAACATTCTGATCCTCAAATTCCAAGGGTCTTCATGGCTTCCTTTTCCCATGACCCTCTATCTGTATCTTCTTTGCCTTCCTTACAAAGAGTGTTTCTCATTCCTGGGTTAGGATGCTGTTCCAGATTGTAAAAGTCACCTGACCTAGACAAAACCTGAGTCTTTCTGGGGCTGCTATAGCATATAGATGTTTCTGATCACTCTGTGAGAAACCCTGTGGCAAGATATGAGAGTTTTCAGTATGGGCTCTCAAAAAGAAAAAATTGAGATGTTACTCATATTGTCAACTGTTTGGGCTACGTGAGCCTAGCTCTGTAACTCAGAGTTCAGAGATGGACGTCATTCTCACAACTGTACTCACTTCTGTATGAACAAGATTTCACAGCTTGCAGTTGCAAAAATGAAATGGGTGATATTTTCAATATTTATGCCATAAAATGTATTGTGATCATGTTCTCTATGAATTCTCCTTCTTATTCTTCCAAGATCCATTTTCACTACCACCTCCTGCTAAACTTCATGTTCCTAAAAATTACCCCATTGATTCCAATTTGTACTGTCAACATACTCCCAGGCATGGGACCATCTGTTAGAGTATGATCTACCTCCCTTGTACCGTACACCTTATGAAAGCTGATTTCCCTCCCCCAGAAGGCATCAACTGCTTCTCATCTAGGACCAGAGGGTAGCAAATGCTTTCCTGGCTCATGTGGCTTGGTCTCATGTGGGTCATGAGTACAGTAGATCTGTTGTATCAGAAGATGCTGTTTTGGTCTCTTATCCAAGATCCCTAGCTCTTATAATCTATCTGACCCCTCTTTCACCATGGCCCCTTGGCCTTGCAAGGAGATGTAGATGTTCCCATTTGTTCTGGGCATTTCATAATCTCTTATTCTCTGTACTTGATATGTTGTCAGTTTCTAGGTAAACCACTGTCCACTCCACAGAGAAATTTCTCTGGTAGTGTCTAAGAGCTGCACTGATCTATGGGTAGAGAGATACAGACTTAGAAGTCAGTTTGATACTGTGTCTTTAGCAACATAATGGTAGTAGGTTCATTCCTGGGTCCTATGTGATCCCTGGCCATGGGTTATTGGACAAATTTATAAACTAGGCATGTCTTTCCTGTTGTGGAGGATGCCTCAAATCAGATCAACAGGAGACTGGGTATTCTAATGCCTGTAATTCATGCCATGGTTGTGTCCTTGGGTATATTACAGATTCACAGCTGGGTAAGACTGATGATCACTTTCCTCCATCAGCCTGTAGAGCATCTTTCAGTGCCATGAAAGCTAGACAGCAGGAGGAAGCTTTCTGTTTAGAACCACCTTGATTTCTCTGTGCCCTGTGACAGAAGCATGTGATGCCCTCAGCAATAGGGTCTCACCATCAAGTTCTGGGCATCTAAGAGCAAAGGCAGTAGACTGTTGTGGTTTTAGGGTCTCTGGGCCACTCTAAACAACAACTTGAAAAACCAAGACAATTTTCCTCTTCCCCAGATTGCCAATACCATATTAACAGCCCTAATCCAAAAGACCTAGATAAAATTCCAGATGCAGAATTCAGATGAACGATTATGAATATGGTAAAGGAGCTCAAAGCAGACTCCAGTATTTTCTGAGAGAACACAGACAACTGAATGAAATAGGCAAGTCAATCCATGATACAAAAGAATAATAAGGATCTAGAAATACAGCAGAAAATGGAAATGATTGTGGAAATGAAACATACAATAGGCCAAATGAAACATTCAGTGGTTTATGTAGAAGATAGAGTATCAAGTACTGATCAATATCCAACTTCTCAGGAGAATTAGGAGAACCGCTTCTCATCTCTTGCACTGTCTTGTCTTCCCCAAGATCGAGTTTTAATTAGATGCTGAAGTAAGCAATCTAAACATTGAAAGTCACCATAATGTCTTCTCTTCTAGGTCCAGATGTCTTAGCCTGGGGGCAATAGATGGCTTGTGTTAGTCCACAAAACTTCTTCATGTGTTTCTAATAACTTTTTTGAATCAAGTCAATGATGTTCATTAGCCATTGTAATAAAGCTATCTTGAATATTACAGACAGAAATTGTGGTTTCTGATTAAATATTATTTTTAGAAAGACATTGGTGGGCTATAATGAACATGTTATTAAAATCACTCATTGATCAGTATCTTCAGTCTTGTGAGAATCACCAAAATATCTGAGACATTAGGACACTCCAGAGAGCTTCTTGTATTTCTTTGTTGCCTGTCTCTCTTAAATCTCTTTCAAGTCCCTGTCTATGTGATCTGTTTTGCTGACTTTTCTTGGTGATTCCTGCAGTGAGATGGGAGAAGGAGACAGGGGTGTTGGCTCGAAATTTGTAGATTAGATAACTTGGGGTGATACAGCACAGTAGCGGAAACAAAAGAGAGTCTGCTTCAAAGCAAGAAGGGGAGAATCAACTCCTAGAAAAAAAATCGTCCTTTGCTTCCACCATCCCCAACGAATTAAAGTAAAAATAAAGTTGGTTGGTTGGAGGTACTGGAACAATGGAGAGGAGAGTGAGCTTTACCATTCAAGGAGATACATTTTTACTGTAAACCTATAATCCTTCTTTTTATAGCCAAACAGAAATACTAGCGCCTTAATCTAAAGCTTGGCAAAAAGAATTGCATACAGAAATGATGTATACAAAGACATAAATGAACACAGAAATGCAGTATTTTAAAAAGCAATGAGCATAGACACATAGGTTCTAGGATTTATGTTTGGGTCCTTGAAGGAGAGTGGGATTCTTCAAGCCACGGAGCTATCATTTTTCTTAATGACAATTCTTCTGTTGGCTCCATATGCCATTCAACCGTTCAGTTGTACTGAGGGGCCATCAGGTGAGGGAAAATAACATAACTATCTGGATACATTTATGGGGTTTTCTTCTGGTGGCCCCCCACTTTTATTCTACCTTTCAAATATAAAGTACGTGGTTGGCCTTTTGAGGAAAGTGAAATACTAGTCCCTGGTACAGTCCATACGCACGCAGATTAACATCTTGAAGACTCACAGAGACTCTCAGGTCCTCTGTTTTAAATCTGTGATGGTAGTATTCTCAATTTGAGTTAGGGCAGTGGTTCTGGTAATGGTTTTCTATGCGAGAAGGAAATGTAGCTAAGTGTCTCTAACTCTTCTTTTCCTCCTACATCTAGTTAATATTTATGATACATATGGAACCTTTCATTGTATGTAATTGTTGGATATGGGTGTTCATTACTTCATTAACATGCTCTAGGGAGATGTACATATGTGGACATGCATGTGCACATTTCAAGAGACTGCCCTTGGGCTTTGAAGGTCTCCTTAGGGGTAGGAGTGGTTGTTCCACACATGGTAGGTAGGATTATAACATCAGTTGTGCTCCTTGCTTACAAAGTGGCAGTATTGAAATTGGAAAGCCTTGTCATTCTTATGAATGCTATATGAATATAGATAGTAAGGGGGAAAGACCAGTGGAAGAGCAAGGCTAGTGTTGTCAGTCTCCGGCTGTGCCTGCACACATTTGATCCTACCCAAAGGCCCAAACTTTAGCCCCCATTGAGTTCACAGTAAAGATCGCATGGTGACCGTCTTTCCATTTCTCCACTTCCATCTTGAATAAAAAGATGTAATCATATAGGAAGCTGCTGGGTGGAATGAGGGCCTGTGAATGCAGAGTTGTCTGTCCACTCACTGTCTTTCTGACTCATGTTTTGGACATGCTGTGTTTCTCTCCAGCATGGCTTCCTTACCCTTCGCCTTAAGCATTCATACTTTTATAATTTTTTTTACTTTCTGTAATGTACTGTAAAGGCAAAAATTCTCTTCCTCTTCCCCAAAGTATACTATTGCCCATTACTTTGGATGATGCTCTCTCTACAGCTGCATGTGCTGAAGAAGACTGGAAAAGATAAGGAGACTGATAAGCCTGGGAGAGTAAACAGAACTTAGAAGTGTCAGGGAACTCTGGCCCTCCCCAAGGTTAAATAAGCAGTAACAGTCCCTGGAGAGACGGGTCCCTCTTCTCAGTCCAGTTGCCTGTAAGTTATGCAGGATGACGCAGGAGTGTAGTGATTTATGACGCACATTGGTGTGGGCTTTCCTGATTCAGCTGCCTTTGTGGTGTCTGAGTTGCAGCAAACAAGCCCTTGCCCAAGCTCCTATGAGGAACCCCATTGGTCCAATTGGCTTACCAACTTGGGTTGACCCACTTCCTTGGTATGCTGTGGGTACCCAGTCTGGGGTGCATAGAGTTTTGTTCATGCCTTTTTAAGGAAGTCAGTCATATGCCTACCATCCTAGCTGGAGATTCTGGTCTGTTAACAGTGTAACAGACCTTTTTTTTTTTTTTTTTTTTCTAGAAAACAGTTAGCCTTACAAGTATGGAAGTAAAAACAAAACACATGGCAGTGAGTATGGATAAGGCCCAGGGTTGACAGCAAATGTGGTCAAGGCACAGTGTTGACGGTGAGTCTATCCGGGGCTCAGGACTGATGGGTAATGTGCAGGGCTAAGTCTTTTGTACAGGCTCTTTCAACGATGTGTCATTTCACTGCATCAAACTAGGGAGCAATAGGAAGGAAGCTTAGCTGATGGCAATAGACTTTGCTTCTTAGAAATAGGAATAAGAATTTCCTTTTGAACAAAGGAGTTGACAGAAGAGTAGCAGCTATAACTTATGAGACACTGGGGGGGCCACAGACTTTCATTGACTGAATTTTTACACAGGAGATTGTGGAGCCATTGTTTCACATGGCTTTTAGAATATTTTGTTACTAAGGTATCAACAGAACAAATGGGCAATGTGCTGTCAGAGTTTTCCTAGTAAACAAGATGGGGTTGACAGGAGGGCTGGGGGAGGGGCAGGGCATGTGACAAGGAGTGCTGAGTGGCATGTGCACTATTTTGCTAACAAGCTTGTTGTATAGTTACGCAGGGCATGCACAGCACAGTTCTGGTGGGCAGTGCTATCTTCATTTGCAGCCATCATTGCTTTCTATATTTACAATGGCAATTTTCTAGCAGATGTTGGTGCATTGTCTTGAGAAAGTGTCAGATTCCATTAATTGTTGCCAAGATACTTTGGGGTGAGTTAACTGTTGTCTGATTATTATTAGAGAATCCTGCCATTTCTATGCACTTGTCTGTGTACAGAATATAATATTCTAGACCTCGGATTTCTCATCTGCAAAAACTTTTAAGAATATACCTAAAAGTAAGAACAATTATTAATATTCAAACTTAACTCTATAAATATCCCTCCTGATAGTTGCCAATAAGTGGGATTATTATTCTTACATTTTGATGACATAAACTATTGACAGGATATCCTTTTAATGAACATTTAAAAAATATTTGAGTTTGCTATATTTGCATACAGTTACTAAATGAAATCTGATGAAAATACTAATGGGAGTTTATTCATTTTACATTGTGAGACATGATATTGTGTAGAACAAGCTGCTCTAGTTTTACTATATAGCTGAGGCTGACCTAGAATTCCTCCTGATCCTCCAGCCTCTATTTCCCAATTCCTGGGCTTTCAGGAATTCAGCATCACACTCAGAACCAATGGTAGCTTTTAGAAAAGGTTTTCTAATATAAATTCTTGTTTCTATTGTGAGAAATTGAATCTCTAACATGTAATTATTAAACCTTTCCTGAACTTCAAGTATCTCTTTATTTGGCTAATTAAAATGTTATTTATGTCTACCTTACTAGAATGAATGCTATCTCAGTTGAGGCTTCTATTGCTCTGCTGAAGCACCATAACCAAAAGCAACTTGAAGAGGAAAGGGTTCATTTAGCTTAGAATTCCACATGTTTTCCATCACAGATGTCCGGGGGGAACTTCAGGCAGGAATCTAGAGGCAGGATCTGAAGCAGAGACCATGGAGGAAACACTGCTTACTGGCCTGCACTCCATGGCTTGCTTGGTGTGGTAGTTTGAATAAGTTTGGCCCCCAAAGATTCATGTGTTTGACTGCTTGGGCATAGGGAGTGGCAATTTTAGGGGGTGTGGCCTTTTTGGAGGAAGTGTAGTCATTATGTAGGTGGTCTTTGAAGGCTCTCATGCTCAAACTCTGCCCAGTATGGAATCAAAGCCTCCTCCTGGCTGCCTTCGGATCAAGATGTAGAACTCTTGGCTCCTCCAACACCATGTCTGCCTGCACAGTGCCATGCATGGTCAGACGACTATGATGATAACGGATTGAACCTCTGCAAATGTAAGTTAGCATCATTTTTTTTTTTTCCTTGATAAGAGTTGCCTTGGTCATGATGTCTCTTCACAGCAATAGAAACAAAACTAAGACACTTGGTCTGCTTTTCTTTACATCCCAGGATTAACTGACACAGTGGACTGGCCCTTCCCATATCATTAATCATGATCATACCCCAGAGACTTGCCTCCAGGCCAGTCTTATGGAAGCATTTTCTCAGTTAAGATTATCTCTTCCCAAATATTCTAGGTTTGTGTCAACTTGACAGAAACTAACTATGACAAATGCCATCAAATAAAATTAATATACTATCATTTACTTAGTGTCTTCAGCATACAGGTCACTAATATAAACTCTAGATGTTAATTTTCTCTAAATTAAGCTAGATTTATTATGAATATCTACTATCCTTGGAAGATTACTTGGTTGGCTACAACTACACCACTACCAATAATTTCTTAGTCATCTGAAGACTGTGGCACTAAGTGACCTCTAACCCATGACCACACCCACCTGACTATGAGATGATGTGTGTTACCCAAGCTGCAACTGTTAAATCTATTCCTTGATCATGTGAACTCGGAGCTCAAGAATCTGAAAGGGCCATGGGCATTCCCTCTGTACAATAAAGAGAGTTAGAAACAGGAGACAGAGTTCGTTCAACGACTACTTTTACATGAAAACACCCACACTGTAGATGCCTTGTGGCTCACTCAGAAAGGGCACACATTGCCTTATGATTTAGTCAGTGTTTTCTGAATGCCAAAATATAGTTCTGTATTTGGCAAGTCTAGGATCACACAGCACATACTCTTTCTGGATCTTCCTTTCTTTTGGCTTGAGTGGATTCCTCATCTTTCCCTAAATGCAGCTAACTTTGAGTAAGCTCAAGCACCTATCTGTTTATCTTCCTCAAGTCTTACTGAGGCCGGAAGTGGGACTCACGTTACCCAACAGACACAGTCATGGAGTCTGTCCTCAGAATTTGTGTTTTGCTGTGCTGGGCCTTTTCCCAGAACAGCATCATTTTGTGGGAGTCCCTTATCTGTTCCTTCCTTGATAGTTTGACATAAACACCAGGACACCAAAGTTTTGTGAATTAATATATTTTTTACTTTGAGTTCCTTGGGTCTCATGAAAAAGGAGAACTTAAGAAAATCTGGAGAAAGATGGAGATGTACGTAGGATACTTTGAAAAATAACCTGTTCAACAATGTTATAAAGTGAGACTGAGACCTTGGAAGGCAGAAATGAGCATGGGCCAGTGAAGCAGAGAGGGATTCTGTGAACTTCATTAAGACAATGACAAGTCTCTAACGTGGTATTAGAAGACAAAAATAAACACTATCAAGTCCATAGACACACAGCATCACTGAATTATTAGAAAGCATTACAATAAGTCAATATTTCTTGTTCATTTACATTGAAAACAACTATTAATTTAGCTAATTGAATTTGGGGGGTAAAACATTTGAATTATGCAGAAACTTTATGAAAGGCGATGTTATGTCTTCCAAATACAAAGTGATCTATAGTCTTATAACAGGGTCATTGAAGATATTCAGTGAACACTCTGAACTCAGGCAGTCTTGTGTAAAACTGTGCTATGTAGGGTGTGCACCATAGAGTCCAAAGCTAATCACAAAGCCATACTGTGTGAAGTTTTGATTTGTAAAGAAAGCTATTGAGACTTTGCTACAGTTCACCAGTTCAAGCCAACAGGCAGAATAAACAACTGTCAGGGAGGAAGAAAGAACATGATAACCTGGCTTCTTCAACCTCAGCTAATCGATTGAGAGTGGAAGTTACTCTTTGATCATTGCACTGGCCCCCGAGAGGCCTTCCTATTCAGATCAAGTAATATAGTTACTACCACAATCACCCAGTGGTGACCCCATCCTCACTGTAGCCACCCTTGTCTTCAATAGTTATGCGACGCAGTAAGATTTGCGGCTAGATGTTTAAAAAGGGGATTTTTACTCTACAGTTTTCAGACCCATGGCATACTCATATAATGTGGGGGTGCACATTACAGCTGCCACAGAGGGCAATGTATTAAATTATATAGTAATTATAATTAAAGGCGTAGATTTACAAGTTACCAGTCTAGATATGTGCAGGAGAATAAACTCTGGGTTTTTAAAAAATGTTTTTATTTTGTAATTTATGTTGGTGGGTAGTGCATTTGTGGTGGGCATGCTTGCTTATGCCTGTATGGAAGCCAGAGATCAACTTTGGGTACCTCCTTCTATTTTTCTTCACTTTGTTTTTGAGACAGGGCTTCTCACTAACTTGAGTTACGCTATTTTCACTCTACTGGCTGGCTAGAAAGTCCCCTTGGCGTCCATCTTTCTGAGCCTGTTTAGCACTGGCACATCTAATGGGTGTCTGGGATCCTCATGTTTGCTAAATAAGCAATCTACCCATCAGCCATCATCTACTTCATCTATTGACTCTGATTTTTAAAACATCAGGAACTGCAGAAAGAGTGAAGATCAAGTACAAAGAATGAACACAAATTTATCTTACAGGTTAAACATTGACAGGGCTGTAAACCTGAGTCTAGTTTTCTTTGATAGAGAGTCAACTCAAGTGCCATAAAAGCAGTTGGCCAAATCAGGCTTCTGGTTCTTTGTTGTTCTTTAAGCCACTTCATGAAATTCCATTCTTTCATTGAGTCGGTGTTCCCTGTAGTTGGAGAAATTTATGATTAAGTAAACTAATTAATGTTAACAACCACTTTGTCACATGATGTCTGAGGATTATAAATAAACATCAAAAGAAGCAATAGTTCTTCGGATGACGTCTGGTTACAATGGAAGACAAGACGTGTGGAAGGCATTTCAAAAAGAAGGTGTTTTATCAAGGCCATCTGTGGTTCCATGGTTATTTACATGAGCAGTACAAGGTGAGGTGACTAGGAAAAAGGTCCCCATTGTGTTAGCTTTAGATTCAGATCCTAGCTTCTGTTTGTTTTTATGCTCTTTCTAAAAATTCTAACATGCTGCTTCTTAGAGAGAACATGGATTTCCCAGGAGCTGAGAGTCACAGCCTCTCACTGAACCTAAAGCTCACCAGTGGCTTAAACAGCTGGTCAGTAGACCTGAGAGATCTTTCTGTCTCTGCCTCCCAATGCTGTGTCACAGACACAACACTGTATGTAGCTTCTTACATGAGTGCTAGGGATCTGAGTTCAGGTTGTCCTGCTGAGCCAATTGTCCTATACCAAGAAAACTGTCTCCCCAGCCTTAGGATGGTTTAAATGGTGTGAGTACTTATTTTCTGATTGTTCGTTTAGCCAGATAATTGAGTTATAAAATATTGAAATTTTAGTTTAAGTATATATTATTAAACAAAATCAAGAAACTTTAGTTAAGAAAAGAATATTACAATAAATTCTCAACATCACATTGTAATTGTGACTATCAGCTGATGGACAATCCACAGTCTCTCTATGCAGTAACACATTAGAATTTTTAGAAAGAGCATAAGAACAGATACTAAAAAAACTGAATTTAAAGCTATTTATTCCTTTCCTTGGATATCATAATGTCATTTACATTTTTCCATAGTATGACCATAGATTCATGACTTTATATTGCCCCATTTTAGTATATATTTTATATAATAACTTTTCATTGAAAACTTTGTTCTAACAAAATTTCTGTTGATACTTTATTTTTCATTAATTGAATGTTAACAAAAAATTACAAAGCAGTAAGTTGGGAACTTTTTAACCACAGTGACACTCTTCTTACCATGGTTTCTTTTAAAACCATCTCCTTGTGAGTATTTAGGTTTTTTTTTTTATTTATAAAAACTGACAGGGTTGTGCCTGTGCCATGATCTATGCTTATTGTCATTTAACTCGGTGCTTTATTAATCTTTCAGTTTTGTGTTCATCTGCTTCGATTATGTGGATATTCCATTAGGGAGGGACAGAAACCAGTTCTGTCAGATGTGGAGCTCTGTGAATAGTCAGTGCGAGGTTTCTGTATGTTATTCCTGTATGGGCAATAAACTGTGTCCCCAAACTTTATGTGCTCAAGTCTTAGGAAAGCTTTAGGAGTTATTTTATTTATTTATTTGTTTATTTATTTATTTAAATGTGCAGAGGTGTTTTGCATGCATGTATGTCTCTGTACCACGTGAAAATAGTGCCCTACAAACCAGAAGAGCGTAATGGATCCCCTGGAATAGGAGTTGCACATGGTTGAGAGCCATCGTGTGAGTAGAATAAACACAGGTCCTCTACAGGAACAGCCAGTGCTCTTCACCACTGAGCTACCTTTTTAGCCTGAACCCCAGGACTTTAGAATGTAATCTTATTTAGAAATAAGATCTTTAGGGAGGTAGCAAGCTTAGAATGAGTTAGCTCATCGGAAGGGCTCAAAAATGTCTGACGCATCCTCATTATCAGGAGAACTGAGAGCCACATATCCAGGGGGAAGATGTGTAGCAGGTGCTCTCTCCATGGGGGGGGGGCAGAGGACCTCCAGAAACTAGACATGCTACACATTGACTTCAGGCCTCAAGAATGAGGAGAGGAAATTTATTTTCTGTTGCTTGTTTACTCTTTGCTCACTCATTTATTTTTATTTGTTTCCTGTTGAGATGGGGTCTGGCTATGTAGACCTGGATGGCTTAGAACTTACTGTGTTGACCAAGCTGGATGTGAGCTGTAGGGATCCTTCTGCTTCATCCTCCCAAGTACTGGGGTGATGGTTGGGTACCATCATGCCTGATAATTTTATGTTATTTAAATGACCCACCTGTGTTCTGTCCTTAGGTAGCTCTAGAAAATTCCAGTAAAGTGACAGTGTAGTGCTGTAAGCAAGAGCAGCATTTACTGAGAAAAGACAATTTCCACTGTTCTCCTGTCTACCTTTTGGTCTTCCACCATCTTGATAATTTTCAACTGAAAGTTTCTTGGCTGTCCACTTGCCGCCGATAATTTAAACATTTAGAACCTCTGTTTTTAAACTACAACATTCCAAGTTGTCTCTGGTGAGGCCGCAGTAACTGGAGCTGTCGGAACTCTGTGAGTCTCTTTCCTGTGGAGCCCCTTCTGTCTCTGTCAGGTTTGACTTCCCTGTGTCAAGGAGTGTGCAGATAACACTTTCTCAGGGAGATTTCGTGTAAATGCCGTCTGTGGAAAAATTGCTCTGTGTGCTTAGCAGGTTGAACAAATGCTAGTCAGCAAAAGCAGAATGAGTGTTTGCTGTGGAGTAGCTATTTGTTATATCAGTGAACTTATCATTAACCAATAATAGCTTATTCGAAATGCTGATAGTCATAGCTCCAACATGAATCCAATCAACACTTTAGTTGGAGTACCATTTTTTTCAAGGCATACAATTTGATAAGGGGGAGTTCTTAGCTCGGTTCTGACTGACAAGCATTGCCTGGTTTCAGGTTACTTCATTGCTTTGCAGAACTTTGAAGTCTAAAGAGATAAATTTTCTTCTTTTCTTTAATCATTTCAAATGTCACTCTGCAGTGTTTCCTACACCCTCAAAGTCAAATTTAGTCCATTGACTTATATACTATTTATTCATTTCTTTTATTTTCCTTTTTGGCTTTTTTGGGGGGAGAGTTTTACTAAAGGAGTTGATCTTAAACTAAGAATTCTCCTGCCTTAGCCACCAGAGGACTGGGGTTACAGATGTTTGCTACTATGCCCAGCTAGACTTTTATTAATTGCTTGATGAACAGGTATTAGATATGACTCACGCATGTGCTGCGTAGTGCATTTATTTCCCCTTTTATCAGTTGCACTTGAAGTAATCTTGAAGTAATTTGAAAATAATTAAAGAAATTAGTTTGGAATTCTGCAGACAGTGATAGCCATCTCCAAAGGCAACCATTTTTAACTGGCAGGTGTGTATGGCTCCAAACAGCTGTGAGTTGAACACTGGAAGTTAATATATCAGGCACATCATAGAAAGGATGTGTTTGCAGGGTCCAGTCGGTGCTATAGCAGTGGCTACTCTCTATATTTTAAACATGGGTTTCTGTCGTAGTGATTTTCAATTCATTATTGCCTCTTCTTTCCCACATTAGTTTCACAGGCATGCAACCCATTTCTCATCTTCACAAATCTGAGTAGCTTATAGGTCACCTCCACTGATGAACATAGACTCAACTGGGCCAAATGCTGAGCCTTTTAAAACTAAAAACCACACTAGCCTGGGACAAACAAAAGGCATCTTTCCTCTGTTAGTGCAGGTCGGGAGGGTAAAATGGAGAGCAAACGTTTCCAGTTGAGCTCAGGAGGTGGAGACAGTTGGACTGCTAGGGCTGGATGGCCAGCTCGCCCAGCACACTTGATGCCTTCCACACCAGTAAGAGAACTGTCTCGGAGGAAGGTGGACCTGTGCTTAGGAATGACACCTGTGGTGGTATGCTGGCCTCCACATGTAAGCACATACACTCACATGCACATGGATCGCCTGCCAAATGCATGTGTGTACATACATACACACAGCTTTAAATCCGATTAACTTTGATGATACTCTGATGTGTGGTCCTGGGTTCCCGCTTTAGAATCTCAGTTATGAGAGTGAACAAATGTCTTCATTCTTTTATCTTCCTACTTGGGGGTGAGTAGGAGAGATAGGACACATATTTCACCCTTTAACCCCATCCCTCTTGCTCTTGAGACCTATTTTGTTTTTTAACTTCCCGTTTGACTTATGCAATGGCCCTTGTCTAAGTGGCAACCATCTTCCACATTCTAACTTGGTTGGCTGCCATGGCTGTCCTCCTGAAGAATGGCTTTCATTCCTGTGTTTGGGTCAGGTCTGCAGAATCAGCCAGAGGTTTCAGCTGCAGTCAGTGTTTTTGAACTTGGCCAAGAAATCGTACTCTGTGCCAAGCAGACGCTTCCCTTTTAGGTTATAGCTCTACTTGAAGAGCAGCTTTCCTTCCTCAGAGGAAATATCAACATGGTCATAAAGTAGAAGTGTCTCTAAGCAGCCAAGAATATATTCAGGAGCAGCAGAGATGCAGGGGAGTGGGTGTGGAGAAACATTTGCACACCCAAAACCCAGCTCTCTGGTTCTGTTCTCTCTTTTTCTCTCTGTCATCTGAAAGGCCACTTTGCAGCCCATGAGAGGACCTAGTTTAGCTCATTTTTTATTCCTCAGAGTTCCATATGTGGATATAACAAACTTCAGTTATTTTCACTTCCTCCTTCTGCCACTGAGAACTTTCTTCATCCTAATAACTAACCTGCCTGCTTCCCGAATGCTGTGTGTGTGATCCACTAAGTTTAGTTAGAGTTGCCTGTGTGAGCATGAATGGGAGGCCATTCCCTGCAACAAGTGACACTCTATTGCCAGCCACCAATAACTGTCAATGGTCCTGGGAGAGACATGAGGCCTCATGAGACCTTCTCCTTCTAGGATGATGTGGACCCTCCCAGTCCTGTACTGATTACCACTACTACAGTGAGTTCATGAGCACAACCATGTCCAGAAGACGACTTCTTCCCAGTCTCTGACTTACAATCTTTCTGCCCACTTCTTCCTCAGTGTACCCCAAGCCTTGTGTGTTGGGGTACAAATAGATGTTCCATTTCTGGCTGAGAAAGTGTGTGCCTACTTTTATCTTTTTAAACATGTATTGGCTGGTTTATGGGGTATGTGTCATAATACAAGTAGGATTTGAAAACTGCTTCTGTTTGCCTCGTATACTCTGGAAGGTTTCCCTCAAACTGAGCTGAAGGAGAAATGTTCAGATTCTTGATCTAAAATTCAGGAGGGTGCATTGATACAAGCCTGTGATCCTAGCTTCTCAGAGGGTCAAAAATTCAAGGACTGCCTGTACTACACAGGGAGTTGAAGGTTATCTGGGTAATATAGAGAGACCTTGCTTTAAAATAAAAGATGAAGCAGGGTTGGAGATAGACCTCTGTGGTAGAGTGCTTGCCTAGCATGTGAGAGGGTCTTGGATTCAATCTCCAGTAACATAAATAAATAAAACCATAAGTGGAGACTCCTTGTGATCAAGAAGGATGCTCACGAGCTCTCTGCAAACAAGACGGAAAGCCCTGCTACTGAGTTAACATTAAAATGCCAAAATATCCCATTGGTTTCTTCTGGTAACTTTGACATCTGTGAGAGATTGAGCTGTTTGTTTCTTTTTTCATTTCTTTATATTTTCCCCTCTTTTTCTCCCCAGTGCCATCAGTCAAACCCAGGGCCTTGCACTTGCTAGATAGGCACTTCCACTTTCCATCAACCATTGATCTAGTATACATCTTCTGCTTGATGGTTTCTTTCTGTGAAAAAGCTAGAGACATTTACAAACCCCTAGATGGCATTATTTTATGACATATGCAATCACAGTTCAGACACGCAACATAATTTTTGAGGCAAGGTCTCATACAGTGCAGGATGACTTCAAACTAATTCTGTAGCCGAAGTGGTCCCTAAGCTTCTGATCCTATTGCTTTTACTGATCAATGGCTGGGATTACAAATATGTGTCACTCCATTCATTTTATGTGGTGTTGGGTTGAATGCAGGGCCTTGGGAATGCTTGCTAAGTACTCTACCAACTGAGTGACATCCTAGATACAACACATGACTCAAATCTTAAAAGCTTTTAAAACCTTAAACCACAAGCCTTAAAAATTACCTTAACTTCCAACCCTCAGCTTTTCTCTCATATCTCTCCTCTCTCATTGTCTAAGTGAGTGATTAAGCCTCATTACTCTAGAGGGACCACATAATGCAAAGATAGCCCTAAAGCTCTGAGTCTCCATAACTAGGCCAAATGGAACTGTGAAGAAGATATTGGCTGTCTGGTGCCTGAGCTGTGAGATGGGGGCACTGTCAATGTTCCCTTTTGTCAAGAGTGGATGACTAAATAGTAATAGAAATGAGAGTGAGGTCCCAGATGGAGGAGTTGGAGGAAGGTCTGAAGGAGCTGAGAGAATTTGCAGCCCCATGGAGGGAGCAAGAGAGTCAATGGACCTGACTCCCTTCCCCGGTCCTCCTGGAGTTTGGACCACCAACCAAAGAATACACATTGATGGACTTATGGTTGGGACCACATATGTGGCAGAGGATGACCTCGATGGCCATCAGGGGGAGAGGAAAGGCCCTTGGGCCTGAGGATGTTAGAGGCCTCAGTAAAGGGGAATGTCAAGGCGGGAATATGGGGATGGGTGGTCGGGAGGGGGGTGGGAGGTGGAATTCCCTCCTAGAGGTGGGTTGGGGAGGGGATGGGGGGTATCCAAAGAGGA
>CM052700.1:7988201-8068953 GCA_028551405.1 Uromys caudimaculatus | reverse complement strand
GTCTGCAGAAACACCCATCACAATATTAGTTCAACAGAATATGAACAACTTTCCTTGTTTACTTCCCAACCTGCCAGCAGAAGAAAGCCTATGTATTTAATCATGTTGGGATTGCTAAATAATAAAGTATTACAGAGCAATCAAGTCAAGAAAATTTAGAAACATTTACCATGTAAGATTATTATAAGCTCAATTTTTTATTTTACATTTACTTATTATTATTCCTCTGTGTGTATGTATGTGTGTGTGTGTGTGTGTGTGTGTGTGTGTGTGTGTGCGCATGCGCCAAAGTACATGTTACAGGAATTGGTTCTCTCATTCCACCATGTGAGTCCTAGGAATTGAACTTGGGCCATCAGTCTTGGTGGCAAACACCTTTACCCTACCCACTGATCCATCCGTCTCTCTGGACTCAAGTTCCGTTAATTTCTAACGGGTGTCACAGGACTGAATGTGAATTTAGTCATGAACATCCAGGGGTCTGTACTTCTTCAGTGTATTTCCTCTGAAGGACGTTGGCTGGGCATTGGATATGGTGTTTGTAGGGCATGAGGATGGCCTGGAGCCTGCACTGTTTGGCTTTCTGGTCGGGTTTTCCGAAGTCACCCACACCCACGTCAGTAGCTGAACAATCTGTATCTTATCAGTGCAGCTATGCAGCTTATCTGGGGAGAGCCAAAGAGTGAGGAGAGCATTGCCAGGAAAAAGAAATTATACTTTCAGATTAATTCTCTCTTGGAAAACAAAAACAAAACAACAGAAATTAGTTATTCACAGCCAAGGAATCCAAATTCCAGAGATTCGGCCATATTGGGGAGAAATTGGGGAAAAAAAATGCAGTTTATAGCTTCCACTGATTTACTCTGGGAGTGGTCCTCCATAGAGTTACATCTGGGAGAGACAGATTTTTGCTAGACATGTGTTACATTTAATGTGGTGAAAACAGGGTGTAAATCTTTGTATCCTGATCCTTCCTGTTGGCTATGTTTCTTTTGTTTTGAAGTAGTCAATGCTAACAGTTACCACACAGCTGCTTGTGCAAACTATAGAAGATGGAGTTTGTAGTTCTGCAGATCAGCCAAAAAGCCAGGATGCCTCCTGATGACCTGCATCTGCTCTCTGCCTGGAGCCAATAATGTGAGTGAGTCAGAGATAAACATGCCTCTTCGGTCAGCAGCACCCCTTTCCCTTCATTTTAGGGATGGCTAGGACTTTAGAGCTAACACAGTGTAATAAATATGTATTTATTCTTCCCTTGCCTAAAGGCAAGCACTTGGTAGATGGTATTTTCATCACGAAGCATCTAGAGAAAAAAGATTTCACAACTTCCTAGAACGTATTCAAGCTTCCACTGTGTCCTCTGGCACCATCGATAAATCCCTTTTATTCATCTGACTTCAGCCCGAGCTCCACAGAGGTGGGTTTCGTCTCTTTCCCTGCTCTTTCTGTTGTAGCTGACTGTGAAGTCACAGCTGGCAGGATGTTTCCAAAATCACAGCCCGGCAAAATGGCTCCGCGAGTAGACACTTGCTGCCAAGCTAGACGACCTAAGTTTGTTCACTGGGAACCTTGTGATGGAAGAAAAGTGTAAAACTGGCTACTAAGGGTTGCTCTCTGACTGCCACGTGCATACAATGACACACATGTGTCAGAAAAAGTAAATAAATGTAACTAAAAATTGCAACATAATGGCCAGAGGTGTTTCCACATGTGATTCCAGCACCCAGGAAGCTGAGGCAGGAGGATTTTTAAGAGGTTAAATTTAGCCTGGGCTTACATACATATTGAGTTTAAGGCACATCTTGGCAACTTTTTTAGGCACTGAAAAACTACTGTGAAAATTATGAAAATATATTTGCAATGAGATAAATAGGGCTTATGCTGGCAACTTAATTTTATGAAAGCACTGTTTATGTATGTGGTGTCCTTAGATGTGTACAGATATACTCTGACATCTGTAAGCACTTAGACAGAACACAAAGAAACAACAAACAAAAACTACCACAGAAATTTACTTAGCGTTTTAAAATCTTAGCTAGATTTTTACCTGAAACAAAATTTCAAAAAATTACACATATTTGTTGGACTATGTGGGATAGGGTGTAAATTGTGTACTAATTGAATAAGTAAACACATCTGTGCCCTCAAATGTTTATCATTTCTTGGGAAACATCCAATGTTTTTTTTTTTTCTAGGTTTTGAGAATATGGTACATTGTGTCTCTGTGTGGTCGCCCTGATGTGCAATACCAGAGTGTCTTACTCCTATCTAACTCAGTCCCCACAGATCAACTGTACCCTTTCCCTCCTCCCTCATGTCCCCAGTCTCCTGTAACCACCATCCCACTCCCGATTTCTATGACATCGATTGACTTTCTCATATTCTCTGTGAGTGAGCCACACAGTCCCATCTCTCTGTGGCCAATGACTTCATTTAGCTTAACTGCTTCCAGTTTTATACACACTGCAAATCATGGGGTTTTATTCCTCTTTTTATGGCCAAACAGAAGTCCATTGTGAATGCTTACATTTTCTTAAACTATTCTGCCACTGATAGACATGAAGTTTTGTTTCTGTTTCTTGGCTTTCGTAAACTTTTCATTTTTTTATGCTCTCTGGAGCTGACAGAATACTGTGCTCCAGGACACGCTATAATGATAAGTATGAACACTGTGGTCAGGGGAAGGTCCAGGCTTAGTTTTGCTTCCCTAAAGTAATAACATCAGAGAAGCAACCGGAGTAGTGTTTGGACAAATACCTGGTACCAAGGTCCATCCACATTAGTGCAGAGAACCCCCACACAGTATAAAGTATTATACTGTGAAAATGAGATTTGTATGAATTTGTGGTCATTTTTATGTTGCAGTGATTGTCATACTTTTTGGCATTTTGTGATGTGTTTTGTGACTGTGAGATTGTTTTTGCCTTCCTCCAGTTCGTGAAGAATCCATGGGGATTATTTGCTGCAGGGCTGAATAAGCACAAGAGTGTTAGGCTAATCCGCAGAAAATATCATGAGATCCCCTCTGGATTTTTAAAGTAGAGGATCTGGGATATTGTAAATAAAAGTTTGACCATATATTTCTGGGTAAAAGTTCTTCAGTTTTATCACATTTTCCCTAAAGCACATTAAAAATGGAACAAAAAGAGTGCCCTGTTTTCAAAGCATATGCAAGTTTCAAGGGAGAAAGTAAGTCTGGGGTGTCTCATGGTAGCTGAGAATACACAGCCTGTTGGACACGTTCATTCATCAAGCTGTAGACCTTGGACCTTTTACACATCACACACCTCACTCTCTCCACTTCCTCAGTATAGTTTTTTTTTAGCAGGGAAATTGGCCGTCTGAATCAATATGGTTGCTACATTCAATATATTTACTTCTAGACTTCCAGAACAATTTGAGCATTTGCAACTTGGAGCCTGTCCCAGGCTTTATCTGGACTTATTTATTTATAATCTTATTCAAAAGTGTGTATTGAATGTGTAAACAATAATTCAAGATAAACAGAACAAACAAAGCCTTTATATACAAAGAGGGCAGGTGAAGCGAAAACGCTGAGATCATTCACGTACACCTGCTTCCTGGGGCACCCAGACTTTGCCTGCACTTATACGGCACCTCGAAATAGATTTGTAACAGTACCTGGTTTAGGGAGACCACGGATGTGTTCAGTTCAATGAGGGAACACACATAATGGGATGGAAATGACATTACTTTGGTGGTACATTCTGCATAAATGGTTAGCAGCAGGAGTTTCTCCTGATACTAAATTCCCCAGTCCATTTCCTTTTCAGAACGACCTGTGCAGGTACGTGTAGTGGTGTCATTGCACAGAGGTTCCCTGTGTCTTCCCTATCCTTTCTAAGTACAACCTCATGTTGTCCTGCATTGAGAAGACTGAATCAGGTTCTACTGAATGTATTCTGCCTGAAAAGTAGTTGTCTATTTTCTTACCAAGAAAGCTCACTTTTCCATCTCCCTGCTGTCAAGAGCTCATCATCCCAGGGCTGTCACTTTGTTACCAAGGCCACGTATCCCTGTGAGGCTTCAGTGCTGCACTCTTAACCCCTGCCTTCGGTCTCAGTAGCTTCATGTTGACACTGATGCGCTGACACTAACTGGGCATGCCCCTTCTTAGTTGGTGTGAACCACTGCAATAAAGTTCCTCAAACGAAGTGGTTCATGAACAAGAGGCATTTGTCCATCAAGTTATGGAAGTTGAAAATTCCAACATCAAGGTGTAGGCAGGCTGGGCAAAGGCCTGCTGTATGACTTGCACTTGACATCTCTTTGCTGTGTCATTACACAGTGAAAGTATTTAAGGATAGTCATGAAACCTCTGACCTTATTGTTAGGTAGCCAGTTGGATATTAGCAGGATTACAGGATATTAGGGCTGGACTACTCCCTCGTGCTTACAAAACCTAGGGCGGGACTCCTTCCTCATTATTGATGGCTTATGAAAGCAAAGACTGAAGCTGAAGGACACCAATTGCTGCTCAGAAGAGCAGGCCCACGTTATCTCTGGCCCCGGGAAGAGACATAACATCCTGAACTGCCTGTTATTCACAGATGACCATCTGACCTTGGCTCTGGGAGCCCTAATCTTTATAAGATGCCCAAGTAAGAGGAAACTTCTGTAAGGAACAACGATATACAGTGTTCCCTCCCTAAGAGTTAATCCAAGAGGAGAGGTGGCTCAGCAGTTAAGAATCCATACTGATTTCCAGAGTGGTTGTACCAGTTTGCAGTCGCACCAGCAATGGAAGAATGTTCCTCTTTCTCCACATCCTCACCAGCATCTGCTGTCACCTGAGTTTTTGATCTTAACCATTCTGACTGGTTCTTTTGATTTGCATTTCCCTGATGACTAAGGATGTTGAATATTTCTTTAGGTGCTTCTCAGCCATTAGAGATTCCTCAGTTGAGAATTCTTTATTTAGCTCTTTACCCCATTTTTTCATAGGGTTATTTGGTTCTCTGGAGTCTAACTTCTTAAGTTCTTAGTATATATTGGATATTAGCCCTCTATTGGATGTAGGATTGGTAAAGATCTTTTCCAAATCTGTTGGTTGCTGTTTTGTCCTATTGACAGTGTTCTTTGCCTTACGGAAGCTTTTCAACCACTCTGGAAATCATTCTGGCGGTTCCTCAGAAAATTGGACATAGTACTACCTGAGGACCCAACTATACCACTCCTGGGCATATACCCAAAAGATGCTCTAACATATAACAAGGATACATGCTCCACTATGTTCTTAGCAGTCATATTTATAATAGCCAGAAGCTGTAAATAACCCAGATGTCCCTTAACAGAGGAGTAGATACAGAAAATGTGATACATTTACACAATGGAGTATTACTCACCCATTAAAAACAATAACATCATGAAATTTGCAGGCAAATGGATGGAATGAGAAAATATCATCCTGAGAGAGATAACACAGTCACAAAAGAACACAATGGTATGTATTCGCTGATAAGTGGCTATTAGAAAACAAGCTCAGAGTACCCATGATACAATTACAGACCATATGAAGCTCAAGAAGAAGGAAGAGCAAAGTGTGGATGCTTCAGTCCTACTTAGGAGGGGACACAAAATAATCATGGGACGTAGAGGTTGGGAGGGACTTGGGAGGAAGAGAGGAGAGGGAGAGCAAAAGAGGAGGTAGGATGAGGTGTGGGAGGAGATGGAGGAGATTTACAGAGGGTCAGGAAATTGAACAGATGTGTGTAGCAATGGGGGATGGGTAACTCGAGGGAGCCAACACAAAGTCCCAGATGCCAGGAAATCAAGAGGCTCCCAGGACCCAACAGGGACGATATTAGCTGAGATACCCAACAAAGGGGAGACCATATCCAGAGATGTTAGGCACTGCCCCCAGTTGAGTGATGGGGTCACCCACCCTTCTCAAAATTTTAATCGAGAATTGCTCCTGTCTAAAGGAAATACGGGACAAAGAGTGGAGCAGAGACTGAATGAAAGGCCATCCAGAGACTGCCCCACTTGGGGATCCATCCCATACACAAACACCAAACCCAGTCACTAATGCTAATGCCAAGAAGTGCTTGCTGACAAGAGCCTGATATGGATGTCTCCCGAGAGGCTCTGTCACAGTCTTACAGATACAGATGCAGATACTCGCAGCCAACGACCAGACTGAGCATGGAGACCCCAATGGAGGAGTTAGGGGTAGGACTGAAGGAGCTGAAGGGGTTTGCAACTCATAAGAAGAAGAACATCAGCCAACCAGACCCCTCAGAGCTCATAGGAACTAAACCACCAATCAAAGAATACACATGGAGGGACCCATGGCTCCAGCTGCATATGTAGCAAAGGATGGCCTTATCTGGCATTAATGGGAGGGGAGGCCCTTGGTTCTGTGAAGGCTTGATGCCCCAGTGTAGAGGAATGCTTGGGCAGTGAAGCAGGAGTGGGTAGGTGGGTGGGGGAGCATCTTCATAGAAACGGGGGGGGGGGGAATAGGATAGGGTGTTTTTGGAGAGGAAACCGGGAAGAGGGATACCATTTGAAATGCAAATAAATAAAATAACCAATAAAAAATTTAAAAAAGAAAGCTATTACCCCAATTGAAAAAAATCTAAAATAGATATTGGTGCTTAAAAAAAAAAAAAATCCACACTGCTTTTGGAGAATTTTACATTTAGTTCCAAGCTCACAACTGCTTGTAATGCCGGTTCCAGAGGGATGCATTGGCTCTGGCCTCTGCAGGAACTACATTTATCACATACCAACACACAGACCGACACACACACACACACAAACACACACACACACACAAACACACACACACACACACACACACACACACACACACACACACACACACACAACTAAAGAAAGAGTTAATGCCAATCGGATTTCCTCTGCCACCTGGGAATGAGAATGTCCTTCAGGAAAGCTGTACTAGAGATTTCAAGAAACAATATGAAGCTTCCACAATGGTCTCTCTGGATGCTGTTGGCTCTCATCCCTTAAGAGTATTCTTCTCCACAAGGTTCCCTCTGGTCATTGACCAATGCCAGTCTTTGGGGTCCCATTCTTACTCCTTGAGGGTACTTTCCTCTGCAAAGGTCCTCTGGTCATTGACCACCACCACCCTTCAGAGTTGCATGCTTTACCCCATAATAAACACAACTGTTCCACACTGCACTCATCTGTGTGTCTCATCTGGCTTCTTTTGATGGAGACAACAAAAACTAACTGAGGAGCCCTAAGACCCACTTTTTCTCAAAGATCTGCCTCCTGATACTATCGCCTGGGATTTGGGCATCAAGATATTAATCTCTGGGGATAAAAACATTCAAATCAGAGAACCCTACAAGTCAAAGGCAAGCTCATTACAAGATTGCCCTAACTTCAGGTGCCAGACACAGGTTTTAGGTTTCCCAAAGCCATATTTAATCTACCACTTCCTGGTTAAAACTCTAAGGCAATATAAAACTACCTTGGGTGGATAATTCACTGAAATAGCTCACAAGACTCACAAAAAGTGTTTTATCGCCTCTCATTTTGTCATTCAGGCAACTAATTCCCATGATAAAGAACCTGTCTGAGCTTTGTGCCAGGAAGTAGAGACAAAGAACAGAAGTGCAAGTGTGTGTGTGTGTGTGTGTGTGTGTGTGTGTGTGTGTGTGTGAAAACCCAGCTGTAATTGGTTCTCCTATTAGGTAGAAACAAGGAAGGCATAGCATTTCTGCTAAACTAGCCAAATACTGTTCTTTAGTAGGTCAGGGAGTTGCCTTTCAGAATCTCATAGGAATAGTGAAAATCTACTTTTAAAAAGTGTGTTGTTGTTGTTGTCTTCTAGGGTTTCCATATTATCAGATACACAGTAGAGGCAAAACCTTCCTGGTTCAACTATGCTATTCCAGCCCCTTTTATATACAGAACACTCTGGAGATTTGTTAGAATAGAAAAGGTGAGTTCCTTTCCCTCCAGAAGCTATGCTGGATTTAAGAGCTGAGAAACAACATGCACCCCTGACCTCCAAATTTCATTTTTTTTTCAAACAGAACACAGAATTAAAAATCCCCACCAAATGTAGGTACAACTTATGAAGAAATTCACACAGCAGAACAAAGATGCTTAGAATGGTCAGGGTAAAAGAGACGGAGTGGCTCATGTCTGTGATTCTAGCATAGTGAAGGCAGGAAGATTGTGAGTCCTAGGCTAGCCTGGGCTATAGAGGCGGATCCTGTCTCAAACAAACAGCAACAAGCAGCATAGACAGGGTCCTCTTGGAATGTAGGAGTCTGTGCTGGTAGCAGCTGTGATGATTAAAGCAAAGCAAGAAGGGGAAATGTAATTACTTCACTTTGTAGAATTACCTTCTTTCACCCATTTTTTTTTTTTCTCCCCGGAAAGCAACATAAGTTTGTTCTTGGTGATGGAAACAGTCTACTATGTACATATACCCTGTTTTATTTATTTATCCCTTTGATGTTAGACACCTAGGTTGATCCTACAAGTTAAGTACTGTGAATAGTGCATAAATATACATTGATATGCACTCATCTCTGTGACTTGTTGACTAGATAAAAATTATACACGCACATATGACATGGAATAGAAGCCAAAAAACAGTTTAGGGAAACAGGAGATCACTAACAGGAGGAGTGAGGGATGAGAAGGAAGAGGGTAGGGAGCCCAGAGGGGAAGATGACCTTATACAATTCAATACTGTGTTCAGAGAATTTGTATAATAAAAACATTAAAATGAGTATTGGATTGGAATGACGAGGGAATGACGATACGGAGAGACAGGGGAGTGATGTGTAGCTCTCCAGACACCATAGTTTATCCTCAATTTCATCCAGATCACCAATTATTATTATTATTTTCTTTTTCGAGACAGGGTTTCTCTGTGTAGCCCTGGCTGTCCTGAAACTCACTCTGTAGACCAGGCTGGCCTAGAACTCAGAAATCTGCCTGCCTCTGCCTCCCGAGTGCTGGGACTAAAGGCGTGCGCCACCACTGCCCAGATCACTAATTATTTTAAAGATTTGATTTTATGTGTATGTCCATTTATGTTTGTGCGTGTGTGTATATACATGTGTGTGGATGCCTGTTGAGGAGCAAAGAAGGTGCTGGATCCTTTGGTGCTGGACTTACAATCACTTATTGACTCCCTGGTGCAGGTGCTGAACTCTCTAGCCATTTCTCCGCCCCAAGAGTAATGTCTTTATGGCTTAGTAATGATTTTGGAGGTGTATTTTATTTATGTGACTAGAAGGGACATTCATAGGTTAAGTCTAAGCAGACAACAATGTCAAAAGCAATTGAGAAAGTGTACAAGGAGTTGGAAAAAGATTTCACCCAGGAGTTGTGAGTATAGAAAAGAGGTTTAGAGGCATAGTTTAACTCCGGGAAGGATATAGCCAACAGGACTTGGCGAGCAGAAATGCACCATATAATTTAGGCGAAAACACCAGAAACTTAAGGAAAATATAAAACTATTCTGTGGTATCAGATTATCCTTCAGGCAAAGGTGAGTCTTAAGATGGGGGAGGTTTATTTTGTTATGAACTTTTCAGTTTCTTGAGATACCCAGGAGAATGGCAGAGCTTGACTGTATTTACTGGTGCACTTAAGTTTCTAATGACATAAGGTCGAGGATGCATGGCCAAAGTCACTGCTTTAATAATATATGTAAATATTAAAAGACTGTTTTTAAAACTGGTGTCATGGGGAGCTAGAGAGATGATTGAGTGGTTACGTGTATGCTGACTGCTCTTGCAGAAGACTCAAGTTCAGTTCCCACCACCCATGTCGGTGGCTCTGCAGGAGCATGCACACACACACACACACACACACACACACACACACACACACACACATCTTCTTTTAAATATTTATTTTTATTTTTATCAGTGTTGTATGTGGAAATGCAGATGTGACATTTTCAGCCCAAGGGGAGCTTGTTCGTTACCTACAGCACGTTGCAGAGAGATTGGGTGTTAAGACCAGATCTAGACAATGCTTGCTCTATGAAAGCAATTAAGTAAGCAAGCACCACATGGAAATGCATTCCAACAGCTGAAAAGCATATTTCAAAATCAAATGGGAAGGCAGCTCTCATATTATGGTAATCGTTCTCAAGACCGGTGCTTGTTTCAAACACTGCCCTGAAACCGCCCCATACGCTTGAGCCAACTGCACCCCTCTGCAAACAGCTGAGTATTTGGCTACTGTGTCACACCCCAACTGGCACTGCCTACAGGAAGCCATAGACTCAAACACTATGGTCAAACACAATTTTCAAGGCATTGGCCAAACATTTTTTCTTTTTCTAAAAGGAAAAAATGCTCTGCAGGCAGTCCCATCGACGTACTGGGCATAGTGCAGCCTGTGGTCTCTATTCCCTGAAACTGGGACAGATTGAATAGTCTGGTCTATTTATGGTTAATTACCGGAGGCTTAAGGTTAATTGCTATGTTTTCATGTTATTAATTCCCTTCACAAAGAGCTATGCTGGTCGGTTTACCACATCCACCAATCAGTTCCCACCAGCGCCCAGTCTGCCAGAGAACGCAGGAACCAGGGGAGGAATCCTGCAAACCACTGACTACTGCTCATGAATATTTTCACTCATGGACATTTTTAAGCACGAGGGAAACTAATCTTCTTTCTATTTATCTTTAGAAGGGCTTGTGTTCGTCTCTTTTGCAGTCTTTCAGGTCCAGGGACCAAGAAACACTTTTGTCAGTTTTAGACGTGTGCTGGTGTTACTACTTTTATTTTAGACTTCTTCTATGGAGCTCAAAGTTACACCGTACAATAAGTTCTGACTGATGCTGCACTCTGGGATGGTACAAAGGCAACACTTTGTCACTGGGGTGTCCACCTAAAGATCTCAGCAAGAAGCTTCCAGAATCCCTTCACCAACAAAACTAAAACCTGCAGCTATAACTTTCTGCTGGCCTCAGCAAACGTGTTGAGTAAGTGGCTGAAATCTTGTGTTTCATAGAGACATTTTTACAGTTTAAGAAATATGAAATTATATGTGCACACACATGTATTATTGAAAGTATTCTCTTACAAACTAGGGATGGTGTAGGCCTGGAGGACTTTGAGGCCTGACTGTGACTTACTTATGTACTACCTACGTAGTATTAACTGTCTATACTTTTAATTTCATGACTAGTTCTTTGACATCAAAAAAATTGACATGTTCTGTCATTGTTAATAAAGCTACATGCTATCATTTTAAAACATATGAATGGAAAATAAGACATAAATCTATTTCTCTATGAACTCTATACATTTATATAAACTCAATAAATAAGTTTAATTATTTCCCTTTGAGCCATTCAGGTCACCATTTGTGTTTAGGAGAAATAACTCTAGCAAACAAAGTGCTAGCTGTTTGGTTTCCTACCCTGGGACAAGGAACTGAGGTGCATATTTTACATATCAAAGCAGACCTGGCCTCCAGGTTCTCCCAGCATCCCTTAGTCCCGGACCTGGCATACCCTGCTCCTAACCCTGAACTTTGCAGCTCAGGGGCTGGGTCACCCTTCCCTCAGAGGCTCCTCCCTATATAATCCGGACATTTTGGTCTGTGGCTCTATCTACCCCTTCTCCTTTTTTCTCTCTGTATGCTCACCCTTTCTTTCTTTTACTCTCCTCCTCTCTCCCCATGGCTACTCCCCTGGCCTCAGTGAATAAGAGGGCTTGCTGCACAATCATGAGGACCTGAGTTCAAATCCAAGCACCACATTACAATCTGGACATAGCAGCACAAACAGACGGAGCACCATCTTCAAGGGGTGGGTGAAGACAGGAGGGTTTTGCTGATAGTCAGCCTAGATAGAGTTTAGTGAGAGATCCTATCTCAAAGGAATAAGGAAGAGGGTGATAGAGTAGAACACCAGAAGTTCTTTTATAGTGACTGTGTGCACACAAGTACACACCTCCCAGTGCACACTCCCGACCCAACACAAAGCTCTATACCACTTGTTCTCAACCTGTGGGTCGTGACCCCCCCAGGGGTCACAGATCAGATATTCACATTACGATTCATAATAGTAGCAAAATTACAGTTCTAAAGAAGCCACAAAATAATTTTATGGTTGGAGGTCACTACAGAGGAGCTGTATTAAAGGGTTGCAGCATTAGGAAGGTTGAGAACCATATACAGTACAGTGCAATTTTTTTTTTTTTTTTGAGACAGGGTTTCTCTGTGTAGCCCTGGCTGTCCTGGAACTCATTCTGTAGACCAGGCTGGCCTCAAACTCAGAAATCCACCTGCCTCTGCCTCCCAAGTGCTGGGATTAAAGGCGTGCGCCACCACTGCCCGGCGTAATACAGTACATTTTTTATAAACTTATTTCCCTATCTTGTATAATTGTCTAGATCTCTAGAACAGTTTCCTGTTTATCTTCTATTTGTTGTAGTGTTTTGTATGTTTTATGGCTTTGAAAAATACCAAAAAAAAAAAAAATTGTTCTGCCAGTTTTTTTTTTTTCCTGATAGGTGGTACTGTATGATTTGCTAGCTAAAGATGACTAGTTAAAAACCTTCATTCTATATATTGTACACTTTAAGAAGGTACTCAAGTAGTAACATTTGTGCTGTGCTAAGTGACTAAACAGGACCAAATAAGGTAGTAATAATAGTAATGCAGGTTCTGTGATGATGGTGAGTGTGAGTGGGTCCTTGGATGGCTCAGTTCAGGCCAAGTGGGAGGGGGAGGGGAGCGAATGAAGCTAGAGAGCTCAAATGGGAACATGTAATTAGTCTTGGAAGTTCATCTAGCTGCTAAAAAAGACATTGTCTCTCTGGACTAGCTTCTTCTCAGCTCCCAGGTACTCTGAATTGCCATAAGAAGATGGAAATATAGTTTCTCACCAAAAGGTTTCAAGTGATGATAAAAGTCGTGCTGTAAGACTGGATCTTAATGAAACTGAGTTCCATGCTTATTTTTCAAATAACAACTTTAAATTTGAGTTACAAACTAAAAGTATATTCCATAAAAATGTTTATTAACTGACTATAAATCAAATACTTATATCAAGAAATTCAGTAGACATCCATTATCTGAGGTTTCGATTTCTGTAGTTTCAGTGACCTATGAAGAATAGCAATTTAAAAAAACATACTAAATGGAAAATTCCAGAAATAATTCACAATTTAAAAGTTTTGCACCATTCTGAGCAGCATGAGGAAATCTTAGATCATTCCACTCTATTCCACCCAAGATGTCAGCCACCTCTATGTGCTTTATGTTACTGTTACCTGCCCATTAGCCACTCACGAGTAGTTTTGGTCATGAGGTGGGTCACCACAGTATCAGTGTGTGCGTTCCAGTATCCCTTATTCTATGTAACCATGACCCCAATGTGCAAGAAGAGTGATATGCAGGGGCACCAGGGCATAAAACATAAGAAAGATTGTCTATGTGTCACAGGACAATGCCGTAGGGCATATAGGAAACCACACAACTATATATAGGGCTCAATATTGCCTGTGGTTTTAGCATCTTCAGTTGGATGTTACCTTTGAACATATCCACTGCGGAGAAGAGGTGCCTATTCTGCCTAATACTATGTAATTTTTCCAGACATATTACTTACACAAATTGCAATCACAGGAAATCTAATTTAATCATTTCCTCAGTTGAGAGATGCGTACATACTTACAATGTTGTCAGGAGCCTATTTGCTTTAAAGTCCACCATTTGTTATTCTGCACAGCTCCATTAGTATGAGGAAGGTTGTGGTCCGCCAGGCATTTGGCCCAATTTTGAAAAGTTTTCAGATGGAATTTTCTTGATGATGTTGGACAGAACCTTTCTGAGCTAGAAGACTGGGTGGGTTAACAGAATTTGTGTTCTATAATATTTCGATGCAGAAAATTTACAGACCTTTCAAGATAGGAAAGGATTGAAAGTATGCTTACAAATTATGGCTTTGGTTTGGCAGGGCAATTATTGTTCTGTTCTCTGTCCGTGAATATATGTGATCACTGATAACAACATCTTACTATACTTTCCAACAAGACTTTTTGACATGTTGCTAAATGGCTGCTTACTTATTGTAGAACAGGCTAAATTAAAAAGAAAACAAAATCTGTAACTCTCCAAGGTTCATTCTCTCCCAGGATATTGTTGTCATTCTTGGTCAGCTCAACTTTTAGAAAATTGTTTGTGACCCACTCTACCAGTGGCTGATAGAGTGTGGGAAAGGGGGGTGGGCTTTCTAGATATGATCCATGTTTACAGAAAATACAGAAATGTCAAACTTCTAATCTCTACATCTAACTGTAGTAGAAAATAAATCATGGAAGCAATGCGAGAAGTAATTCAAGCCCAATCTAAAGTAAAGAATGGCAACAAGAAAACAGGAAACTGCCGGGAACAGGATTTAGTCATAAGTCAAGTTGGGATTTACAGCTCTCGGGTCCCAGCCCTGAAATGACGGCTGCTTTTCCTCTGATTTGAATCTCAGGCCATTTGGTGACAATTTTTGTGTTTCATTGTCCTTATCTACAAAATGCAAAAAACATACAGTTCTATTTCTCCAAAGCCTGTGCAGTCAGCCTTGTGTTCTCTTCAGAACTGATAGTTAAGGCATATCCATAGGTGGAGACAAGTTAGTCTTATTTGTAGTGAAGTCACCTGCTGAGGACACTATAGTCTTCTCCATACAAGGAATTTGTGTGAGCTGCAGACCTGTGCTCCAGCAGTCAACTGTAAAACTTTGGATTAGTAAAGACCCCCTTCTTACACTTATACTTTAGTAGATTTTCTTTATATCTATAAAATAGAATTAATTAGTTAAAGAAAACTCCTTCTGGAGTTATTTATTTTCATGGACTCATTATTTAAAGAAATATTGTGTTTAAGTAATTTTGGATATAATTAGCTGTAGTTGGCAATCGTGAATGTAATTGCCATGATTAGGAGAGTTTAGATCATCAAGAATCAAACACCCATACCTGGAATTATTATGTTAAGTGGATGAGCCAGACCGCATAAGACACATGCTGCATGTCCTCTCTGATAACCACATCCTAGGCCTTAATTTTTATGTATGAGTGAGTGTGTGTGTGTGTGTGTGTGTGTGTGTGTGTGTGTGTGTATGTGTTTGTATGTGGCTATAAGTCAACAGAAGCCAGACCATGTGGAGAGAGAGACCTTGCAGGGGAAAAGAAAAAAGCAGGATCACAAAATATTTGAACCAGAAAGGGGCTATTAGAGAAAAGAAGGAGACCAGAAGGGATGGAGGTAGGAGACGAGGAGTAGAGGAAGAGAATCCAAAAATCAAACCATGTATGAAAACATGACAGCAAAAACCATTGCATTGTGGGAAAAACAAAAACAAAAACAAAGATCAAAGTATTAACATCTTTAAAAAGGGACTCATTCATCCATAAATATAAGAGCTAGGCATTCACTGTCAAAATAGTACCATTTGTATACGTATAATAATACATAATTCCTTCCTTTAATATGCCCTTGAATATCAGTTCAAGCTTGACAATGTGATATAAAATTTTATCACAAAACACAAGTCCTCCAATAAGATCCCAGTCACATACTAGTTGCCCAGTTGCTCATCTTACGAAGAATTATCCCCAGATTTAGAGGTCAGAAGATGAATAGTTGGTTGTACTTAAAATGAGGCCAGCTAGAGAAAATTACCGGGATGTAAGAAGAGAATGGAGCCCCATTCCCCAGTCTGCCACAGCCTTGCAGCTGAGAAGCAAGAATTCCAACATAATTACCAATACCTTCTGGATTGTTAACCTATGATTTTCTAGGAATCTCACTAGAAATCCCATGTACAGTGAGAGATGTGCCCTAAACCCCTAAGCCCCTAAATCTCACTGTACATGGGGTTTCTTAAACCTCTTGAGCAATCGTAATGGCTCTAGTTTTACCTAGTTAGATTATCATACCATCAAAACTTCTGGGGCCATCCTGTAATCTCCCTTATCAGAAAGAGAAAATGTCTCAGCAACTTTAGAGCTTGAAGCCACCAAAAAGGTAGAGGTAGGACATTACAGGGTCCAGCTATCCTGTTGCCCATAATAGAATGTTTTTGGAGACCCTCAGAAAACAAAAAAATGATATGAAAATGAGGAAGACAAAATCCAGGTGGATTCAAGCTTGAATTTTTTTCTCAAGACCAAATTCCATAGCTTTGTGGGCATGGTCTAGGCAGTCAGTGGAGAGAGCAGCTGTGGGCTGCATTCGAGTGCTGCCACATTTAGTTCTCTTAGATATCCCTGCAAAGGGCGGAGACCTACTGTCACCTCCCCAGATGCTACATAGTGAGTTCTAGAATAGCCTGGGCTACATGGAACTCTATTTAAATAAAATAGGAAGAAGGAAGGAAGGAAGGAAGGAAGGAAGGAAGGAAGGAAGGAAGGAAGGAAGGAAGGAAGGAAGGAAGGAAGGACTAAGAAAGCTTACACTATTAGTTTGGAGTCTTGATTGTTGCGAAGTATCTTTTACAGTGTATGTATATGTTAAATTAGTATTTGTTCAGACACACAGTCAATTTCATATAATTTAATCAGCTAATCATAAAATTTCACACTTAACTGCTGTCTCTTACAAAGGTACAGTTGTAATTGTCATTATTAGTTTATTTTAAATCAAGATTGGGATTTCTAAGTTATCTTTTGAGAAGAACTTAAATTCTATAACATTTACTACTGTCATGTTTGACAGCCTTAAATGACAAGGAGAACTTATTTTCTGAACAATAGCTGAAGAAATTAAATTTGAAAATTACTTTTTGTGTATTTATTATAAACTTGTACCATTAGTCTGTGCTAGATAGCATTAGATTAAACTGTTGAAAAATCCATATTAGCTGAGGCTTCGTGTCATAGAAGTATATAATTGGTATGGACATTTTTGACAGTAATTTGAATCTATCTATAGATTTATAAATTCTACTTTCCTTAAGTAATGAAATTATTCATATAAACATAATCCCAAATCAATAATAATACATTAAAGAACACACTTCTTGAAGCATCTCAAATAGTTCCCACAAACTGAAAGCCACACAAATATCCAACAGGGAAAATAGTCATGTAAATCATGATATATCAACAAAGGATGCTATGTAAGCATCTAATGTGGTAATGATGAATTTAGTTAAAGCTCTAATGGGCTCGGTGTGATGGCTTGCTGCCAAGCCTGGTGACCTGGCTTTGATCCCTCAAATGTACACCATAGAATGAGAGATCGAACTTCTACAAGTTGTCCTCTGACTTCCACATGCATACTTTGGCACACATGCCCCTCCACAGCAATATAAATAAACATAATACAATATGTAATAACTGAAATTAACCAAAGATAAAAATTATCTCAAAAAACCCCATATGATATGTGAAATTAAAATTGTGATGATATATCAAATTTAAAAGTCACAACAAAGAATTATAGGAAGACCTATGTGAACAAGTTGTATAGTGACATATGAAATCAGGACTTGAATTACACTACACTGCAGTTCCTTCATTTTAATTTATTAGAGATTTTTACATTCATATTGGTCTTGGTTGGGTATATACATCAGACACATCTTCAACGGATCCCACACCATTTCCCATGAGAACCTGTACAACGATTGGAAATCCCTAAAGGGGATGTGGAGGTTCAAATGCCCCCCATAGATTCATATGTTTGAATTCTTGGTCTTGATTGAACTATTTGGGAAGGATTAGGAGGTGTGTCACTGGGGGTTGGTGTTGAGGTTTCAAAAAACCCATGCTGTTCCAAATGAAGTCTCCCTACCTTATGGTTGTGGATCAAGGTAAGGGCTCACAGCTACTGCTCAAAAGTTAGTTATGCCTACCTGTCTCCTGTCATGTTCCCTGATGGGCATGGTCTTTCACCTTCAGAAACTGTTAGCCCCAAATAACCTTTTTCTTCAATAAATTGCCTTGGTCACAGAGCTTTGTCACAGCAATAGAAAAGTAAGACAGGGGGGTTTGGGCCAGGTTGACTTAATGCCATCAGTTCACTGAACTTCAATGCTTTCCTCTGTAAGAGTTTGAATTCTGTAGTATTCTTGGCAGTCAGCTAGGATTTCAGTCCAAGGAAACATTCTCATCCCTTTCCCCAAAGTAAAAGTTCAGAATAAATGATGCAATCTTATTTTTCCAAGCCTTCACATTTAAATGGCATGAATATGAAAACAAGAAAACAAGAAACAAATGAAAACCTAGGATAATTTGTTTTTGTCCCTCCCTACATCACCGTGAACACTTGTCAGTGAGGGTGAATCTTCTGTTTACATCAGGTACATTTGAGAGGTTTTATTCAGGAGCATGATGAGCACCTCAACAGTGGCTACAGCAGTGAAGAAATACCTTTTCATCCCCAGCAAGAACTGCATATACATTCTCAGTGACAGTTGGGATCCCATGATCCTCTTTCTTCTCTGTGACAGACTATTGCCAGTTTTGTAGCGATACTGTGCCGGTGATTGTGGATCTTCTGAACTCAACAATGCAATAGCCATATCATGCCCCGAAGCCATGTTTCTACACATCTCCGCATCCTCTACCTCTGGCTCCTACATTCTTCTGTTCCTTGTTCTTGTGATGTTTCCCGAGCCATAGAGGTCAAGTAAATGTACAGTTTATGGGTTGGAACTCAAAAGCCATTTATTCTCCATATTTCGACAAGATACAAATCTCTGAAGTCACCGCTGACCACAGCAAAAATCCCAAACTGATAGCAGCTCTTATCTTTGAACATAACTATTGAGAAGGCAATTTGAAAGATTCATCATTTCCATTTAGCAAAACAACAATAGCTTCGCAGCTCAGGCCTACGACCTCCATCCCTAGCAGTGGGCTCTTAACCACTCCTCACCCCAGAACTTATTTAATTACCTCTCTTTTATTTTTGCGTGGAGTAATTAGAATTTTCGTGATAGTTCTATAGTATAAGCTCAAATATGGGGTTCAATTTAGTTAGGATAGGATGAGTTATCTGGGTATATTTATTTTTATAACTAGTTGTATTAGAAAGCCTTGAAATATATACTTAGCTTTTTGACTGCACACTGATTATTTTTAACCATCAATTTGGCACAATCTAGAAAAATATGTCCCCGGAAAGATAATGACAATGAAGAATTATTTAGATCAGGTTGGACTAAGGCATGCCTGTGGCTGATACCCTGTCATTCAGAACTGTAAGCCAAGCCATGCTGCTCTTCGTTAGGTTAGGATACCTTATCATGGCAGAGTGGCAGGATGAAAGCTGGGCACCCCATGATGTATTCAGAGGACAGTGCTTTTGGGGTTCATGCTATTCTTGCTCTCCATGTCTTTTGGTCATCAGGCAGCCATTTGTGCTTTGTAGAGACATGACACACTCTAGCCTTGTGTCTTCATTCTCTTCATCTTTACAATGGGTATAAGGTAAACTTGTGCACAAAATGCTCTCACACTGTGCCGGGCTGAGTTCTGGAGAAGTTTCAGTCACTGCTGTGATAGCCTATCACAGCTGGCAGATGGCCCGCAGTCGTTTCTCACGGGTATCAGGGTTCCTGTTATATCTGGCCCATTTGCTAATTTGCAAAGTCTAATCTGTTTGGGTCCTGCGTTAGAAATGAAGCAAAATGGAACTCGTGCAAGACGCACAGAGAGAAACCAAAAAAAAAAAAAAAAAAAAAAAAAAATCAAGCCAGGATAAATACAAGGATGGAAATGTTGAGAAAACAGAACAGCATTCCACAGCACAGTCTGGGTAGATTAATAGACTCGAAGATGCAATGGAGTCCAGACATCCTGCACCAAACACATCACAGCAAAACCTAGGTGTGGGGTTCAACCTGGGACTGGGAAGACTTCTTGAGACTCTCAAAGGCTTGCATGTTCTCCACAAGTAATAAACCCTCCAAGACTAGAATCTTGTAAATCATAAAATAAATGGGGACTGTGAGATGTTTAGAGATTGATTAAATACTTAGAGGGTCATGAGACAGCTGATCAGAAAAAGGCTTTGCCACACGACCAAGATCTCCTGAGTTCTGTCTTCTGGGGACACATGCTGTAAGGAGAGAACCAGCTCCCAAAAGTTGTCCTCTAACCTCCACAAGCATGGCTGTGCTCACACACACACACACACACACACACACACACACACACACACACACACACACACATTTTACAAAAAGACTCCGAGTGTATTTACTTAAGTAATACTCAAGAATTTCACTTTATCATTTTGTTTAGCTAGCTTGTATAGCTTTTATTTACCAGTAAATTATCGGTGAAATGATACATTAATTTTCTTGACTGCATTTATGTATGAATGTATATGCCAGATAAAAAAAGAGATGCCCAGTTAAACCTGAGCTTCAGGTAGACCCTTGTTAAGGGTTTAGAACAAGTATGTTCTAAATGCTTCACAGAGGTCCACTGTGTAGGACTATCTCCTGAGCCAAACTGCCACCACCTTCATCAGATTCCCGTGAGCCTGCTTGCCAAGAGCATCACAGCTGGGCTTTGTGGCTGCTTATGGTCCCCCAGAGAAGGAACCCTGGTTCTCCTTACCATTTGATGTAATTCTGCCCTAATTTCTTGTGGCTTTGGGAAAGGCTGGAGTGTACAGGTGTGGAAGAACTAGGGAGGGGTCTCCATCCATGTAGGCATGGTGCGATTATCATCCATCGTAAATACAGACTTCCAGGGTGGCTGCTTCAAGGCTACCAATGTTCCTGACGATAACTGCTCACATGTTTCTCTGTAAGAAACCTAATAAACTCCTTGGTTTTCCTGAGTGAACTTTCATGGATTTTAACCTCAGCTTGTTGTGGGAATTTAGGAGGTGAGATACTGTTCATATCTCCAGAGAAAGAATTTCAGCAAAATGTTGCAGGAAATAATAAAAATGACTATTTGTATGCCGCGCTACGCCGGGCACCATCGGGCCACATGGCTCCAGCGGGGTGTTCTCAACTCGGCGGTCTCTCGCCCAGAGCTCCCGAAATGTCTGTATCGGACTCGTTAAGTTCCCTTGGCAGGTTGCTGCCACACCAGCCCCACACAATGACTGCCCACTCTGTGGTCAGCTGCCACAACACCCAGCAACCCGGTAGAAACAAAACTCTAGAAACTTATAATTAATCATTCAGATTTATATATCAATAAATTCTCATCTCACAAGATGCCCACACAATAATTTCTAGGCCAACTGATACTGGTACAAGCTGCCCACCTAGATTAGACACGTTACCCCAATTATTTTATTCCTATATGAAATTATATCTACCTGTGGCTATGTAAATCTACGCTGAATCTGAATCATCCATTTTTTTTTTTTTTTTTTTTTTTTTTGGTTTTTCGAGACAGGCTTTCTCTATATAGCCCTGGCTGTCCTGGAACTCACTCTGTAGACCAGGCTTGCTTCCTCCTCCCTCACCTCAGTCTCTCTCTGTCTCTGCAACTCTTAGCTCCGCCTCTCTCTTTCCTGTCCAATCGCAGGCCTCCTGCGGCACTAATATTTTAAAGCAATTGGACAGGGAAAATCCTGCCAAAGCAAAATATGCATGTGTTCCTAAAAATAGCATTCTTCTTCTTCTTCTTTTTTTGTAAGTCTGAAATTCAAATTTACTTGGGAATTCTGTGGGTTATCCTGCAACTCAGGATCCCCGAATAAGCATGGTTATAGTAACACAAATAATAGATGGTAATTACTGGACATTTCAGGGGATAGGGTACTGCTGCAATACACATTATTTTATTTTAATTCACAAAGCAGTGGAGAGATATAAATCTCTTTTGGCTGTAAAATCAGGAAGATTAATTTCTTTTTATACATTCTATTTTTAGTTATCATTGCATCTGTGGGTGAAGTGTGCATGTATGTGCATGTGTATGCATTTATGTGCACATGTGCCCAGCACACAAGTGGAGGCCCTAAGACTATCTTGCAGAGTTGGTTCTCTTCTTTCACCTTCACAAGAGTTCCAGGGTTGGAGCTCAGTTCACCAAGTTGGAAGTGCCTTCACTGGCTGCACCACCTTGCAAGCTCAGGAAAACTAGAGTTTTCAGACAGCAAGTTAGCATGCGTACTCAGGTACATTAAATAATATACTTAATACGTTCTTATTAATCTCAGTCTATACCATGAATGTGTATCTGAGAAGGCAAATTCACCTGTGGTGGTGTTCTGTAGATATGTAGATATTTACATTCTGGCGGCAATAGTTTGTTGTCTTGTGATGTATTCACGAAACACAGAATTTTGTCTCCATTTTCTTTGACCCAGAAGCAAGAGCACAGCTGTGATCTCAGGTTTCTTAGTTACATGTAGGTATGTTGCTGGCTACCTCACTAGGTACTTGTTCTCCCCTGTAGCTGGAAGCCACTTTTAATGTGACTCAGAGAACAGCATTTGATTCTGGCTGTGCCCTAGTAAGATATCATAGCAGGTATTTCACTTTTCAGCTCATTCTAACTGAGGCTGTGAAGTCTGCTGAGGTGAACATTAGTTTACTGTGGTTCAAATGGCCACTCTCCAGGACTTAATCATTGGTGACTTGCCTCTTTCATTAAATATTAAGCATCGAGAATAGGTGAGGCTAATAAAACCACTTAAGAAGACGGGTGTAATCAGGACACTAATGATGGACTTTCAGAGCTTTAGATACACTCAGCCTGTGTGTATGGGGATTTGGGATTTAAATTTCATTTTTAAATTTCCCACAACTAATATATTTCAAATAGTTACTTATTCATTAGAAACCAAACTCCTTCCATCTAAATAAGAATAGGCTATTGATTTGGGGAGAAGATATTTTCAAGGATCAGACTTGAAAGGCTCAAACTCCCATTCCCTGACAACTCTCATGTTGTAATTGAGTTTCACTGATGACTGTGTTCTGGAAACATTTGCTAGCAGCACAAATTAATTGATTATTTATGAGTCTAAAAATGTCCAGCACTTTTGTCGTGTCTTACACTTAAACATTACTCTGAAGGATTTAGAGCAATGTAGTATTTCACCATCATTATCTAAGAGACCCTTCTCCTAGGAGATATTATCTTAGATAAAACAGTTTTGTTTTATTCTTCTTTAAAAGCTTGTTTTTAGCTGATTAACCTAAAAGCAGAAATAGTAGAAAAAGTTATAAAAAAAGTCTATAATTTTTGTTTGATATATTTAGCATATCTTACAAAAGCTTGGGAGATTCCTATAGTCATTCTGATGTTACTGGTGTTGAAATTTAATCTGCCTCACATAGATCCAGACAAAGCATCAGGATTTTATCTCTTGAGTACTAGTTTTATATTTGGAACTACATATACTGGAAACATTATTTTTAACTCATTGTACCTCGCATGGAAATGTAAAAGTAATCAATTGGATTATTTCTATTTTCTCTTAATCTTTAGGTTGTATATAAAGACGGTCTCATCTTCAATATATTGTGATCAGCGTTGGCAAGTATAGCTATTGTATGATATCAAGGTTCTATGAGGGCATAGAGTGAAGGCTTCTTTGATGTGAGAATCCAGCTGGATCTAGATGTCAGCCAGGCAGTCTTCAAAATGTACTGTTGAAATAGAATTGGAGTTCTTTTGAAACCAGTTTTCAACTGGTTTCCTCCAAGGAGGTATATTGCTTGCTGAGTGATGACCGGAAGCTTAGGAGCACACACAGTTTTGGTATGAATAACTCCAGTGTGGTGTGGTATAGAAGCCTCTCAAAGACTGTTTCTTTTCAGGGAAACTCTAATCTCCTCAGGACAATGAAATAGGTGATACTTAGGTTCACCAGGTTAATCTCACACAATCCTGTAAAAAAACAACACTTGTGTTTGTGCATTTTGCATGTATATCTTTGGGGGGAGGGCAGAAGTCAGAGGTCAGAGGTCAGAGATCAGAGGACAACTTCAGGTGGTTTTTTTTTATCAGGAGCTGTCCACTGTGGTTTTAGAGACAGGGTTGCTCACTGACTGGGCAAGGCTGGCTGACCAGGGAGCTTCAGGGATCCCATCTCCAACACCCGGGTGCTGGCATTACAGGTGCACCCCACCAGGCTAGGCATTTTTTGTGCTTTCTGGCTATTGACCTCAGGATTCTGTCTGTGAGCTAAGCACCTTACCAAGTGAGCTATATCTCCACCCACTCAAAGCAATACTTTGCAATAATCTATATGAGAAATTAATAAAAGAAGATTATTGAAGTGGAAACTTCTGGTTTGTTTGGAAAGTCAGTTATGTTAAATGATGTTTTGCTGGAGCAGACATATGTGAAAGAATGTTTTCATGAAGCAGACACAGGTGAGAGGATGTTTTGATAAAGCAGACACATAAAAGGATGCATGATAATACGACCCCACAGACTGTGGGAGACAAGCACTGAGCATTGGTTTGGTTTGGTTTGCTCTGCCTCACTATTCTTCACTAACTCCATGCATGTGTTAGTTGGCCTCACATAGAGTTGTTAGCTCTGTTTGTGGTAATGCCAAAGAACTGCTCCTGAGGTTCCTGCAGTAGCTCACCACTTCTGTGGCCTTGCCTCAGGCTGGTTGGTGAGCCTTGTGGTTTCTTCAGGATTGAACTACAGCTGCTGGTTCGTGCCTGATGTCTGCCTGCTGAAAGGACTGGACTGTAGCTGCCAGTTCATGTGTGCTATCTGCCTGCCAAGAGGACTGGTCTGCAGCTGCTGAGTTGTATTTGGTGTTTGTTATGGGACTGAACTACTGAGAAAGAAGATAGAGCTCACCCCCAAAGAACTATTGCTAAATAGGCCCACTCTCCCCATATCCTAATAACTTTTCTCTTTCACTACCTTTGCTGGATAGTGGGCTAGAGAAGAGGTTGAACTCTTATTAAAAGTAGGTTGCAAAAAAAAATGTACGCCCACAGATTATCAACTAGTGCCTCTATCAGACAATGGAGCAGAGCACCGTAAGCAAGGTGGATGAGTCAATGCTGGAATAAGAACAGCGTCTGTGGAAGCTTGCCTTTCTTCCTCTCCTGTCTTAAAGGAGAACTTTAAGGATTGCCAATTGATGGTCTATAGATACTATTTCAACGTTTGAAGAGGCAAACCAACAAAAGATGATGTATGAGTCTAACTGCTGGCTATAATCTTCTCTAAGTTAAAAATTATTTGGTAACATCATCCACATTGGCATCTTTTATACCCCTGTTCCCACTCAACTCCTCCCATGTTCCCCCATTTCTCTAAAATGTATGATCTCTTCTTTAATAATTAATGTTGACATATATCCATATTAGCTACGCATATGAGTCCAATTTGCGTTGCCACATGGATATGTATTTATGGTGGAGCACTTAGGTTTAGGGGTACATCTTTGAGGAAAACTGGCCCTCCTTCCCTCATCAGCCATTGTCTGCCTATAGGTCTTTGCTTAGAGGCACAGTCTTGGTTATAAGAGAGGTAAGACTACAAATGTTCTTTATTTCACAAGAGAGAACTATTTAAAGTGCCTTATATGAAAGGGACGGATATGTCCTCAAACTTCACCTCAAATTCTCTACTCTTCATGTTCTCATGAAATTAGGATGAATTGTTGCTGATGGCAATTAGACCTTCTCAACAAAGCTGTTGTCATGGAAATCCAGATCACACACAAAGGGAGAATGGTATAATAAAAATCTACATATTCATTTCTCAGCTCTGGGAGTTGTCAGTACACCAGAATTGTGAATTTACGTTCAGCCTTCTTCTTAGCATCTTCCTGCCCTGTTTATACCCAGTAGCAAGAATTATATTGCTTTTATTTCTATAAGCATTTCACTTTGAATTTCCAACAGATAAAAATGATATCAATTTGATAGTAGTGTCAAATATCCAGGTAATTTCCAAACTTCCTCATTTCTTTTAGTTTATTTTACAAAAGAACAAATGCTGTCTGTACACTGTAGCCAAGCAGTGACCTCTAAACAACAGGCTTCTTTCTTATATAGTGACCTTGGCCTTTCTTGGGAGGTTAAGACAGTGTTGTTAGATTAATGTTTGATTTATGCAACACCAAGTACAACAGTCAATTGTATAATAATGTGGTCTGAATTGCTGACTAGGAAAAATCTAGATTTTTATTGCTTCCCACCTCTATCCCGAAGTTTTCTTACATGTATGTAGAAACTGCACTCTGAGAGTTGAAAGTATTGCCATTGCTAAGGGTCTTGTGGGAATTCCTCTTGCTGTTAATATTTTTATGTCATGCTCGACCTTCTTGTGCAGAGCACTGGTTGTGAAAATGACATTTGGGCTGCCCTATCTTTGCCTTCCCTGACCCACTATGAATATGGAGGGTGAGAACTGATGAGAGATGTTTAACAGGCACTGACACTGCAGTCCAGTGGTAGAGGCTTAGACACATGTGTGTGTTACAGGATGAGATAAAAGATGCAAACTATTTTTCTTTTTTCAAACCAACATGTGCACTTAATCAGCATGATTCTGCAACAGATACACATTTTTTGTTTATTCTTTTTTTTTTTTTTATGGGAGGACTGAAATTGTAACATCCTGCCTGCAGTTGAATCCTCTGTAACATGCTTTGCAACTGAAGTTCTTCCATAAATATATTTCCCATTAAAGTTCTGAACAGCAGGTGACAGACAGAGAAGGTAGCACCCCATGCCTTTGTCATCTAAAACCAGAAGCCCAGATAATACCTCCATCACTCTTCACATGTGTCAGACACTGCTTCAAATACCTGATTGGCATTCATTTATTTGATCTTCATGATATCCTTAAGGTTGCTTATATTAAATCTCTGTTTTACAAGTGATTGACACGTAAGTATTTGTCATAGAGCTGGGGATTAAGTGGAGGCACTCTGGCTCTAAAACTTTAATCCGCTACTCTATACGGTTCATAAACATAAAGTACAGCAGTGATTACCCATAATTGAGAACGGAACTGATTACAGGAAACATGAAGGTGTTGGGTGTAGAGCTGACTCTATTAATTAAATGAGTGTGTTGATGTATGCGTGTACATTGTATGTGTCTGAGGCTATAGGAGAACATCAGATGTCTAACACTAACATTGTCAACCTGATACTCTTGAGGCAGAGTCTTCACTGAGCCTGGAGCTAGGCTGGTGACAAGTAAGCTCCAGTAATCTTCCTGTCTCCTTCCTGTTACATTACTGGGGCTATAGACTTGCGTGGCCACATCTGACTTCTCATGTGGGTTCTGGGGACTCTGTGCTTGGGCAATGAACTTTCTTGTCTAATGAGCCATCTCCCTAACTATGATTTATATCACCATAGCTAGTAAGAGGAGCCTTGATGATTACTAGCACAGAGAAATTGGGTGCAGTTGAGGTTATGGGTGAACTTACCTGACCTGGTCATTATTTCACACACACACACACACACACACACACACACACACACACACACACACACACACACATGCACACATGCGTGCAAGGGGAGTGGGACGGTATGAATGCTATTAAGCTGCCCACTCTTTTCTGTCTGTCTCTTGTTTATTTCTCTGCTCTGAGCAAAGGCTATAAAGTCTGGACTGGTGCTTTGTTATATCTCATTAAGGCATTTTCATGCATGATGCTTGTTCAAATTGAGGTCTCCTTGAAGGGACAGGTGCTGGTTACTTCTAGTTCACCACAACATCAATGTAGTCTCTTCAGAATCTTGTTTGTATGCAGGAATGCTGTGAAAACAGAAGAAATCTCAACTGAGTATGCCCACTTGCTCAATTGTCACAGGAGGCTAAGTTACCCATTGAGAATAGGTCCAGATGTAAGCTTGACAAAAATGGACAGGCATGAAAACAGCCCTTTGTTTATAGAAAAGCGATCCTATTAAAGAAGCACAAAATGAGTTCCTCACAGTACAGAATATCAATTTGATTAACAAAACAACAGCAGCAGCAGCAGCAGCAGCAACAACAACAACAACACACTTAAAGAGAACTAACTTTCCCTCTCCTATCAGCAGTCAGTTACCAATAGCTCCTCAGCTAGGGGTGAGACTTCATGTCCCTTCCTGCCTGTTCCAGTGGAAACCCAACAATGTATGGGCAGCACAAATTGGATTTGATGGTTTTTAAAAACTTGAAGACATAAAGTCAGGTTGATAGGAAAAGGGAAGGATCTTTGGGAATAGTTGGGGGAGAGATGAGTATGATCGAATTACACTGTATGAAATTCTCAAAGAATTAATAAGATTATTGTGAAAATACGTTTAAAATAAAAAAGATGTCAATGGGCTAGGCATATATGTATGTATGTATGTATGTATGTATGTATGTATGTATGTTACACTCCAGATTTTATTCCCCTCCTGGTCCACCCTCTGACTGTTCCACATCCCATACCTCCTCCCTGCTCCCCTATCTCCACAAGGGTGTCCCAACCCTGCCCCCAGCTCCCACCCCACCAGAACTCTCAACTCCCTGGGGCCTCCCGTCCCTTGAGGGTGAGGTGCATCTTCTCTGACTGGACCCAGACTTGGCAGTCCTTTGCTGTATATGTGTTGGGGGCCTCATATCAGCTGGTGTATGCTGCCTGGTTGGTGGTTCAGTGTCTGAGAGATCTCGGGGGTCCAGATTAATTGAAACTGCTGATCCTTCTACAGGGTCCACCTCCTCCTCAGCTTCTTCCAACTTTTCCCTAATTCAACCACAAAGGTCAGCAGCCTCTGTCCATTGATTGGGTACAAATATCTGCATCTGACTCAGCTGCTTGTTGGGTCTTCTGGAGGGCAGTCATGCTAGGTCCCTTTTGTGAGCGTTCCATAGCCTCAGTAATAGTGTCAGGCACTTGGGCCTCACCTTGAACTGGATCCCACTTTGGACCTGTCACTAGACCTTCTTTTCCTTAGACTCCTCTTCATTTCCGTCTCTGCAGTTCTTCCAGATAGGAACAATTATGGGTCAGAGTTTTGACTGTGGGTTGGCAACCTGGTTCCTCCCTTGATGCCCTGACTTTCTGCTGGAGGTGGGCTCTACAAGTTCCCTCTCCCCACTGTAGGGCATTTTATCTAAGGTCCCTCCTTTTGAGTCCTGAGAGTCTCTCACCTCCCAGGTCTCTGGTACATTTTGGAGGGTCCCCCCCAACCTCCTACCTCCTGAGGTTGCCTGTTTCCATTCTTTCAGCTGGCCCTTGGGGCTTCAGTCCTTTTCCCCACCCAATACCAGAGCAGGTTTCTCCCTCCCCCCCCCATCCATCTTCCCTCCCTGGTCCCTCCCTCCCCATCTGTGATTACTTTCTTCTCCCTCACAAGTGGGAGTGAGGATATAAGTGGTTGGTTCTATATGACATTAGAGCTTTAGTAAACTGGTACAGAGAGAGTTAAGGATAATGACCACAGTGTATTTGTAATGCCAATCAGAGTGGAGGAGAAAGAAGGTAAAGACTAGAGATTGGTCGAGAGTATCTGAAGACATGGCAGACTGGTCCATTCATGTTGACATCTGAGGCATGGGGTATAGAGTGACATTGTGGTTGGGAGAGGGGTGAATGTTTGCAACTAAAATCTAAAGGCAACGCAGATATAGTTTGAATAGGTCTAGAGAGAACCCTTTTGAAAGCTGTGGTTCAAGTAGACAGGAGGGACGCCCACTAACTCAAGAGTGATGGATGCATGTGCAACTCAACTGAAAAGCCATTCCACCACAAGATAGTGGGTGGAGAGATGGCTCAATCACTGAAGACTAAAAGGAACCCCCTACTTTATAGCAATGGGAAATCTGAGCCCACACATGAAACCCCAGGGTTGTCTTCTGATCAGAGGAGGAACTCTAGTAGCGGAGTGAGCGTGAAGAGAGTGGTTTATGATGGTGACTGACACAGGCCTCAGGCCCGTGACCACCCCTGAGTTCCCTCCTTGACTTTGTCCACTGATGAGTATGGTGATTTGAGTACCAAATGCTGTGTCTGCTGAGACTACTTTTGGTTTTTCACAAAAATGGTTATTATAATAATGGTAGTAGTATTTTAGAAAGTTGTGTGTAGAAATGTGTCTGTGTGCCTCTGTGTGTGTGTGTGTGTGTGTGTGTGTGTGTGTGTAGGTCAGAGGACAACTTTGTCCAGTCAGTTCTCTCCTACCTTTATGTGGAATCTGGGGGTGAACTCAGCTCACCAGGCTTATAAGGTAAGTGCTTTTTCCCCGCTATGCCACTTTGCCAGTCCTATTTTTAGTTACTGTGTTAGATATTTTTTATATAGTTGTGACCCAATACCAGACAAGAGGTAACTAAGGGGGAAAAGGTTCTTTGGATGTCTTAAAGTTTGAGGAGGATACAGTCCATCCTAGTGTCAAGCTCATGGCAATAAGAGCCTTCCTTGGTAGCAGGGGTATGCAGCCATGATTCCACACCTGCTTCCATTAGGTGTAGTAAAAAGCAGAGAGGAGACAGGAAGTTGGGCAGAAATATGAAAACTTCAATATCCATCCCCAGTGGCTGACTTTCTCCAGAAAGACTCTGTCCCCTAAAGGTTTCATAACTTCCCTAAACAACAACACTCGCTGGGGACCAACTGTTTAAAGATTGGAGCCTATAGAGGAAGTTCTATATTCAGACTACATTCTGCTTCAAATGTATAACCAATTAACCATGTCAATGGTATAAAACAGAATTGATACTCTATTTAGAATATCTGGTCATTCACAGGAGACTAGAGGAGTAAGTACCAAGTTCTGGACCCTGTGTGACCAAGACTGTTGATCCATTCTCAGTGACTTGATGGCTGCTGTTTTCTAGGTCTCTGAGGAGTGTTTGGGTTATCCAAAGTTGATTTTCAAATCTATTGTTAAAATAATTTCAAATAGGGGCTGGAGAGATGGCTCAGTGGTCAAGAGCACTTGCTGCTCTTCCAAAGATCTGGGTTCCATTGCCAGTACCCACATGAAAGCTCACAAGAGTTCATAACTCCACTTCCAGGGGATTTAATACCCTCATTCAGCCTTCATTGGCACTGGGAACACACATTGTGCATATACACACAAGTAGCCAAAACACTCCTTGAAATAAAATAAAACCAGGTAAGTCTTAGATTTTTTTTTAAAGCAATCCAAGTTACTAACTTATAAACAGAAAGGAATAAAAATAAATCAACCAGATTCAGCTCATTTTTGAGCTAGAGTATACTTTTGAACCAATAAATTACCTCAGCAAGAGATAAGACCATATTAACCCCAAACAAAATTAAATATGCAGGTAAAATGCTTTGAAATGCCATTTTGCATAGGTCTAAATAAAGGCCATTTGCTGGTTTTGTGAGGGAGGCAGATGCAGTTCATGGTGAGGCAGCCTTTGAGCCCTTTCGCATGACTTGGCTATTTTTAGATTTCTGAGTCATTCTGTCTTCTATACTAACCAGTTTTCAATTCCATATTCTCTATTCATGAGGGACATTATATATTAACCAGCCCAGGTTTCATTGTGGGGTTTAATACTCCAAGCAAACAAGCCATATATTCATTCTTAGTCTTAGCAAAACCTTCAGACAAGTTGAGTGGAAATAAAACGTTTGGGTCTCGTACACTGCAGATTTTCTGATGAGTGATGCCAGGAAACCCTGGCATGCATAATATTGCGTACTTGTTTTGATTCACTTTGATTGTCTTTTTAACGATCCAAATCCCAAAGCAACAGGAATACTTATGAAAGGCACAGAAGTGTGGATAACACAGGATGAGCCAAAAGCCCCTGCCAATGTTTTCTCCAGCAGACTAACATAGCTAAGAGACAGAGGGGAGAGGTTCTTGGAGACCTCCAGTAATACATGTGATATCCCTCAAAGGGGAAGAGTAATAGAGTAATAAAATCTTCATTCATGGTGTCATTAAAGGAGCCCAGAAGTGTAGGTATGAAAAGGATGATGAGGGGGGTTGGAGTGAAATTTGGGATTCATCTCCATGGTCGTTGGTGAATTCAGCAGAGGAAGGGAGATAAGGGTCCCTGAGAGGTCTCTGGGGAGGAGCCTTTCTGACCCACACTGTTGAAAAGGTCTGTTCATTAGACCCATCGTCTTTGAGGAGAGTGAATGTGTTTTATTCTCGCCAAGCCTCTAATGTCCAACAGCCTGCCTGATATATGACAGATGTTCAGTACATATTCACTGAGCAGAAAGAAACCTCAGTTGGTGGCTCAAACAGAGCAGCAATGCGGTGTCACCATATTGTCCTAGGAGAGGCAGCATCTTGTTAGAGTAAAGCATCTCCAGCCATACCTCTGCTCTGAAAACCCCAGTGAAGACAGAACTGAGCCTGACTCTGTCTTTACCTTGCTGTGATTTGAATATGGGTTGTTCCTATGGACACACATGTAGAGACTGACTTCCTTCATGCAATGGTATGGAGAGGCAGTGAGGCCCTTTGGAGGTCACTGGGTCATGGAAGCTCCACACTTGGGAAGGGATTAACATACTTCCTTCAAGGGTGGTTAGTTATCACCAACATGGGCTGTTAGAAGGTACCCAGCCCCTTTAGTCTGTTTTCTTTCATTGCTGTTTTCCTGTCTGCTCTTTTCCTGTATGCAAAGCCTGCCTTTCACTAGAAGCTAAGCAGATATCAACCCTGTACATGTGAGCTTCCAAAATATGAGTCCACATGAGCCTCTCCCCTTTATAAATTCCCCAGTCTGTAACATTCTGCTAGGGTAATGACAGGCCTTCTGCTCCTTGCATTTCTGTCTAGATGGAGGATCTTAGTTTGAAGCTATAGGGTGAAAATGGTGGATAAGGCTGCCCTGACATGTACTAATATTGCCTGTAGGCAGATTCCTGGATCTGGCTGGCCAGCAACCCTAGCTGAATTGGTGAGTTCCAGGCCAGTGAGAGACCATGTCTCAAAAAGACAAAGCAGATACTTTTCTGAGATACAGCACTTGGGGTTGACCTTAGGTATCCCATGTATGAGTACACACACGTGCACACACACACACACACACACACACACACACACACACACACACACACACACACACACACATGGTCCATATGCAATATATTCAGCAGAAGCTGCCCATGTATTGGAGGCTTGATCAGAACTCTTATAGAGCCCCAGTTAATTGCCCTGCAAAGAAAGGACAACTAAAAATGTCATCCTGACTGTGTGAACACAGGTTTTTGGTGTTAATTGTGGAAGGAACTGTTAGCAGGTGTAATCAGCTTCCTGACCCCAGCTTAAATAATTCAGTTTATCATAGCAAGATATCTGAGCCAAAGTGATTCTTCTTGAACTAATGTTATACGTGCCAGGGCTACATAGGAATGGGGTGGGAGGTTAGCTTGTGTTGAGTCTGAGGATGAAATACACACACACACACACACACACACACACACACACACACACACACACACACACACACTTGCATAGGTCTCAAAATTCCCAATATCTCATAGCATTCTAACATCTACGGCCAGATACACTTCATAGACTACTGTATCTGATGCCCTTTAGCAGATTTTATTTAGCCATGATTCTTTCAAACTCAAAGAACACTTTTACTTCTTTACCTGGTGCATTTTGTGCCAGTCCTTCCAAGCAGCCCTCTTCCTTTCTATCCAGTGATAAGGCTGTGGTCTTATGAGTCTGTTGGTTAAAAGGATCCCTTAAGACCAGGGTTAACTTTCTTAAGGTTATAGGACCTGGCTTTTGGAATTTAGTTTACCACTGCAGAGCAACTTTGGCACCAGAGAGATCGTATTAACAACTTGGTTACAATACACTTTGTATTTACAGCTATAGTTTCCACTATGTTCTGTTTCTAAGAAGCCTCTAACTGTATTGTACTTACCTATAAGTACAGATTCTATGAAATCCATCATTATTAGAACTAAACATATAGCCCAGTGATCCAGTTTTCTGATTCAGTGCAATTAAGTACCTGAGTTCAGAAGAAAATTAACAGAGTGGAAAATCAATAAATAAACAAAATTCACACTAGGGGTTATTTTCTTTTCTTTAAATATATATATATAAAATAGACATGTATCCACCAGTGTTTTCTTTCATTGCTTGACTATTTTGTTCAGTATCACTTATCAGATTCACCCCTGCATTATGTAAATATCATATTTATAGGCCTAAGATTTGTATGTTTTAATTTTACCAATGACCACACTGTAACTAGTCTCCAATAATACAGTTGGATATTGTAAGCACATACTGATAAACATGTGTTTCACTTTAAACAGGTGTTGCTCCTCTGTCCTGTCACCTACTCCTAAAAGTTCTGCAAACATCCTCTTTTTGTGTCTCTTAGGACCCAAGGCCGAGATAGCTCAGTGCAGTAGAAATAGGTGAGTCAATGAAACAGAGGAGAGTGGGGTCTAGGAAGCCCTGTGCATATCATCACAAAATCAACTTATTAAAAAAATGAAGTTAGGAGCTAGAGAAATGGCTCCAGTTAAGAGCACTTGTTGCTTTTCCAGAGAGCCCAGGTTCATTTCCCAGAACCCATGTGGTAGCTCACAACCATCTGTAACTCTAGTCCCAGGGGATCCAATGGCCTCCTCTGGCTTCTGTGGGCATCAGATAATTGCCGGTGCTGCATGGATATGCATATAGGCAATGCACCCATACACATGAAATGATAGAATTTTAAAATTTAAAACAAAACAAAACAAATGAGCCACAAGAGGACTCCCAAACCCCAGGCTCATGGTATGGTATAAGCCACACTGGAGCCACAGGTTCAGCTGCAGAGACACCAGCGTAACTAACTTCTAGTTCATTGCAGTACTGGAACACACACACACACACACACACACACACACACACACACACACACACACACACACACCTGGCTTGAGATTTAAGACACTAGTGAGACATGTAGCACATGTAGAAGTAAGTACATGTAACAGTCGGAGCATGCTTCAGAATTTGCACATTGCGCAAATGGATCAAAAAGCCCAAGGAATGGGACATAGAATCCTCAACTTTTGTACTTTGGGGCAACTGAGATGTTGTAGTTCTCCCTTTTTGAATGAATCTTCTCTGCTTGCTGTTTCTGTCTACGTCCAGCTCCTTGTTTGTTCCAGGATGTGGTATGAATATGCTTGGGCCATGGGAAGTGGCATTATTAGGAGATGTGGCTATGTTGGAGTAGGTGTGGCCTTGTTGGAGTGGGTATGGCCTTGTTGGAGGAAGTGCATCACTGGGCTGTGATGTCCTGTGCTCAAGCTCCACCCAGTGTGGGAGAGAGTCTCCTCCTGGCTATCTGCAGAAGCCAATCTCCTGGTTGCCTTTGGATCAAGATGTAGAACCCTCCGTTCCTCCATCACCATGTCTTGACTACCCGCTGCCATGCTTCCTGCCATGGCAATAATGGACTGAATCTCTGAACCTGTAAGCCAGCCCCAATTAAATGTTTGCCTTTATAGGAGTTGCCTTGGTCATAGTATCACTTCACAGCAATGACACTCAAACTAAGACACCAGCTGTTAGCTGATGTCACAAAAGCATTCACACATCCTGAGCATAGGAATCACATGGGCCTGTTAAACACTGGACTCTTCTCAGGTTCCAATGCAGTGGTGTGGGGGCACAGTAGCAGAAAATTGCCCTGGTGGGTCTCAGCGGCACAGCATGCATTTCAGCATTCATCAAGGACGTCATGAGTGCTTTGGGAAGACGTCTGTCCATTCATTAACGAAATTAGCACATGGTTGCTTCACTAGCTCTATAAAACACCATGATGTCAGAACCTGGTGGTATGAAGAAGCTTCATTAGTACAGGCAAGATACAAAAGGAAAGGCCACCTTTCCCCTTAAATTCCTCCCTGTTGGAAGTTAATTAGGAAAAAACGGAGTTTTCCTCAGATAATGTCTTTGCAGGAGCCAGAGAGACATGTCAGTAGTTATGTGTACTTGCTGTTCTTGCAGAGGACCAGGGTTCATTTCCCAATATTTCCAAGGTAGGGCTTACAACTGTCAGTGATACCAGTTACAGAAGGTCCAGCACTCCTGACTGACCTCTGAGGCATGCAGATAGAGCACTTACATCTAAGATGACGGAACACCAATCACACACATATATTTAACTTGTCTTTGCAATGTCCACTTTGTGAGTAGAGGTCCACTTACTGAGATTGTTACATTTGGAAGAAATAGTCGTTCTGATGGTTGGTTTTACTGTCAGCTTGCCACTAATGAGAAGCACCTGAGTAGGAAGCCTCAACTGAGGAATTGTCCTGATTGCCTTAATGGTTGTGCAAAGATGCACCTCAAATGTGGGTGGCATCTTCTGCTAGCAGCACGGACTAAAAAGGGTATGGCAGAAGGAAGATTATTTGCCTTTTTCTTGCTTGGTTCTCCTTCTTGCCTGAGTTGATCACCTGGATGTTGTTGCTGCAGCTGCTGCTGCTGAAGAAGGAGGAGGAGGAGAAGGAGCAGGAGGAGGACAAAGAAGAGGATGGTGATGATGAAGATGAGGATGAGGAGGAGGAAGAGGAGGAGGAGGAGGAGGAGGAGGAGGAGGAGGAGGAGAAGGAGAAGGAGAAGGAGAAGGAGAAGGAGAAGGAGAAGGAGAAGGAGAAGGAGAAGAAGAAGAAGAAGAAGAAGAAGAAGAAGAAGAAGAAGAAGAAGAAGAAGAAGAAGAAGAAGAAGAAGAAAAGAAGAAGAAGAAACTACTGATGCTGATTCTTTCCCTGATATTAGAACCAGTTTCCAGGTTTCAATCACTGATTGAGGAACAGTAGTTCTTCAGGACCCCATACCCTAGATATTCAGGGCAAGATTGAGACTGCTGTGGTATTCAGCCTCATAGATTGAGCAACTACCAGCTTCTAGGACCTTCAGGCATGTTAGATACCTGTTGTTACTATTTCATCATATATATGTGTGCGTGTATGTGTGGTGAATATATATATTCATATTCATACATATAATATTCATATATTCACATATATTCATCGTATCTTGCTCTGTTGCTCTATATAACTCTGATGAATATGGTAACTTACCAAGCAAAGCTAATGCTCTAAAATATTTAGTTAGACTTTAAAATTTGTTGCCTCAGATCATGAAGTTTTTATTCATAATTCTAATTGGCTTTTTCTAAGAGTTTCCCATGCCCACCAACATAATTTTTTTCCTCTGTGTCTAAAATAACATAGCACTTCTCTCTCTCTCTCTCTCTCTCTCTCTCTCTCTGCATCTGTTTTTATTAGCTGTTAAATATTTTCAGAAAAAATTGAGATTTAGTGATTTATGGTGGTAGACATTACTTCCTGAACTTGGCTTCATTGTCTATGCTTAGTTTCTTTCTTTCTTTCTTTCTTTCTTTCTTTCTTTCTTTCTTTCTTTCTTTCTTTCTTTCTTTCTTTCTTTCTTTCTTTTTTTTTGATATTTTATTTACATTTCAAATGCTTTCCCCTTTCCAGGTCTCCCCTTTGGAACCCCCCTAACTCCTTCCCCTCCCCTTGCCTCTATGAGGGTATTCCCCCCCCCACTCCCATCTTCCCTTCCTGGCATTCTCCTATACTGGGGCATCTAACACCCTCAGGCCCAAGGGCCTCTCCTCCCACTGATGGTCAACAAGGCCCTCTTCTGCCACATATGTGGCCAGCACCATGGGTCTCTCCGTGTATATTCTTTGATTGGTGATCCAGTCTCTGGGAGCACCAGGGGTTCAGGCCAGTTGACACTGTTGCTCCCTCCATGGGGCTGCAAACTCCCTCAGCTCCTTCAGCTCCTTCTTCAGTTCCTCCATCTGGGATCCCACGCTCAGTCCAACAGTTGTGAATTGAATCTTGGTCATTCCGAACTTTTAGGCTAATATTCACTTATTAGTGAATACCATGAATTAGTGAATTAGTACATACCGTGTTCGTTTTTTGTGACTGAGTTACCTCACTCAGGATGATATTTCAAGTTCCATCCATTTGCCTGTGAATTTCATGAAGTCATTGTTTTTAATAGCTGAGTAGTACTCCATTGTGTAAATGTACCACATTTTCTGTATCCATTCCTCTGTTGAGGGACATCAGGGTTGTTTCCAGCTTCTGGCTATTATAAATATGGCTGCTATGAGCATAGTGGAGCATATGTCCTTATTACATGTTGAAACATTTTCTGGGTATATGCCCAGGAGAGGTATAGCTGGGTCTTCAGGTAGTATTATGTCCATTTTTCTGAGAGTCTGCCAAACTGATTTCCAGAGTGGTTGTACTAGCTTGCAATCCCACCAGCAATGGAGGAGTGTTCCTCTTTCTCCACATCCTCGCCAGCATCTGCTGTCACCTGAGTTTTTGATCTTAGCCATTCTGATTGGTGTGAGGTGGAATCTCAGGGTTGTTTTAATTTGCATTTCCCTGATGACTAAGGATGTTGAACATTTCTTTAGGTGCTTCTCAGCCCTAAGAGTTTCCTCAGTTGAGAATTCTTTGTTTAGTGCTATTCCCCATTTTTTGATAGGGTTATTTGGATCTCTGGAGTCTAACTTCTTGAGTTCTTTGTATATATTGGATATTAGCCCACTATCAGATGTAGGATTGGTAAAGATCTTTTCCCAATCTGTTGGTTGCCGTTTTATCCTATTGACTGTGTTCTTTGCCTTACAGAAGCTTTGCAATTTCATGAGGTCCCATTTGTCTATTCTTGATCTTAGAGCATAAGTCATTGGTGTTCTATCCAGGAACTTTCCCCCTGTGCTCATGTGTTCGAGACTTTTCCTGACTTTCTCTTCTATTAGATTCAGTGTATCTGGTTTTATGTGGAGGTTCTTGATCCAATTGGACTTGAGCCTTGTACAGGGAGCTAGGAATGGATCAATTTGCATTCTTACATGTCGACCGCCAGTTGAACCAGTACCATTTGTTGAAAATGCTGTCTTTTTTCTACTGGATGGTTTTAGCTCCTGTGTCAAAGATCAAGTGACTGTAAGTATGTGGGTTCATTTCTGGCTCTTCAATTCTATTCCATTGATCTACCTGTCTGTCACTGTACCAATACCATACAGTTTTTATCACTACTGCTCTGTAGTACAGCTTGAGGTCAGGGATGCTGATTCCCCCAGAAGTTCTTTTATTGATGAGAATAGTTTTTGCTATCCTGGGTTTTTTTGTTATTCCAAATGAAGCTGAGAATTGCTCTTTCTAAGTCTATGAAGAATTGAGTGGGAATTCTGATGGGGATTGCATTGAATCTGTAGATTGCTCTCAGTAGGACAGCCAGTTTTACTATATTAATCCTGCCAATCCATGAGCATGGGAGAGCTTTCCATCTTCTGACGTCTTCTTTGATTTCTTTCTTCAGAGACTTGAAGTTCTTGTCATACAGATCTTTCACTTGTTTGGTTAGAGTCACACCAAAATACTTTATATTGTTTGTGACAATTGTGAAGGGTGTCATTTTCCTAATTTCTTTCTCAGCCTGTTTATCCTTCGAGTATAGGAAGGCTACTGATTTGTGTGAGTTAGTTTTATATCCGGCCACTTTGCTGAAGGTTATCAGCTGCAGGAGTTCTCTGGTGGAGGTTTTCAGGTCACTTAAGTACACGATCATATCATCTGCAAAGAGTGATATTTTGATTTCTTCCTTTCCAATTTGTATCCCTTTGATCTCCTTTTGTTGTCTAATTGCTCTAGGTAGAACTTCAATTACTATATTGAATAGATAGGGGGAGAGAGGGCAGCCTTGTCTAATCCCTGATTTTAGTGGGATTGTTTCAAGTTTCTCTCCATTTAGTTTGATGTCTGCTACTGGTTTGCTGTATATTGCTTTTACTATGTTTAGGTATAGGCCTTGAATTCCTGATCTTTCCAAGACTTTTATCATGAAGGGATGTTGAATTTTGTCAAATGCTTTTTCAGCATCTAATGAAATGACCATGTGGTTTTTTTCTTTGAGTTTGTTTATGTAGTGGATTACACTGATGGATTTCCAGGTATTGAAGCATCCCTGCATCCCTGGGATGAAGCCTACTTGATCATGGTGAATGATCATTTTGATGTGTTCTTGGATTCGGTTTGCAAGAATTTTATTGAGTATTTTTGCATCGATATTCATAAGGGAACTTGGTCTGAAGTTTTCTTGTATTGTTTGGTCTTTGTTGGTGAGGATTTTGTACCAGTGTAATTGGTGCCTCATAGAATGAATTGGGTAGTGTTCCTTCTGTTTCTATTTTGTGGAATAGATTAAGAGTATTGGTATTAGGGCTTCTTTGAAGGTCTGATAGAATTCTGCACTAAACCCATCTGGTCTTGAGCTTCTTTTGGTTGGGAGACTTTTAATGACGGCTTCTATTTCTTTAGGGGTTATGGGATTGTTAAATGGTTTATCTGATCCTGACTTAACTTTAGTGTTTTGTATCTGTCTAGAAAATTGTCCATGTCATCTAGATTTTCCAATTTTGTTGAGTATAGGCTTTTTTTGGTAGGATCTGACATTTTTTTGAATTTCCTCAGCATCTATTGTTATATCTCCCTTTTCATTTCTGATTTTGTTAATTTGAATACTGTCTCTGTGCCCTCTGTCTGGCTAAAGGTTTGTCTATCTTGTTGATTTTCTCAAAGAACCAGCTCCTGGTTTTGTTGAATCTTTGTATAGTTCTTTTTGTTTATACTTGGTTGATTTCAGCCCTGAGTTTGATTATTTCCTGCCTTCTATTCCTCTTGGGTTTATTAACTTATTCTTGTTCTAGAGCTTTCAGTTGTGTTGTTAAGCTGCTAGTGTATGCTCTCTCCAGTTCCCTTTTGGAGGCACTCAGAGCTCTGAGTTTTCCTCTTAACACTGCTTTCATTGTGTCCCATAAGTTTGGATATGTTGTACTTTCATTTTCATTAAATTCTAGGAAGTCTTTAATTTCTTTCTTTATTTCTTCCTTGACCAAGTTATCATTGAGTAGAGCATTGTTCAGCATCCATGTGTATGTGGGCTTTCTGTTGTTGTTGTTGCCATTGAAGACCAGCCTTATTCTGTAGTGATCTGATAGGAAGCATGGGATTATTTCAATCTTCTTGAATCTGTTGAGGTTTGTTTTGTGACCAATTATATGGTCAATTTTGGAGAAGGTACCATGAGGTGCTGAGAAGAAGGTATATCCTTTTGATTTAGGATGAAATGTTCTATAGATATCTGTTAAATCCATTTGGTTCATAACATCTGTTAGTTTCACTGTCTCTATTTAGTTTGTGTTTCCAAGATCTGTCCATTGATGAGAGTGGGGTGTTGATGTCTCCCACTATTATTGTGTGAGGTGCAATGTGTGCTTTTAGCTTTAGTAAAGTTTCTTTTATGAATGTCGGTGCCCTTGCATTTGGAGCATAGGCATTCAGAATTGAGAGTTCTTTTTGGTAAATTTTTTCTTTGATGAGTATGAAGCGACCTTTCTTATCTTTTTTGATGACTTTTGGTTGAACGTGGATTTTATCTGATATTAGAATGGCTACTCCAGCCGGTTTCTTGGGTCCATTTGCCTGGAAAATTGTTTTCCAGCCCTTTCCTCTGAGGTTGTGTTTGTCTTTAACTCTGAGGTGCATTTCCTGTATGCAGCAATATGCTGGGTCCTGTTTATGTATCCAATCTGTTAGTCTATGTCTTTTTATTGAGGAATTGAGTCCATTGATGTTAAAAGATAATAAGGAATATTGATTGTTGCTTCCTGTTAGTTTTGATGTTATTTTTATGTTTGTATGGCTATCTTCTTTTGAGTTTTTTGAAAGATTACTTTCTTGCTTTTTCTAGGGTGTAGTTTCCCTCCTTGTGTTGGCATTTTCAATCCGTTATCCTTTGTAGTGCTGGGTTTGTGGAAAGATATTGTGTAAATTTGGTTTTGTCATAAAATACCTTGGTATCACCATCTATGGTAATTGAGAGTTTTGCTGGGTATCGCAGCCTGGGTTGGCAGTTGTGTTCTCTTAGGGTCTGTATGAGTTCTGCCCAGGATCTTCTAGCTTTCATAGTCTCTGGTGAGAAGTCAGGTGTAATTCTGATAGGCCTGCCTTTATATGTCAATTGACCTTTTTCCCTTACTGCTTTTAATATTCTTTCCTTGTTTTGTGCATTTGGTGTTTTGACTATAATGTGACAGGAGAAATTTCTTTTCTGGTCCAATCTATTTGGAGTTTTGTAGGCTTCTTGAATGTTTATGTTCATCTCTTTCTTTAGGTTAGGGAAGTTTTCTTCTATAATTTTGTTGAAGATATTTACTGGTCCTTAAGTTGGGAATCTTCACTCTCTTCAATACCTATTATCCTTAGGTTCTGTCTTCTCATTGTGTCCTGGATTTCATGGATGTTTTGGGTTAGGAGCTTTTTGCATTTTCTTTTACTGTTGTGTCAATGTTTTCTCTGGTATCTTCTGCACCCGAGATTCTCCCTTCTATCTCTTGTATTCTGTTGGTGATACTTGCATCTATGACTCCTGATCCCTTTCTTAGGTTTTCTATCTCCTGGATTTTCTCCCTTTGCGATTTCTTTATTGTTTCTATTTCCCTTTTTAGATCCTGGATGGTTTTGTTCAATTCCTTCACCTGTTTGATTGTATTTTCCTGTAATTCTTTAAGGGATTTTTGTGTTTCTTCTTTAAGGGCTTCTAGCTGTTTACCTGTGTTCTCTTGAAGTTCTTTAAGGGAATTATTTGCTTCCTTCTTAAAAATCTTCTATCATCATCATGAGAAGTGATTTTAAATCTGAATCTTGCTTTTCTGGTGTGTTGGGATATCCAGGGCTCACTGTGATGAGAGAACTGAGTTTTGATGATGCCAAGTTACCTTGGTTTCTGTTTTTTATGTTCTTGCCCCTGCCTTTTGCCATCTGGTTATCTCTGGTGTTAGCTGTTCTTGCTCTCTCTGACTGTGACTTGTCCCTCCTGCAAGCCTCTGTGTCAGTACTCCTTGGAGACCAGCTCTCTCTGAGAGGAATTTGGGTTTGGAGAGCTGTGGTACAGGATTAGCTCTGGGGTGGAGACAGAAACCAGAAGGATCCTGTCCCCAACTGTTCCTTGGTTCCTGTGTCCTGATGGCTCTGCAAGGGTCTCTCTTGATCTAGGAATTTGAGCAGAAGTGGTTGTCTTGCCTGTGCTTGAAGGTGTGTTGGCACTCCTGGGAGATCAGCTCTCTCCTGGCACTATTTGAATATGGAGGCCTGTTTCACAGATCAGCTCCCTGGCCGTAGAAGGAAACCGGAAGACCACTCCTCAGTCTCTGTGTCCTGAGGGTTCCCTGTGTGTCCCTCTGAACAGAGGTGCTGGTCTTACCTCAGCTCACAGGCTTGTCCACACTGCTGGGCGGCTAGCTTTTTCCTGGTGTTATTTGGCTATGGAGCCCTGTGGCCCAGGCTGAGATTCCCCAGCCACAGACAGAGCGCCCTTCTTTCTTATAACCTGCCTTTTGACTTGGAATTGTTCAGAAAGAATGGTTTGTATATATCTCATATGATTTTCAATGTTTTTTTTTTGTAATTTTGCCCAAATGTTTTCTGGTGTGATCTGAAAAGTGATCAATAGTTTGTGATTTGGATTTTTTAAGCACACAAAATGTTGTTCTTTAGATAAAACAGAGCTCTTGCCATTTGCTAATCAAACTGCTAGTGCAGAATATTAACAGACAAATTGTGTTTTATTCCTTCATACAGTGAATGGATACTTGATTGTTATTTCACATTGATAAGCCCTTCAGAGTATGCACTGATTTCCACATATAATATGCCAATATCTGATATAATGTCATCTTACTAATAACAATGAAACCCTCTACTCTTAAGGACAATTTAGAACTCAGTGAGCTATAAAATGGTCTTATTTGAAGCATATTGCATATCAGGGTTATTTGTCTCTGAGGAGAGTTATCCAGTCCACCTTGTAGTTCATTGAGCTGTTTATAGAACTATTTGTGCCAATGGCCTTGAAAACAGCAGAAGTGAGCCATCCTCCAGAAGACAGAGACACTGAGCAACGCAGGGCTTGCATTCTATTTGGATATTTATTGGCTGGATCAATAAACTACTGTTCCTTACTTAGTATTTACCATGAATTCAACCCCATGCAAAGCATGGGAATATTCTCAGAATTATGAGCTAATGGAATTACTACAAACTTAGCATCTACTTGGACAGATGCATGGACTATGGACATACTCCTCATTCAGATCCATCTCACCTTGGCCTCTCAGACATTGCTTACATGATGGAGGCTCTCATCGAATAACTCTGAGACAAAAAAAAAAAATGAAAGAAAGCAAAACAAAACACTAGGAGGAGTGGTGGGAAAAAAAACAACTGCCCACTGGATATGGGTGTGCATTCCTTTAATTTTAGCACAAAGGAGATAGAGGTAGGTGGATCTCTGTTAGCTCAAGTCCAACATAGTTCCAGGGTAGCCAGGGCTACACAGGGAGACCGTATTTAAAATGAATGAATGAACAAACAAACAAACAAATAAATAAATAAATAAAGCAATAGACCACATATTTACCATACAGGCTATTAACTGCTAAATCATATATTGGGGATGGAGTTGAGAATACTACAAAATTTCTTATTAAATTTATGAAGGACAATCAAAAGACACGGAGAAGTCTAAAAACAGAGACTAATCACCTCTTTGCATTTTGATATTTAAACTTTTTTATATTACTTTGTCAACTACATTATTTCCTGATAGTGCCCTATAGGTCTTTAAGCATTGTGTTCTCTCTTAAAAAAATTTATTTTTATTCTTTTTAATTTTGTGTGTGTGTGTGTGTGTGTGTGTGTGTGCGCGCGCGCGCATTGCTGACAGACTCCAGAAGAGGGCATCAAATCCTCTGGATCTAGAGGCACAGCTTCTGGGAATTGAACTCCAGATGCTGGAAGAGCAGCAAGTGCTGTTAGTTGCTGAGCCATCCCTCCTGCACTTTGGTTATTTCTTAAAACTTATTCTTCTCTGTTCCTTCAGGTGGATATTTTTTAATCTATACATACAGAAAACTTTTATCTGTAGCAACTTCATCCTGTTGTTGAGACCATCCTTCCACATTTTACTTTCAGACACTATACTTTTTAGCCTCTAAATTATCACTTGATTCTTCTTATGATGTATATTTCAACACTGGTTTTCTACTGTTTTATTCAGCTCATATATTCCTTTATTTCATGGGAAATAGTATTTATGACCAGCTGCCTTTGCCTTGAAAATGAATCTAAGCCAAATAATAGTCTGCTTTTGCTCAGAATGGTTTGAATATGAGGCGTAAACTCTGTCTTCTGGCATAACTCCCTGGGAAGTACTGGGTTTTGTTCTAACTTACCATCTATCATGGGGTTCACATCTGAACCTTTGCATTCGTAATAACCTTTATGAATTTCCATATTATAGCTCATGCTATATTTATTTGTCTTTGAAGAAATGTGTCTCCTGAGAACAGTGCTTTGCTTGCTTACATTTGAGGTAATTATTTCAATTTTAATCTACTGTTATGCTCTCTACTTACCTTAACTGGGTTTTCTCAATTGCTTTCTTCCTCCTTGCATTGATCAACTTTATTAATTATTCATCTACTTCTCTTTGAGTGCAGAAGGCTTTTTGCTTATATTCCTTTAGTATTATATTTGAAATCATAAGGGCTATATTTATCTATTGATTTAGTGTTGTTATCCTTTCAAACTGTGAAAGTAATGTATAATACTTATTTATATTGCCTTATACTGCTTGATAAAGTTACTCACAATTAGTAAAGTTTTACTTGCTCTTTATTTGTCAAGTTTTTTTTTAAAAAAATGGCTTGTATGTGTGTGTTTATGTGGATGAATTCCATGTGTGTGCAGATGTCTGTGGAGACCAGAAGAAGGTGTCAGCCTTTGGGGATGAAGTTACCTACAGTTATGAAATGAGTGTGGGAAACTGAACTCAGGTCTTCTTGAAGAACAATAAATTCTCTTAGCTGCTGAGCCATCCCTCTTGCCTGCTCTGTTTTTTAATAATCTCTGATCTCTATTCATGACTGCTTTATATTGTGACATAAGAACCATCATTAAAATTTGCTACTGCACATGGCTGCATGTTTCTTTGAAAACTGTATTTATTTCTTTATATTTTTGAAATATTATTTTGCCATGCCTATGACTTAAAGTCAGTTATTACTTTTAAGCATACTTTCTCACTTGTTTGCTTTCATTGTGATGCTGGTATGCAGCATCTCAGGCCCACCAGACAAGTGCTCTACCTCTCAGACACAGCACAGGCCTGCCTTGACTTCATTACAATATCATCAGAGCTACCCAGAATTCACTTCGAGTCTGTTTCTTCTTTTAATTCATTCTGTGATTATTTCTTATTTTTATTATTTCCTTTTGTTTTTATTCTTTTGATACAGTGTAGTTAGGTACAGATTCTTTTTGGAATTAGTTTGTTTTTCACTCATTGGATTTCTTGAATGTGTGGGTTGCTCTCTCTAATGTTTCATATTTCCTGTCCTTTTCACTACTTATTTTAGGATGGTTCTTGATAGTTTCTTCTGCTCTGGTCTCCTTCATAGCTAATTATTCTAATTCATATCATATCATACACACATAAATAGCTGACCCATTCTTTCTCTGAGTCTCTATGCTACACTTTGTATTTTTATTACCATGACAAATACTTTTTGCAGTAATTTTAGGAGATTTTATGTATAATTGTCTTATGGCTTGAGATCTACTCCCTGATGTCATCTTTTCTTGTGTGCCTGATGTTACTTGCCTCTATAAAAGTATATATTACAAAATATTTGGAAAAAGTGGATATCTTTGATATGATATTATTCATACAAGGGATTTTCCATTGCTCTTTCAGACACGCATAGGCTGTACTAATCTAGGATTGCGTTTCTGTGATAGATAGAGATGCTGAGATACAGGAAGGCTGGGAGACCTAGCTAGGTGAGATACAGAGATGCTGAAAGGCTGGGAGGCTGAGAGCTTTATTTGGATGCTGGGCTGTTAAGATGCTGAGATTCTAGTCTGTGTATGCAAGAAGTGTCACTCTTTGTGATGGGTGAATTTCCAACATTCTTCCTCTGAGAAGGTTCTGGGTTGTAAGTTCTGTCTCCTTAATTCACAAACCTATTACAGTACTGCTCAGTCTTTTATTTCTTCCTGCAGGGTTAGGTTTAAAGACTTGACTTTATATCTTATGCATTGTCTAGATTTTCTCTAGCAACTGTTGGGGTAACTTGCAGATCCTTTGATCTTTATTTCTTAAAATTTTTTGTCTCTGTATATGCCAAGGCTTAGATGTCGGAGAACAAGTTGCAGGAATCAGTTCTCTTCTTCCATCATGTGGGTCCAAGGATTAAAACTCTGGTCATCAGGTGACTTAATTAGGGTTTCCATTTCTGTGAAGAGACACTATAGCCAAAGCAACTCTTATAAAGGACTACATTTAATTGGAGCTGGCTTATAGGTTCAGAAGGTCAGACCATTATCATCATTTTAAGCATGGCAGCATGCAGGCAGACATAATGCTGGAGGAGCTGAGAAGTCTAAGTCAAGTAGGAGAAGACTAGTTCTTGATGAGCCTAGGATGAGGGTCTCAAAGCCCACCTCCACAGTGACACACTTTCTCCAACAAGGCCACACCTCTTAATAGTACCACTCCCTGGGTCAGGATATTCAAACCATCACATCAGACTTGGCAGTAAGCACCTTTACCCAGGTCAATGTGAAAAGACTTCTATCTGTTAATAATTTTGACTTTTAACCTCAGGTTTACATGTGTTCCAATCTGGCTACTTTCTTTCATCATCATAGCAGTTACATTTGTAATTCTAAAACAGATGTTAGGTCTGAATATTGCCAAGTGCCCTCTAGTCTCATGGACATTCAGGTTCATGGAAAGATCTTAATTAGAAGGGTTCACAATTCCTGCACATCTGTTTCCCATACAAGGTATAAGAGTCATTACTGAGAACTACTTGGAATCTCATGTGTAATCTAGAATTTAGGTAAAGAATAAAGACATTGGGACACAGCTTCTGTGGGAAACTCTCACACATTAAAATAAGCATTGTCGGAATTTGAGAAATTCTCTATGAGAGTATGAGATCAATGAATTGGCAGTTGTGAGTCTGTGAATGAATTTTCTATCCCTTTTAAAATTGTTATCTGTTTCTCCCATTCAAAGAAAGTGTTAATATAAGACTCCATTCCATTTTTTTAAAGAATTCATTTCACTTCAACTAGCACCAACAGATTAAATAAATAGAATGTTGAGAGTCGGCTTCACTCCCCATTTCTAATCGCTCAAGTTCTGCCTGTAGACAACCAGGGTACTTCTTACCTTAATGAGAATTGAGGATTAAGAGTGGAGCTTAGCCTCTTTTAATTGTCACACAAGGGGACAGCAAAGACACCCCCTCTCTTAGAGATGCTTGAGCACAAGTCTCTCTTGCTTGAATGTAGACTGTGTTATGTGACTCCCAATATAGCACTCACCCACAGTTAGAAAAAGGCTTCTGTTTATAGGTATCAGAAGCAGCCTTTATCAAGGAGTGTTCCCCCTTCTGACCAGCCTTCTCATGACCTTCCTAGGAATATCTTGTCTGCAGTGGCCTGCAGCTTGCATGTTAGAATGATTAAATGCCTCTAACAAGGAAATTCAAAGGGAAAGATAAAATTAGTACCAGCTCCCACAGAACCCCAAACTGAGGGAGCTTCAGCAAGACAGGGCATTCCTTTAGAACAGATCCTACCATGCTGTGGGCTCCTGAGAGAAGAGTGTCATGTTCCCTGCCTTGGTCTTGATGATCCCTTTAAACTGTGGCCTGACCATTCATGTTTTTAATAGAAAGTGAACTCAGCTACTGAGTTGTGAGGATAAGTTTGCACCAAATAAATCATGTCTTGACTTAACCACAGTAAGCAATTCTAGGACATTTACTTAGCCCCATTGGCTTCAAATATAGTAAGAGCTGTGAGTTGAAACCCACCGGTGGTGGTATAACTTTAAGCAAAATACAATCACAATGTATTTAAAATGACTAGCATCTGTTTCCAACTCTTTATCCCTTTGCTGATCTCTGTGGGTTTCTTGTAGAATGAGTGGTTTAGAATATACAAGTCTTCAGGATTTGGGAATGATATGAATATTTTCTTTCATGGAAAGTGCTAGATGCTGGACTGGAGAGATAGCTCAGCAGTCCTTTGCTGCTCTTGTAGAAGCTAAAAACCTGGAGAAGCTAAAAACAACCTGTAACTCTAGCTCCATGAGTATCCAGTGTTCTCACCCTCTTCCGGTACCCATTCTCAATGCACACACACACACACACACACACACACACATACATATGCACACACATGTGCACATACCCAAACACACACACATATGCACACACATGCACACACCTACACACCTACACACATGCATATATGCACACCACTACACATATATGTATATATGCACACACACACATACACACACAGACACAAATTAAAATTAATCTTTTAAAAATGCTAGACATAAAGGGCTTAAAATATACAAAAATGTAAAAGTAAAAATACATAAAATTTTAAAAAGTGAATTGCTTGAAGAACATTTAAAAATAAAAGAATCCTTTGATTCTAATAACAAAAATATCTATTTTTTTCAACTTATAATTTGTCCTTAGTCCATTTTAAGGAGCTCTGTTCTGTACTGTGTCTATATTGCCTCATATAATGCTGTGCTCCAGACGTTTCCAACACACTCTGACACTCAGTTCTTGAGAGCATTTAAGGTCAGTATTACCACTCCCACGTTAATAAGAGACAACAGAAACCTGACATTTAGATCATGTTCTTTTCTATTTCAAAGGAAGTGTTCTTTTGCAAATTGAAGTCAAGATTTGCTTCACAACTGCTATTTATTTTCAGAAAAGTGTTGCCAGGTGACTTTATTATCCCATGAACATGGAGCGTTCTTACAGTATTTAGCTCTATAAAGCTTAGTCAGAAGATCTTGCACATCTCTGTAGTCCTGTCACTCAAGAGACAGAGGCAGGAGGATCAAGGTTCAAGGTCAGCTTGGGCTACATAATGAATTACCAGTATAGGAAAAACTTTGTCACAACAAAACAAAGCACATGCTCTTGAGGACACACACACACACACACACGCACCCACACCCACACACTCAAAGCTGCTGTTGGGAGTAGCTTTTACAGTAAGCTGCTTTCTGGCATGCTCTTCATGGCTTGCTCAGTCTGCTTTCTTATAGAAGGTACCACCCACAATGGGTAGGACCCTCCCACATCAATCATCAATTAGGAAAATGACCTATTGGCTTATAGCCTATAGCCTCATCATATGGAGACATTTTCTGAACTGAAGTGTCCTCTTCTCAGATGACTTTAGCCTGGGTCATGTCTTTGTAAAGTTGTCCAGCACAATGATCGAGGTTCTGGACCAGCCTTCTGAACAGGACATGACATATAAATGATGGGAGCAGACTTTGTGATGAATCATCTTTTTAAAATCGATGTCAACAGGGGTAGTTATGATGGCCCAATGGTTAGGAAAACTATTGCTTCCAGAAGACCTGAGTTTGGTTCCCAGGTCCCACATCAGACAGCCAACAACTATCTGCATCTCCAGCTCCAAGATCTATCACGATCTCTGGTCTCTGTGCCCATTGCACACACATGCAAAAAAATAAATTCTGAAAATCAATGCGATACCAGTTGAAGGAAAGATCTGGCAGTTCCAAGTCAGGTCTTCCTGCCTTCTGAAGTTCCTTGTGTTTTCCAACTCTCACATATGTGTGCACCAAAATGTCTCAGAGGATGCTGGTTGTTGAGATGATTGAGAATGGTGTGTATCATTGTAATGAAATTAATCTTGTCTTAGACTTAACCAGTAGAATGCAATCAAGTACAGGGATAAGTTTTAACTTTGTGCCACCTTGTTTAGGACAGAGCTAGGCATCTGGATCAAGGTACTGTCTATGCACATGTTAATCTGTTGGTTCAGTGAAGTCTACTTTCAACCGAAGGGGCTTGAGTGACTCTAACATGGCCCTCTGGGAGCTCCTATGTTAGGATGAGCTTTACATCCCATGTTGACTTTCACTCAGCAGATATATTAGGTACCTACTGAGTAACTGAGGCATTTCCAAGATTAATAAGTGTTGTGGATTGTGCTGGCATTGTTTGTATTTTGATGCTAATTCTGCATCGTAAGAGGGGCTGCCCCAAGGAGGAGTGGATCACGTGCTCCGGTGATCCCCATTCTAACTGGTCAAATAAAGGCGAGAGCCTGTGATTGGGCGGTGGAAGGGAAAGGTGGGGCTGGAGGTTTTAGAGGGGGAGAGAGAGGAAGAAGAAGAAGAAAAAGAAGAAGAAGAAGAAGAAGAAGAAGAAGAAGAAGAAGAAGAAGAAGAAGAAGAAGAAGAAGAAGAAGAAGAAGAAGAAGAAGAAGAAGAAGGAGGGGGGGAGAGAGGGAGAGGAGAGAGAGGAAGATGGAGGAAGAGGAGGTGGAAGGAAGATGGAGCAGAACCATGTGGCCTGAAGAAGCCACAAGTAACAAGGGATCTTCTAGCTGGGGAACAGAGTAGTGTAGTGGTAAATCTTCTCCATCACGGTATGCAGCTTATAAATATTATAACAGTTGGGTGTTCTGGGCTTATTGGAGTTAGAGATTTACTGCAACAAATAAGACACCCTTCTTCAAAAAGCAACTTATTTGATGTGTGTGACTGTTCTGACTGTATGTATATATGTGCACCTCTGCATGCCTGATGCCTGAAGAAGCCAGAAGAGGGTGTTAGATCCCTTGAAACTGGAGTCCCATACGGGTGCTGGGAACTGAATCAGGGTCCCCTGCAAGATCACCAAGTAATCTTAACCACTTAGATACATCTGTAGCCCCCAGATAAGATACTCTTTCTGGAAATTATAGCTAGTGTGACAGATAAAAATAGACAATATGAACACGTTCTGCTAGTGGAGTTCAAAGGCTGGATAGTGAGAAGAATTAAATATTGGAACACATCTGGGAGAGAGATAGCCTGATTTTTTTTGTTGTTGTTGTTGTTGTTAGGAGCATGTATTCATGGCTTCTGGTTGAGAAGAGATGTTATATAGTATTTTTAGAAAGCCTGGTGAGTCCTAGACACTGTAATGGTTTTGGATTTCTTTACTAAAAAGTACAAAAGCAGGGAAGGGTAAAATTATATTTATTGTAGCCTAAGAATTATATAAAGTAAAGGTTATAAAAGCCTTACTCTAAGGAATTTAAGGTTATTTTTTAAAGTCACGAGAAACAATGATTTTTAAATAGGGAAGTCAACAATAATAAATCTGAGATTGAGGCTTCTGGGCCACTTTGTGTACTATGTGGAGAGTTTGTTTGAAAACATGAGTGCAGAAACTAAAAGCCAGGCTATAATACCAGCACATAAGAGGCTCAGGCAGGAAGATTGCTGTGAACTGAGGTCAGTCTAGGCTATGTAGTGAGTACTGGGCTAGCCAGAGCTATATATAGCCAGACTTTGTCTCAACAAAACAAATGCAACCAAACACAAAACAGACATGAGTAGATGAAACAGGTCACCGTTTCCACGAGGAGAGTATAAAAAGCTAATGTGAGCCAGGCAGTGGTGGCGCACGTCTTTAATCCCAGCACTTGGGAGGCAGAAGCAGGTGGATTTCTGAGTTCCAGGACAGCCAGGGCTACACAGAGAAACCCTATCTCGAAAAACCAAAAAAAAAAAAAAAAAAAAAAAAAAAAAAAGAAAGAAAGAAAGAAAGAAAGAAAGAAAGAAAGAAAGAAAGAAAGAAAGAAAAAAGAAAAAAGCTAGTGTGGTGCAGAACTCTGCACCAGTAACAGCTCTTTGGAGCGGCATCAGCGATCCCTCTCCTCCAGCGTGTGAGGACTGCACTTCAACTCTCTAAATTGTTCATAAGCCTTATTTACTTTATATAAGCTCATCTGGTCTGCAGAGGTAGCCATGAGCTACACCAGACTGTTTCCTGCTCCCTCTGGCAAGTTAGGTATCACCGCTAACACTGCTTTCTTTAGTGGAAGGGCCATTCTGCTCTTGTTGGTCTGGGAAATTCTACTGTGCTTTTAATTCTATCCTCTTGTACAGTCTTAGCCAAGAAACCTTTCATTACCTCCCCAACTACTCTCTTCTTTGAACCTCGAGACTACCTGTAAATACTTCTGTTGTCTGTTACTTCTTGCTAATTCTTTACCTTAAGGGTTCAGTTCAATACTCTTCTCAGTTGGTAACGTACAGTCACCCTACAATTTACCTCAGGTTATTGATGGAGAAACTATGAAACCTGCCCCGAATTTAGTGCTTGGAAACTGAGGCTGTACTCTGAGTCCAGGTTTGTCACGCTCCCATTTCTGTTGCTCTCCTAAGGCCAAGTTGTTCACTTTCTTTCTCACATTTTTACACCACAACAGGTGAGCGCCATCTGTACATTTCTGTGACTGCTCTTAAGTAAGTAACACGTCTTCAACTCTGTTTCTACTTTTGAGGTAGGATCTCATTCCATAGCCCAGGCTGGCCGTGAAGTTCTAATCAGTGTCCATCAGTTTCCTAGATGCTGTTAGTTACCCAGCAGATACCGTTCTACACATGGTCGTTACAAAGATAAATGTGTCCCATGTCTTAACATTAAAGGAATTAAAGCATTGTAAAATTTATGGAGTAGTGGGGATTTAATTTAGATAGGGCTGTGTCATGCACCATCCCTCAACCTGTATAGAACAGAGGACCAGGATTGGAAATGGGACAGATATACAGCAGGCAATGCTCTCAGAGTAAATTCCCTAAAGGCTTCATAGCAGAGGCATCATTTGACCCATGAAACAGGGCTGGGATGACTTGGAATAGCTAAACAAAGTTGCAGAAGTAGGTGGAAGACCCTTGGCATGTTCAGGAGAGTAGGCAATGTAATATGACTGCAGAATAAGGTGATGGATCAGAAAAGGTGACATGGGAGAGGCAGGGACTGGATCTGAAAGAACAACACCTGACCTGCCTAGGACATTGGACTTTATCTTGCAAGGTGTTGCTCTAGAATTATATGGTGGTGCCTGCCTCTGTGTGTGTGTGTGTGTGTGTGTGTGTGTGTGTGTGTGTGTGTGTGTGCACATGTACTTCATGGAGCAGGAATAGAGTGGGAAGGAGGAACTGATTCCAGACATGTTAGAAGCCTCCAGTCTGGTGCTCTAGGGGACTAAGTGTAAGTGGTCTCATAGGGAGGGGGCAAACTCAGCAGGTGTCTTCGTTTGCACAGCTGCAGCCACAACAGACTTCCATAGACTCAGTACCTTATACGAAACAGAAGTTTCTTCTTGGGATGCAGGAGGCTGGAGTTCACAGGGCAGCATGGTGGATTCTGGTGAGGAACCTCTCCTGGGAGCTGCACAGCCCACTAGTATTGAATCTTCACATGGTGAAAAGGTGACATAGCTCTCTGAGGTTTCTGTACTTGGAAACTGAGGCTGTACTCTGAGTCCAGGTTTGTCACGCTCCCATTTCTGTTGTTCTCCTAAGGCCAAGTTGTTCACTTTCTTTCTCACATTTTTACACCACAACAGGTGTAAAACCCAATCCTTATGACCTGATTACCCACTAAAGCCCCTTTCCGATGCTTAGTTTCAATTTGTAAGCTTACAGGGGACATAAACATTCACTCCACCGGGAGAGCTTCTGGATTCTAACTTGGTGAAATAAGCTACTTTTCACTTGTATAGACTTAGGAAAAGTAGCAGGTCATGGGTATAGGTGGAAGACCATGCATGCATGGATGGTATTCTGCCTGCTGTGAAACACAAGCTTTTAAGATCATGCTGATCTACAGTCATTTCTGGGTTGTTGTTGACTTCGTGGCATTGGGAACATTGTAAACAATTCAAGTCTAATTGGGAGGTGCCAACTGAGCTTTGCAGGAACAGATACAGTAATCAAGTTACCTAATGAAATGTTGAACAACTGAGGAAGAATCGAGGCTAATGCTACTCATTTATTAGACTCTAACACTAGTTAGTGCGTGTCCACAAACTAATTTCCTGAGCTATCACAGTAGACGAATATTTAGAGAAATCCAATTCCAGAGTACCACTCTCAGAAAATCCTAATTAATTAGCTATTTGTCACACTATAAATTCACTATCTGTATTAATATTGGTAGATTGTCCCAACATAAATATGTCTAAATAAATCAACATCATCTTCAGGAAATGGTAAGTCATCAACTGTGTGTGTGTGTGTGTGTGTGTGTGTGTGCATGTGTGTATACATGTGTTTGTGCATGTGTGTGCAGATGTGTGCATGTGTATGTATGTGTGCCTTGTATGTGCATGTGTGTACCATGTGTGAGTGTGTGTGTATGTATGTATGTGTGTGTGTGTGTGTGTGTGCATGTGTGTGAGAGCGTGCTCATGCCCATGTACATGCTCATATGTGTGCATATAAGGTGCATATGGGGATGGGGGCATCTCTGAGTTGTCCACCTTTTTCATTTCTGAGCAAGGGTCTCTCTCACTGACCCAGAATTCACCAAGTAGACTAGGCTTACTGGCTTGGACTTCAGGGATGCACTTGTCTCTATCCCCCTGGTGCTGGGTGACGAGTGTGTGTCACCTCACCTGGCTTTTCTTTTATAAACACATGGTTCTGTGGTTAGAACTGAAGTCCTCATGCTTGTAAGGTAAGTAAAACTGAGCTATCCCCACAGCCTTGATCTATGGTTTAAAAAACATTTTTAACTTGTCGTACAGCCTGAAACTATAAATATGACACTTGTCCTTAGATGAAGACATGCTGATGGGGAAAACACAGAGATTTGCCATGAACAACAAGAAATTGGAATAATCTCATTCTTAAATATTTTGTTGCCCTTTTACTGGGAAACCATAATAGAGAAGGAACAAAACAAAACAAAACAAGACTATTTTTACCCATCTTTACCTGACAAAGCCAACATTTAACATAAGCCAAAATGTAGGAATTTGTTCTGAAAGTGTTCATCAGGAAAAACCAGGTAGTGGGTTCCTCACCAAGTATGTAGTGGCCAGAAAAAACCTGATTGGAGATAGACCCATTTTAATTGGAGCAGGCCCCTGAGGAAAAAGACAGACGTCAGCAAGCAGCTTTCTGCATAAACAGTGGCTGGAGAACCGTGGAGCAATCCTGTTCCTATTTCATTAATTCTCCTTAAAAAATAAACTTACCCTGTATTCTCTGGAAACAAGAATATTAGTCCCTGTGATTTCAAGGGAAGTGGATGTGTATGTTATGAATTCATTGTCTGGACGTCTGGAAAATGTTACTGAGCAGGGTAGGCGTTTATCAATCTCTGCAGCCACAGGGAAGGAGCCGGAGATCAGCTGTGCTTGAAGGAAACGTCTCCCAGGGAAGAGATCTAACATCAGCTGCCGCGATCATCACTCGCGTGCTATGAGCAGAGCAGAAAGTCCAGGATCACATGGGTCTTTTCCTATCTGTTGAATGACTGCAAAGTTTTGAAACACAAGTAAAGCGTGTTGTTAATTGGGCTGTATGTGTGGTGCCTTTTTAGTTATTTATCCACAGGCATCTGGTTCTTGGCTGTCATCCCATATATTCAGGCACAACATCATCCATCATGGCTTAATCTCATGTTTCAGAAAGCACAACCTATTTCTGATACGAAGTATTAGACACTTTGAAGTTTTGTTCATGCACTCACGTCAGAAATCCATGCATGACTTATCAAGGACTGAAAGCGGGGCCAATGAGATGTCTCAGTAGGCAAAGGCAGGGCCAATGAGATGTCTCAGCAGGCAAAGGCGGGGCCAATGAGATGTCTCAGCAGGCAAAGGCGGGGCCAATGAGATGTCTCAGCAGGCAAAGGAGGGGCCAATGAGATGTCTCAGCAGGCAAAGGCGGGGCCAATGAAATGTCTCAGCAGCTGTGCAAGCTTGCCCACCCGAGTTTGATCCCTAGTGCCCACAGAGGAACTGACTTTCCAAAGTTGTCCTTTGACCTCCACAGATGCACTGTGCCACATGTTTACTTGCACCCCCACCCCATATCATGCACATACATAATAATAATAAAATTTAAAAGTAAAATTTACAATAAAATTTATCGTTTCCCTTTGTTTCACTATACCAAGGTTTCCTCCTCTCCTTGATCTACATGATAAAAGCTGTGAATCTGACATGAAATGTGTAAGAATGGATGGGGTACATGTTCATGTCTTTAGGCTGAATTAGTTCATATAATACTCTATATTTATATATTTTGAGCTATCTTAAAAGGGACACTGCAAACCTTCATTTGTTATTAAAAGTCAATAATCTGCCACCGTAGCTGATGAATTATGCTTGTCTACTAGTTGATATTAAAAATTGGAATTATTTTTATTTTATATGTTTTGCTTCCCTGAATGTGTATGCACAGGGTGAGTGCTGGCACCTGTGGTGGTCAGAAGAGGGAGTCAGATTCCTGACACTGGAGTTATAGGTGGTTGTGAGGCTCTGTGTAGGTGCTAGGAGTAGAGCCAGGGTGATCTGCAAGAGCCACAAGCGCTCTTAAATGCAGATACATCTCTCTAGCTGCCTGTTGATTTCTTTAAACCAGGTGATTCTGCTTGTGGAGTTAGGTTTTTAAATAGTATCTCATAATACATTATTCAAAATAAGATCTGAGATGTGTCAGTTTCTCGTTTGGAAGTTAGGTGACTTCATTCCTCATGCCTAAGCATCCTTTTGAACACATACATTCTAGCTCCTTGTAGGCTGTGTTCTTTCCCAAGCAAGAGTCCAGCAAAAACACAGACAACCAATGACTAGTATCATCAGAGTATCATGCATATATATTAAAAAAGCAAGAAATATTTCAGTGGCAATAAATTAACCTTGACTTTACATTTTAACAAATGAGAGAATGAGTTTGGTAGTATTTGGGGCTGTGAAATAGTTGTGTATCTCTGGATCCAGGTTCTCAAAATCTTATTTCCTGGAACCAAGAACTTATGAAGGCAAGTGGTAAATTGCCTTGGTCCCTAAACTGTTCATTATGTGAAACAAATTACAGATATGAAATATTTTGCAACTTCAGAGGCAGAACCAAGGTTTTGATATACATGTGAGGCAAACATTTTCTCACAGAGCTGCATTCTAAGCCTTGGAAACCAGTTAAACTGCAGACAGTGTTCTAAATATTTGGAGTGGGTAAGCATTAAGATGTTTTCCAAATGAGATCTTGTGATTTCTATAGTGGAATACCTTGATTTTGAGCAGAGAAAAGAGAAATATCACTACCTTGTATAAGAAACACCAAAGTGATTATTTGTCTGACAGGGAGACATGAATGCCCAACACTATATCTGGAACTATAGTTGGTCAACCAAGACCTCTGTCAGGGTCAGAGGATGGCAGTGTGAATAGACAGGCTTGTGATCACTTTAGATTTAAACCAATGATTGCTGTCTTGAGGTATAGCAATTGCAGATTAGCTAAATTTAATAATCTGAGTTTCTGTAGACATTGGCAGGAAAGAGTTTAAAGGGGCAAGGTGGGAATACACCTCCTCTACCCAACCTGTGTCGCTAGCTCCATTGAGACATGAGCCCTGCAGCACTTGGTGGCACTTGAAAATGTCCTTCTTGTAATTTACCATCTCCACAGGCTCTGCACTGGGTTATTCTGTTTTTATCTCTCTCCTGGACTCTGCACAGCCAAGGCAAGCTCATATTTCCTTTACTTGTAAGATATCTATCTATCTATCTATCTATCTATCTATCTATCTATCTATCTATCTATCTTCTATCTATCTATCTATCTATCTATCTATCTTCTATCTATCTATCTATCTATCTATCTATCTATCTATCTATCTATCTACTATCATCTATTTATCTATCTACTATCTATCTATCTATCTACTATCTATCTATCTATCTATCTATCTATCTATCTATCTATCTATCTATCTATCTATCTATCTATCTATCTAATATATCTTACCTAAACCGTTTCCTTTCAATTGCCCTCATCCTCTATCTGGCTGAGTCCTTCTGTCCTGTGAGTCTCAGCTCATGGAACTCCTTCCAGACACAGCATCTGCTCTTTCTAGAAAGCTTCATAAGTCCCCTAATAAGAGTAAGAGCCCTCTTCTGTTCTCAGAGTCTTTATATCCCTTCATGAGAAGAGGGCTACTTCACTTCCCACATTCCAGGAACACAACCAAGTACCAGTGCCTTACTAGTTGCTTGACAAAGCCTCTATGTGAAGCCTGGCACTTCCTGTGAGTTTCTTCTCCACAGACCATTAGAGTCAATGACACTTCCGCATAAGCTTCTTGCCTTTTCCCAAGACATGAACTTCAGGAAAAGCCTGAACACCATTTTTATCATTTATCTCTACGCTATATCTCTTCATTCCATTTCTCCACTTTCTCTACCATTTTCTTCACTCATTAATTGGGCCAAACATGGTCCACAGAAGGAATTTAAAGGATAAAATATTTATTTTGGGTTACAGATTTAGGGATACACCCCATCATGGCAGGGGAGGCTTGGCAGGAGTGGGAGGCAGCTGGTTACGTTCCACCCACACTGTAGAGACACAGAGTCTTGACACTATGCTCACTGTCTCCTTCATAGTGAGTCTGGAACCTCAGCCCATAGACTGGTGGTGCCCACATTCAGAGTAGATCTGCCCACACCACACATATGCAGAAGTGTGGATCTTAGGTGAAACCAATCACCCCATCAGATAGCCTGCAAGGGGCATTCAGGGTGAGTTTTAACATCTACTTACCACGTCTAATACCCGTGGCCTGTGTCTACTTTCCTTTTCTTCCTCATCCCTCCTTACACTTCCACACACATATTTTCAGATCTACTTGTGGTTTCCTAGAATTGGTGACTTTCAAGCTTTTACACACACACACACACACACACACACACACCCCTACACGCACACACACACCTAAACACACACCTACATGCACACACACACACATCTACACACACACACCCACATGCACACACACATCTACCTGCCACAAACACCTACATGTACACACATAGCTACACATAGCTACACACACACTCACACACACACTCACACACACACATCTACATGCACACACACACAGCTCTCTTTTCGTCTAAACACCTGCCTTCCAATATCTTCTTGCTTCATCTAAGTCCTTTCCTTTCTTTTTTTTTTTTTTTTTTTTTTTTTTGGTTTTTCGAGACAGGGTTTCTCTGTGTAGCCCTGGCTGTCCTGGAACTCACTCTGTAGACCAGGCTGGCCTCGAACTCAGAAATCTGCCTGCCTCTGCCTCCCAAGTGCTGGGATTAAAGGCGTGCGCCACCACTGCCCGGCAAGTCCTTTCCTTTCTATAGCACTGACTTGTCTTGTCTTGAGTCATCTCCGTCCACATCACCTCCTCGTATGACACGCCCACCCTTTCTATGTCTCCACTGTTGTTGCTTCATCTCCTGCAAGTCTGTGCTCCTTGAGGGGACTGTGTATGTTTGAGTATATCATACATCATTTAGAACGCAGCCTGAACTCAACTGCAAATGGAAGAAGAGCAAATATAAGAGAAAAGGGGAGAAGAAAGGATGGCCATTGGGGGGCGGGGCTGTAGAAGTCCTGAGTCAGTTAGTAACAAAGACTCCAATGTCTGAGACCCATCCAATTGGCCAAGCCTTCCTGGGGTCAGGCTCAGGGGACTAGCAAAGTCTTCCTCCGGTCCTTGTGCAAGTGTTGACAGAATGTACAGAAAGCTCTGCCCACCTGGATGTCTACAGCACAACTGCTCTTCTGCTGAGACCTCCTGAAGGGATGGCCTAACGGGTCTCTCTGTGCGGCACACAATAAACACTCTAAGCTCCTAGATGATGCCAAGTGGTGGGTGCTGCTCTATCTGAGCAGGCCCAGCTCAGCTCACCCAGCTTTTCTGGCTCTGTCCTGTACTCCTTCCCTGTCTCCTTAGTTAAGTTTCAGGACCCAGCTATGCACTATGTGGCAGGCAGGCTGGACAAGCACTAGTTTCAGATGTTTAAAATAATTCCTAGTAAGTTTCTTCTACTGAGTGTCTCAGGCACTTTCTCGTTCTGCTACACTGGAGAAAAAACAATTAGTTTACAATTAAGAATTCACTTGATCCTCACTAATGAGCAGGTTTTTTTGAAATAAAGTAAGTTATAAATAGCTGCTGATTATTATAAATATGATTATGTGTCCAAGACTGGCTTCATAATTAATCAGACTTATGATGAAATGGAAATCTTAATGTTTTCGTTCAAAATTAGGAAAAATTTCAAAAGAGCAACAGTAACTCATGGGGACTACTAGCTCATGACCCTTCTGTGTCAGGGATAGAATGTGGCTACAGTGATTGTATAGCCTTGGAGCTGGTCATGACCATGCCTCTTCAAAATGATAAAGCATTCTTCTTTAGAAGGCTAAGTATATGGTTGAGTGTACATTTTACTCAACGAAAACACCACCTTTATAAAAGGCTTAATATTCATCTGTTTTGCTGGACTGAAGGACCAAACATAGCCCCTTTAGATAAGCTTAGGGATGCTTTCTCATGAGTGTTTGCTGTCACTCTGCAGTGTGCTCTCTCTGCTATCTGAGATGTTTTTCTCCAACATCTTCTTCACCCAGTTGAGTCCTGTGTTTTCTTGAAGCATTGCTCCTTCCCCGTGGAGAAGATTTCTTCCTGCTCATTCCTCTGACTGGTGAGAATCCTTGACATCCTACAGAGGTCAACTCTGATACTTCCAACATACTGTTCTCATTGGCTTTTCCCCTCATTTACATAAAAGCAAAGGGAATCTGGGGAAGTCATATAGCTAGGACATCAATGTTTTCTGATAATATAGACTTCCAGTTCCCTTTCCTGATAATCTCTATCTTGTACTTCTTACTCTAACCTGACCACAGTCACTGCCTGTGTAGGGTGCTCAGTACAGCCTTGCCATCTCCCGCTACACCTATATTTACCAGGGGTTATGGAGTGGTGCCCAGTGCTCTAGGTAGAAGTCACATGTATCTGACCTTGGTCTTGGATGTGATGAAAATGCCCGACCCAGTGCAGGATACAAGCTTATCTTCACATCTCTATAACTGAGAGCAAAACATAATCCAAAATGGCTCATTTGAGATTCTGTCACAAGCTGTAGACTCTTTCCAGGAAAATCAAAGATGGCATTAGCATTTCTTCTAAGTCTTGATGTGCAAAGATGTTGATGTTCTTGGTGTCATGAGGGGACAGCTTTGGGGATAAAATGAGTATCTGAATTGCAATATACACTTTTTAAAAAACTTGGCAGTTTGTATTTCAGAACATACTGTGTGATTTTTTAATTTTAATTTTTTTGAGAATTTCAATATGATTTCTATATTGACATTCTCCCAAATTCTTCTTGTATATTCTAAAGTCCTCAAATTCATGACCTCTTATTCTTTAGTTATTATTGTTGCATATATTTTATACACACACACACACTTATAAATACAATTTAGTATGTGTTTAGAGCTCATTGATTGGGATTGGAAACCTATCAAAGGACGCATCCATGAAGAAGACTGATTCTCCTTCTCTCAGGTGTCAATGATTGCCTGTAGCTCTTCATCTATGAGCAGGATTCTGGCTGACACGTTACCTGGTGTTGTTATTGTTCAGGTCTTGTGTAGGTTGCCATTCTATTGAGATTTGGTGAATGGATGCAGCTTCCTGGCATACGTAGAAGGCACAGTCTTACATTTGACGCCCTGGTCCTCTGGCTTTTACAGTCTTTTCCCCCTCTTTTCTGTAATGTTCCATTAGCTTTAGGTAAAGAAGTGTTGTAGATAGGGAGCCCACAGCCACTTAGTGTTTGCATTTTGACCAGTTATAACTTTCTTTAGTGGTCTCCATTTGCCACAAAAGAAACTTCCATTGATTAAGAGGTGAAAGCTATACTTAATCTGTTGGGCCCCATTTTGGCCCTGGTTTGGGCCTTGAGGACAAACCCGAGCCTTGTGGGAGAACCTAAGCCTGGCTTAAGTTTTGAGACCTGTCTCAGTCACTTCCTTATCTGGGTGACTCAGCAAGGCCTGTTTGGCCCTGTCCACGGTTTCTTATGTAAAGCTTTGCCATTGACCCTGTCAGTTACCCCTTACCCTCTGTACCCTTCCCCGCCTCCTACGTCATCTCTCCCCATACCTAAGCGCCCACCTCCTTGCCTTCTCTATATAAGCAAGTGCCTAGTTTAATAAAGTGAGTTCCTACTTCGACAAGACTCCTGGCCTAGCTTGTTTCTTTTGGGCCATTGACACTCGACATCCTGCTCAGTCCCCAACGGACCCAGCTGGACTGGGTTCTCTCCTCTCGCCTGGACCTGCCGGCAAGGAGCTGACATTAATCTAAACATTTTGTGATGTCGTATTTATACCTCTTTATTTCAAGGCCAGAGTTAACTTGCATCAGGGTGGAGATTCACATTCTCCCTGTAACAAAAGATGCAAAGAAGATTAAAAACTGCCTCTTGGAATGGTCTACCTGCTGAGATACAATCAAGAAGAACAATTTTTTTTCATGGCTTAATTGGTTTAATTAATTCAAAATCTGACAACTGAATTTAGAAGGTATTTAAAAAATATGCTTAGGCATTGAGACTTCAAACAGAACGGGAAGGATCTCGTTTGGCAAGCCTCATATTAATCATGAGCCTGTGTGGTTAACTTTGAGAGGCTGCTGTTTGAAACCAGATGTTAATTCTTTACCAATGGTGACATGCTTTGTGGTGCTACAGACTTAAATGTAGAATTAAAATAGAAACTTGTCCTTGCATTTAGGTGCATCTTCAATATATTAGGGAGCATCTGTGAGGAAATAAGAACTACTTTAGACACATTAGGGAGAATTTATTATTTTTACTAAATTTATTTTTGAGCTGATGCATGTAAATTACATATATTAATGAGACACCATGCGGTTTTAACTCTTGTATACATTGTATGATGATAAAATCACATTAAACATATCTGTTCCCTCAAACATTTGTCATTTCTGTCTGTGATAACCTTCACAATTCTTTGTTCTAGTTTTGGGTGCATGCACGAGTACGCTCAAGTGTGTGCACACGTGAGTGGTGTGTGTGTGCATTTGTGTGTGTGTGGTGTAAGCATGCACGTGCCTAAGTAGGAAAGCTACAGACAAACCCGACATGTCACTTCTCAGATACCTACTACCCTGGTTTTTGATACAGGAGCTCTCGTTGGCCTGTGGATCACAAAGCAGCCTGGGGTGGCCTGTGGTCTGCCTGTCTCTGCTTCCCTAGGACTGGGCTTATAATCACATACCTCCAGACTCAGCATTCTGTGGGCTCTGAGGATCAAATTGCATCCTTGCCTTGTAGTGACTGGGCTATCACCACCGGCTTCCACTACTCTACTTGTTAGAAGTATACACTCGTCCCCTGTGCAGTGACACAGTAGAATTCCTTGCAGCATTCCAATTTGAACCCTGGGCCCATTAACCCACTTTTCCTGTCCTTCCCTGTACACAGCTCTCTCTCTCTCTCTTAGCCTTGTCAGTCACAGTTCTCTTCAGCTCTTACAAACTTAGCTGTTCTAAATGTGACAAATGAACAAGTGCTCATCCCATTTGCCATTCCTTGCCTGCTGTATTTCTGTCAGCCTCGTGATCTCTACTCCAATCCATGCTGTCCCAGATGACAGCACTTACTACTTCCTGTGGCCAAATAATATTCTACTATGTATCTCTAAATGGTAAACACCTCTCTATGGATCTTTGTCAGCCTGTCCCCCCAGCATAGCTAGGAGAGAAGCACATACTTCCAAACTATAAGTGTGCTGTCAAGACCAACACACCTAATAAATGACCTACTACTGTGTCTACCAAGGTCTACTTGGCAAGAGCATTGCCTAACATTGCCTGGATGGGTAGTTTCCAGAAACAGCCACATGCCTTCAGCTTCAACCACTCAGCCTTTGTTTCTCAGCTATAAAATGGATATTAGTTTGGAGACTGAAAATGGATGTTCGTTTCTAGCTCCCTAGGGCTAGAACATTTATTCTCCTTAGCTCCGAACTCATTGACCCTGGAGCTGATTATGACAAGTTATTGCAAAGAGGATGAAGTGACTGTGTCTGACTTGGATAAGACTTTTCTAGTATCTTAAGTTTCCTGTCCGTTGTGAGGACGCCTAAAGGAAGAAGAGGAGGGGAGAAGTGTGTGCTTCAGCCAGAAGTGTGTCTAGGTTTCCCTTCCTCAGACTGCACCCAAAGGCTTAGGAGAAAGGAGACAAAGGAAAGCAAGGGAAGCCAAACTTGGACGTCTGTCCTTTCCCCGTGGAGGCAGAGCATGCCAACTACTCCTTAAGTGACCTTATGAGGTAAACGCTCTTGTTCCTGTTTTAAAGACTGTTACGTGAAGGGAGGAAGTAACTCGAGGGCACAAGATGGCACAAAATCCAGATTAAAATTGAGGGAATTTTGATTCCTCTAGTTTTTAAGAGAAAAAGGGAGAAGGAGGGAGTGAGGAAGGGAGTGAGGGAGGAAAGGAGTGAGGGAGAGAGAGAGAGAGAGAGAAGGAGAGAGAGAGAGAGAGAGAGAGAGAGAGAGAGAGAGAGAGAGAGAGAGAGAGAGAGAGAGAACATGTGCAGGTCAAGTGTGTGCATCTCTGAGTGTATGTATGGAGCCAGAGTCCAAACTCCTGTCATTCCTTGGTCTATCTTGTTTCTTTGTTAAACACAGGGTCCCTCACTAGTCTAGATATCAACAAAGAGGCTGGACTGGCTGACTAGAAAGCCACAGGGAGTCTTCTGACAAGTGTGTGTGACCACCACTGAATTATTTACACAGATTCTGGGGTCAAGCATGTGTCTTCATGCTTGCACCTCAAGTACTTTCCCAATGGAAGTGCTTCCGCAGCCCTGCTCACCTCTTCAAAACTATACTGCATTGTCTGTCTCTGTGTGCACACGCACAGGTACACCTTCCGCCCAAGCAAAACCAAACCAAACCAAGCCAAACCAAATGAAACACGAAAAGCCATGTTGACCATGATATCTACTTTATGTCTGCATCAGGTATGAGACTATTTAAGTACAATAATTCTAGTTCTCCTTGTAAGCACAGGGGTGCTAAATTTATGAGGAAGTCAATTAAATTGACAAAAAGTGAGACATCTCTAAAATGATCTTATCTTTATATATTATGGGATAGACAGATTCCTGAGTGTGTTTTCAGCTGCGATGTTAGTTGAGCAAATTTCACAGCATGTTCAAAGTTCTTGAGGTTTTGAGTGAAAGCAGAGATCTTTCAGGTAACTGAGGGCCGGTGTGTCTCAGTGGGGTTCGTGCCCCTCCACGCTCAGTGATGCCACTTGAGGATCTCTCAGGCTAACATCTTGGATAATTTTATAATCTCTGGTGATCATAAATGATAATTTAATCTGTGGCTTTATTCATTAAGTATCATAAGCTTTTATACTTCCCTGCTTTCCTCAGTATTCCAGAGGACAGAACTACAACCGATGAAAAGGATCTTCAAAGCCCTTCCAGGGAGGGGGTGTTTTATTTTATCCCAGCCTTTTGCTTAGAGATGGTGTAAATACTTCATTTCCAACCTCCTTATATATAGACGTATTCTGAGCTTTGCTGTAATCTTATCTTGCCATCCACTGGAATATAAACATTGTGTCATTTGTATGTTAGTTTTACTTTGAGGTACTTAGCTCTTTATTTACATGTGTTCAAACATTGATATTTCTCAGTTGTTTATTTAAAGACAGCAAGACATTTCTGATATCAACTTTAAAAGTTGATGGTTTGGTTCTCCCATATTTATTGTTTGGTAGACTTGGTGTCTCTAGCACAAGGCTTGCTTTTGCTCGTAAATGTATAGTGTTACCAATTAAACTGTGTATCTGTTCAAGAAATGTTAACTGCTCTGCTGAAGTGCTCCCAGGCAAATGAGCAACCATGGAGAGCCATGGGAACTTAGAAAAACAATTTGCGTCATGTGGTTGTTAGACAAGCCCAATGGAACTGACTTTGGTGCATGGGATCTTAACTGAGAAACAAAGTGGACATCTGGATGAGGTTTGATTGCTTGCTTGCTTTTCCTCTTCCTCCTCTTCCTCCTCTTCCTTCTTCTTCTTCTGGTTCTTTGAGATAGATTCCTACTCTGTAGGTCATACTGGCCTCAAACGTTTGGCGATCAATCTACTTCCGATTTCAAGTGCTAGGATAAGAGGTGTGTGCAGGTGCCTGGCTACCATCACTATAATTTCATGCAATAAATAGAGTAAGAGGGAGGGGAAAGGGAAGTGAAATTAACTCTGAAGGAAGTGATTAGATCTCAAACATCTACATTAGTAACTTATAGAAATTGTGTAACACAAGTCACAAATCCATTTTTCAGAGGCTGTATGTAATGAATATTTTCTTTTACAAAGCATCGCCTTCTCAGTTCACAGTTACAAAGAATTTAATATGACCGATCAGATGCTACAGTCCCACTCCTTGGCTTGGTTGGCATCTGCTGGTGGCACTACAGTATCCCTCTGTACCACGGACATGGCTTTGCCTCACTCCACAGAGATATTTTGACTTTCATCAATCATTTATTGTTATGGCTATGAGGTTTACAGTGTAGCATTGGTGAAGAAACACATGTCTCTGCTTTTATCTTTCAGGAAAGTCTCTAGATTTTTGGACAATTCATGTACATACTGGGTAACTTTATGATCCTGTGTAGCAAGCAGGATAGGGAGCAGTATGTACTGTCCAGTACACATAGCTAGTCTGGTGAAATCAATAAGGCTTCTGTTTGTCTAAAACATTCTAGAATTTCCAAATGATGGAGTATTAATGTAGACAATTTTCCTCTCTTTCAAACAGAATTGAGTGTCATTCATTTGGAGATGACATGCTGGTTCTGTAGTCACCAAGGTCTATTCTCTTGCTGCTGGAGCAAGTTTCCATGTGTCTTTCACTCCATGGTTGATAAGACTGATTAAGCTCTAGCAACTCATTACTGTTTTAGTCAGTAGAAAATGTAGGGGGACCTCACAGGGGCAAGGTTCAATTATGAAGAAAGAGGCGGCAATGGAGATTTGGGGGAAATTTTTTCAGTCTCTGCCACAAAAATATAAACCTGAATTTCTTAGAGTACTCATTTTATATTTTAGAAAATATTTTATTTCAAAGTATGTGTAAATGCATGGCTGTGTGTGGGTATGTACAAGGGGGTGCAGGTGTCTGTGGAGGCCAGAGAGGGTTTCTGATCCCCTGGAACTGGAGTTACCAGCAGCTGAGTCAGTTGATCGATGTGCATGCTGGGTGATCCTCACAACTGCCGAGTCATCTCCACCCTCCTGAGGGGACCAATTTTCAAGCCACTATTCTAGATTCTAATTTTTTTTCCTATTTATATTTTTAGTTGTAAAACTATGGACAATTCTGTTCTTTCTGAAAAATGCTTAACCAAACAATTCAGATAATGGAGAAATGCTGATGTCTAGTGTCCATAATTTTAAAGAAAAAATTGGGAAAAATTTAGTAATGCCATTATTATCATGATTTTGAGATGCGTTTTCTTTCATTAAATAGTACTCATAAAGAATTGAAACTTTTGCTTTAAAAGGGTTGAAGAAAATAGCAGACAACTAAAATTTGCTAGTAGAAAGTTGTATGTCTTTGAAAAATGTTTACTGTTGAGAAGGCATGATAGGGTTAGCCGAGGGCTCAGTAGATAGAGATGGCTGCCACCAAGCCTTAGGACCTGCATTTCCATTTCCAGGACCCAGTAGTGGAAGGACAGAATGTATTCTTAGAAGTTGTCCTCTGACTTCATATGCTTCCACATTTACACAACCTGTATACAAAATAAAAAAACCAAAATGTAAGCATTTTTTTTTTTTTTTTTAAGAAAGAAGGAAGGTTGGCTCTCTGGGGATGGGGATTCTTTTATTTCTCTTCTTTTTGGTTCTATAGATTGAACCCATGACCTCATGTATGATAGGCAAGTGTTATGTCCCTGGGTTACAGCCCCTACCATTATCTTTTTCTTCATTGATATTTATGCTCTCGACACTTGGAATGAATAGTATTTAAGAGTGGGGGATAAAGCAATGTTTGCTGAACTAATTAGTCAGCAATCTTCTGTTTGATTACATTGATACGAAAGACAAAGAGGAAATATTTGACCTCAAATATGTATCATAAGCAAATCCCAATCAAAGTGCATTCATCCAATGCTAATTGAAAAAGACCAAGTCTTCGCCACACTGGCAAACGAGGCCTATTTTCCTTCAATGTATTTCATAATATACTAGAGAACACATGTACGAAGGAAATTTTTATATGTACAAAAAAATGTGTTGGAAATGCCAAAATGTATATACCCCAAATTAAAAGAGCTTTGGTGGAGACAGGAAAATGGACTGCAGTCAACTAAACACTTTCTCATAAAAAGTTACACTAAAATATGTGGCTGGGCCCACAGGCGAAGCACAAGGTCACAGGATTTTAATGACATCTTTTCTGAACTTAAGAAAACACAGACACTTAGTTATTCAGTATGTTAAATAAGTGATAGTGTTTCATACATGAGTGAAAATGTTTTGACAAGCTGTCAGCCCTGAACATCCTCATGGTCCACCACTTAGAAATATACAAAAACATGAATATTTACTCAAAATATGAGTGCAGACAAAGGCATTTGGGGTAGGGCTGGTGAGGTGGGTGAGGGAACTTGGCATGCCTGCCAACTCGACTTTGATCTCCAGGGTGGAATCCAGAGCACCAAATCCTGCAAGGTGTCATCTGATCTTCATGCATGTTCCATGCACACACATGACACACATGTGTGCACACACATACACATGCACACAAATGAATAAGTGTAAATCTTTTAAAGGCATAAGAAGTACACTATGTAAGTGGTAAAATTCAGACTCATGTGTAGTGTAATAAATACCATACAATAAGGAGTTGTGACTATACCCCAGAGAGATTTAGAGAGGCATTGGAGGGAGTTGTCATGATTGGTTATAAAGTTCCATATCTGAGATGGAGTTTTGACCTCAGTTGTTTGGGCTGTTTTCCAGATGACTGCCATGTAACTACTGGAAACCAGTCCCAGATCCTCTGCAAGAGTGCACACTCATAACCACTTAGCCATCGCTCCAGTCTCCACCTTAATTTTCGAGACTACTGAACCTGTAATACACAGATTTGACTCAATTGGCTGGCCAGTGAATGCCAGGAACCTGCCTAGCTCTGCCTGCCTTCCAACATAAGGGTTATAGATGTGTACTGAGCTGTCTTGCTTTTTTACCTGGGTACTGGCATTCCTAACATAGGTCTTTCTGCTTGTACAAGCATTTGCCATCTTTCCAGCCCAGGCAACAACACTTCCATAAGAGAGGATGGTCTGTCCTGAGAGTAGAGATCAGATGGCTTCGAGTCTTTAGTGTAAGCATGCCCTTCACTATTCTACACACTGGAGCAGCACTCTGGATGTGTAGATTTTGGGGGGCTTAACTGTTTAAAGCTCCAGCTACCATCAAATCTACTTTGTTGAGGTACTACTATTCAGGGCTCAGGTGGTAAGTGGGACTCCATGTTGGCATAGAAACGGCTTTCCAGTCACCTCTGAATCCAGTGATGATGTCACCCCTAGGCAACAAGAACCCTCCTGTGTCTGTTGCCATGGCAATAGCCACACGCTCTTGGAGTGCGCCTCATCTGCTCATGGTGGTACGTGTGATTACCTCATGGCCTGAAGAAGAGGCAGAGACCCTGACCCCTTTCTCCTTCTTTTTCCTCCTTCTCTTCTTCCTTCTCCCCAATAAATCTCTTCTCATGGGATTGTGTTGGTCTAGCACAATCTGTCTAGATAGGAGCCACTCTAACACACACTCTGATTGGAAGATTCAGACCCTGAACTCATTCCCTCCATTAGTCCCCCAGGTCTTCAGAGAGATGTTCAGATACACATTACCCATAACCAACTAAATTCCTGGACTAGCATTTCATCTATACAGTAAAGGCATCAGGGAGAGCTATTAGAAACCTCCAGAATCCCATTCTAACCAAGGGATCACTATTTCAGTTCTCACTGGCAAAATGAATCCACCATTTCACTTAATCCAAGCTCAGAGTCTCAGATGGAAGCAGCTGTTTGAAAAACGGCAAGTCATCTACCAACATCTTCAGGGCTGGGATGTTGGAGACAGAAGGAGGGGATGGGGTTTGCTTTTGTCATGTTCTGTCATGGAAAGGTGTTTGGTAAGACATAAGAGAGGGTATTCTAGACTTTAAAAGGGAGCCAAAGAAACTCAAGTGTCATTTGCTCAAGATCACCGAATCAATCAAGGAGCCAACTGCTCCCATGCCTCTGACTCTTTAAACTCTACACTATCGACCTTAGTAAGCTATTGCACAATCAAGGAAATAGCAGCATCTTTTTTATATTCCCCTCAAACAGACAGATGAGAATCCGAATTAACACTTCTTTGTACTTCAATCATTCAAAGTAAGTCTAGTATCTTATTTAGCAGGTGATTGGTGAAGGATAAAGATAAGTGACTTCCCTGTGGTCAGGTAGGGAATGTGGTTTGGGTATATTTCATGTTATAGATATTTCCTACCTTTTTCAATCCACTAATGCACATTGTCTGCCTTATGAAAACAAACATTAGAGCAAATAATAAACAATTAGAGTAAATAAAGCAAACAGAAGGTGAAAAAAATTTTTTTTCCTTCAAGGAACTATTTCTAGGATGCTAGGGTACTCTCAGGATAACAAGTTTTAGAGATAAGGGGAATAGTGGATGTGGTCAGGCCAGACTAGACGAGGGGGTCAGAGCAGAGTTCAGTTATCCCAGGCTAACATAATATAAAATCAGGCTGTGCACAGGTTTCTCTGTTAAGTGGAAATGTACCTGGTAAACTTATTGGCATATTTCCACTCTAATAACCCAGCACCATCTGTGGAAACAAAGCCGTCATTACCGGCCCTCACTAAATGGCTTGTATGTTTCTTAGCAGACACCTGTTCCCAGCACTTAGTGACTCCAGGGTTTAAAATATATCCACACCCAATCTTTGAGCCTAGGTATTAAATCTAAATATCAGGAAACAGTGGTAGTTTAGAGGGAAACTATAATAAAAAATATCCTACCTTTAACTTTATGTTCTTTGAATCTGAGATCATGAAAAGCAAAAATCAATTCATTTGTACAGAACAGTGTGATTCCACAATGCGGCTTCTCAGTGCACAAGTACCAGCTATTAGGAGGGGGCTGTTGTTTCAGCTTGTTAATGAATCATGATTCAGTGACATCGAGAGAGGGCATCAGGTCCCCTGGAGCTGGCATTACAGGCATTGTGAACAGCTTGATGTGGGTACTAACCCAAGCTCCAGTTCTCCACAGTATGTGTTGGGTCATCTCTCCAGCCGTCTTTAAAAATATATATTTTTATTTGTGTGTATGTGAGTGTGGATTTGTATCCATGAGTTAGGTGTTGTGGGTTCTAAAAGCCAGCACAATCCTGGAATGTATGTGCCTGCTTAATGCAAAGTGAGTCAGAGTACAGTAGTTCTCTATTGTGTAGCAGTGGCTCAGCTCATGGAAAATGGAGATTACCCAGGTCAGAGTCCAACACGTAAGACAGAGGTAAGGAGTCTAGAATTGCAAGGGGCTGAATTCCCTAAAGTGGCCGGCTGCATATGGAGGGTCAATAGGACCTGTCAGCTCCAGTCTCCTCCCTCCTATACTCTATACTTCAGAAGGACAGTGTGACTTCAGGGTTAGCCACTGACTTCTAAACTGGCACCATCTTTGAAAAAAACTGAGCCTGTCTGTCCTTTGAGAAATCACGAGAAGCTGGAAACAAGTGTGAAACTCTCTGATCCAAGGCTGGTCATGCTGACTTAATATATACACCGCTGAAAAAAAATCACACAGGCAAGGCAGCCCCACCTCGGTCAGGGGAAATTGGGGTCTAAAAGGATAGACACGAATCAGGATGGCATGCCCAGGGCATCTTTGATCTATGCATCCAAGGCTCTGAAACTCTGGGCAGACTATCAAGTTGTAATGCTATATATAATCTGCAGAATACGTAAACAGAATATTTCCTTTTTATTACCATTTTGACTTACTTTCTCATAACGTATAAATAGTAAGAACATTTTCTTGGCCTCAAAGTTTATAACACTAAATGCCCTAGATGTTTCAAGTGTAAATTAACATCTAATGGAATCCTAAAAGCCCAATTTAAGTGCACAGAACTCCACTCTGGGCTGTAGTAACAGAGGCTATAATGTTTCCAATTACCTTCAAAGGTTGGTATCTTGGACATCAGAGGTTTAAAAGCCATTGCCTTTTATGTGCACATTTAGTTTTCATTGGTTTTAGCCCATCACCAAAATTTTGCAAAAAAAAAAAAAAAAAAAAAAAGACTGGCTTCTCAAAAGTGTCATGTAACTTGGAATATTTGATCGGTGGAAGGTAGCATTATTAGACAAGACAAATAGAGAAAATAATGTCAGACAACAAGAAATGAGAACAGCTGCAGGCAAAACTACCCTATATGCTATAGCGATTGATACTAAAGCAATTGTCTCCTTCCCCATTTTCTTATGCCTGCATAGACCTCATGAGTGTGCATACGGGGAAACCACACACACACACACACACACACACACCTAAATCTCCATTTTGTATGCTCCTCTCTTCTTGTGTTTTGTCTTAGTTTTGAGACAGGATCTCTCTGTATATAGCCCTGGCTGTTCTGGAACTCAATGTGTAGACCAGGCCGGCCCTGAGCTTACAGAGATCCATCTGCCTCCCAAGTTCTGGGATTGGAAGTGTGCTCTACCTCAACTGGCATCTATTTTATTTTTACAGTTTATTTTATTTATGTAAGTGTGTATAAATGCCCATGAAAGCCAGAAGAGAGTGTCTGATTCCCTTTTGGTGGAATTGCATGTAGTTGTTACCTGGCCAAAGTGGTTGCTGGGAACCAAACTCAGGTCCTTTGCCAACAAGTGCAGTTAGCAGCTGAGCCATCTCTAGCCCTTGTTCCTTGTGTTTTGATCAAGATGTAAGGCATGATTAGATCAGCAACTTCCAGAGGCACATCTCGAGCTTGAACACACATCAGAATCACCTGGAAAGCTCCATTCATGCGCAGATGGCTGGCTCCATCTTCCCTGACTTTTAATACACTGGGCCTGGGGATTTGTGCTTGGTGTTGCTTCCCAGGTGCTGCTACTGCTGTTGTTGGCAGTTCTAAGAATTATCCTGTTTTCCAAATGGGATACTCCACTGCCACAATGATGTTCAAGATTGTAATGAACTTGGAGTTTTGCAAGCCTTGGTGAAGTTGGTGAGAGAAGATGAGGGTGTCCTCCCTCAGGTTGCTTCAGTTAGCACTGGATGGCAGAGAATCATGGCTGGGGTTGTATGGATTGATGTGAGGATGGAGAAAGGAGGAATTACTACACTTGCAAAACCATCACCACAGAGAAAAGGACGGTCCCCTGAGGAGAGAAGGTGGTAAGTACTCTGGATGTTTCTTAAGGTGTATGGTTAGTAAACTCAAGTGAGCAAGCTAATTAGCAAGATAGCTGGTTTGGGCAATTTTGGTGTGTAGAAACATAAGTACGTAAACTAGAGTTGGCTTTTTCTCAGGCAATGAGATAATGGCAGATTTTTAAAAGTAGGATGATATATAAGGGACTGTCTGTCTGTCTTGGCAGACCATGGACAATCTGTGAAGGGAGGAAAAGTGGGAGTAGGAGGGGCAGCAGAGAGAGACTGGATTTGTGGGTTGCATTTAAAACTACAGAGAATGGTTGTTGAGAGTTGATTGAGAGATACTGGGCAGTCTGTTAATGCTGGGGTGTGATTTTACTAGGTGATGGTGTCAATAAATAAATCATTTCATTACGTATCACTGTAACCCCAAGACTCGTTGTGTGGATGAAGGTATAATTTGGTTTGGTTACTGATCACAGTCCCCAGAGAAACCATCTACTTATTGTCAGTTGGACATTTTTTTTATATCTCCCTTCTCCTCCATCCCCAATTCTCCCTCTCCTCCCACCTCCATCTCTCTCCTTTCTTCTCTCTCTTCACCTCCCTTCTACTTTCTCCCCATTCTCTCTTTTTTCTTTACTGCCTCTCCCCTTTCCTCCCCACCCTCTGTCCTCTTTCTATCCCTCCCCACCCCAGTTCCCTCTTTCTTTGCTCTTCTCCCTGTTCCCATTTCCTCTCTCAATAAACGCTGCTAACATTTATTTTATTTATTGTAGGAATGGGGGCCCATGTCTCTAAGAATTTTCATCCTGGCCTTTTCTCTAAGAGTTTTTAAAGGCATGTATTTAATAACATTCTACCCCAGAAACTGTGAAGGGCATTTGTTTTGTCCTCTGTTCTTTGGTGTATATGGGGTGGGAGCTGGGAGTGAGGTCAGATTGGTGGAACATGTTCCAAAACTGGCTGAAAAACTTCTCAGGTGAAGCCAGTTGGATCTGGAATTTTTTTTTTGAATAAAGTTTCTTAGAAATCTAAGTTTGGATATAAATATAAATGTAAATAAAATCCCAATATAAAATACAAATATAAATAAAATCCATATTTTGTTTTTGACTCTTGCTTAGATGTTAGTATCTAATTCAAAGTTCTCTCTCTCTCTCTCTCTCTCTCTCTCGATTAATGAGAACACAGCATTTCTTTGGTGATGAAAAAATTCTCTCTTTAATTTTGTGATATTGATTTCGAGATTGTGAAAAGCAAGAGTCGCAGTTCATTTGTACTGAACAGTATGTCTTGTCTTTCATGCTGTCCATTGCTTCCCTCCCAAACCCTTCCCTCTTTTACAGATTGACAGTGGGCACATACAAGTTACACAATCCTCAAATGAGGAAGAATTTGAAATTTCTCTTTTCTCCACTTCCTAATGCTTTGGCTCCCTCTGGTTCTTGTCTTTTCCTGGTTCTCAACAGCCACTGCTCGGTGCAGGTCTGCCCAAGTGAGAAGTAATTGAAAGAAATAGAAGTTACTTAGGCTTCTGGAAATTCTTGCCATACCTCAAGTGTTTCTTTTAAATTCATTAGCAGTACCTTTTGTTACTAAGAATTACAGACACAACACAAATAATGGCGAGGAAATATCACAAGTGGACTTGGAAAAGGTATCACATATATGGCTACCCACACTAGGTAAGTACTTGACTGAATAGCTGGGCTGTGTCTAGCCCAAGATTTTACATATACACATACACGGACATAAACATACACACACACACACACACACACACACACACACACACACACACACACACACACACATGTTAACTTCACATTTTTGGGTAGAGATTTAGTCAATCTGAATCTCCCCACATGTTGTTGCAGGCCTATTAAAGACCACACAATCTTGACTTTTGACATTTGAAAGCAGAATTAAATTCTTTTTACAGCTGAGAATCTGGTACAAAAGAGAATAACGACTTCTCCAGGTCCACATGGCCATTATTTTGCATACCTGTTTCAAATTTAGTTTTCAAGTGTTCATCTTCATGTTCTTGCTCTCTGCTGTTTTCCGGTAGGCTCCGAGTGTTAAAGCACACAGCAGTGACATTTGCATTTTCTAGATGGCACTTGCTAAGTTCTAAGGCCCAGTAAAAGCTTATGAAGAGAGAGAGAGTGTGTGTGTGTGGGTGTGTGTGTGTGTGTGTGTGTGTGTGTGCTATGTGATCCCAGTCAGTATCTCATTTTGTTGCTATAACTTTTCTCAAGGGAATCCTGATTATTTTTAGAATCTGCTGTGAACCACAAATCAAATATGCATGGCAGACAGAATTTTATCTTAAATCTCTATCAGCCAAACTGACATTAAGCTTTCCCATTTAAAAATTCTGATACAGGTTTCATGGAAACTGTAAACTTCTAGACACGGGTTCTAGAAACCAAGCTCCAGTCCTATGCTAGAGCAACAAGCACTCTTGACCACAGTTACCTGTCCAGCCCTAAGGTTATAGTACTTGTCTGAACCCAGGAAGGCCAGAGAGGTTTCCCCATCAGTCATCACAGTGATACATCTACAGGTATATAATATAAGCTTTTAGATATACTCTGTATTTTTTAATGTTATTTTTCCAAGAACGAATTTTCAACTGAGGATCATTTTTTATTTTTATTTATATTTTATTTCATATTTATATTTTATTATTTATATCATTTTTATTTATATTGTTTATAGTTGTATATTTATAGATAATATATTTGTGTTTATTTATATTATTTATATTTATATTACATATTTATATTTATATTTTATTTATTTTTATTTTTATTTATTGTTATGATTATTCTTTTAGTGTGTGTGCCTCTGAACTTGATGATAGTCATAAAAGTTTTTGAGAGACCCAGAGTTCTTAGGTTTATTTGGGCCATATTTAAAATAGATATTAAATTAGAAATCAAAACTAAGATTTTTAAGTATATATACTTATTAATTTCCAAGTTACAATAAACCCACTCATACATTTAAAAACTTAGATTTTAAAAATAATAACTTTCGAGCAAGTGACTCACATCTCTATTATCCACTGGAGAATCATCTGGATGTCAGGGTTAATAGGACCAAGCTGTCACCATGAATGTGCTTCTGTTTGACATCTTTCACTGTGCATTGTCTGATTGGATATATTTGGAAAAGGATCTGGTTCACAGATACAGTTGTAAAGTGGATTTTAGTGGGTTCTTTTGATTCTTATTTTTATCATATATATATTGGCAAACAATTATAAATCACCTTTTCTGACACTTCACTAAAATGCAGCCAGTAGTTGGTCCTTCAGTATCGGCCCTATCCACGTCTTAGTCACTATTGATGGAGTCTCTGGGCTCTGTAATGCTGAGAGAATGCTGGACTCTGAATTTTAGGTACATCTCTTAGGTTCACATTCCTTTGTAAAAGTCACAAAGTGAGCATTTGGAAAGTGTTCGTTCACTGACATTCAGATTGCCAAAATTTTGGCACATTTTGCTAAGGAGTAGGAAAGATGTTTATTAATGTTACCAGTAGTCTCAACGGAAAACGACCTGAAGTGTTAGCAAGCTGTCAAGCCCAAAGTAAGAGATAACACTTTTCCACGATTGCAGATTTTTGCTTTGGCTGATTGTTTCCCTTGTACGGGGACGCTTGGTTTGCTTATTTTCAAAAACATATCTGCTAAATGCTGGATCAGATTGACCACTGACTGGCAATTGTTCTTTCAGATGATGATAGTGTTTCCTGGAGAGAGAAGCTGGCTCCACCTACCACAGAAATGATTACCCAAGTCCCTTGCCCTGAAACAACTGGCCCTCTTTGGCGTGGGCTAGTGCTCTGTGTTCCTTCGTTTTGGCTATGTAGACTGCTAAAAGGCCATGTCTTCCAAGCCTGAGGTGTTAAAAAAAAAATAAGAATTTTTACAGCTTTACAGACTTAAGTAGATCTGGAAAGAAAATGCACTGGGGATGCATGGGCATGCCCAGCCAATCAGTGTGGAGACAGCCAGAGCTAGCGCTTTGATTCTGCTGACGTGTACGCAATTTCGTCACTTATTAGCAACTGTCTATGCCCTAGGGGGGGAAATATCACTGTAGTATTATTACAGAAAAAGCACGACACCTCCATGAACCTCCTCAAATGGTCTGCTAGGAATCTGGGCTCTAGTGATTTTTTTTTTAAAGTCCGTTTCTCTCAGTTGGACTTTCAGCAAGGTTAACAGTAACCTGTTTCCAACTGCCTACCTCTCTTCCTCCAAATCACTTCAGTCAATAGTGCTATCTCTCTTCTTGTTTACCTTTTATTGTTAAGTGTGCTCAAACATCAATTGATCTGCCAGCATTAAAAGATATCCTTTGACTCCGGGGATTACAAATGATGTCACAGATCTGACCAAACCTCCTCTACCTTTGACCTGCCTCTTCCCTCCTTCACAGATTTCCATTATTAGTTCCTGCCTGTCTATGTTGTCTGAGGACAAAGGTTCTGTTCCGTAGCCCCAATCGCTGCCCCTGCTTCAGTCTTAGTGAGCTTTCAGGTCACATGCTATGGGCTCTGTCTTGTCTTTTCTAGTAGCTGCCTTGAGAAATCCTCCAAGGATCAATATTTCTTGAGTTTTTATGTCTTTTGAAAGATGACTTGGCTGAATATGAAAACTTGGGTTTAAACTTTTTAATGGGTTCTCAGGATATATTTGCCTTCTGTACTCTCTGCTGTGAATACAGCTGTGGGGAAATAAAAGGTCAGGCTACTTACTCCTTTATAACACACACACACACACACACACACACACACACACACACACACACACACACACAAATGCACACTGTATGGGTTCCTAGATGCTGCTTCTTGTATCCTGTATTCCACTTATTTGTTCAGGTATTTATTTTATTTTATGTATGCATGTTTTTCTGAGTTTATATACTCGTACCATGTGTGTAGAGTGCCTAAGGGGACCAGAAGAGGGTGTTGGATCCCCTGAAATGGGGCAAGTCACCATGTTAATAATAGGAATTGAACCTGGGTTCCCTGTAAAATCAGGGTTGATCTTACTGTCCAGCCATGTCTCCTGCTCCCTCATTCATCTGTAGACCACACTTTTTGTCACACAGCCATTTTTATGATATTAGTTCTGCAGTGTGAGGATGGTATCTTTCCATTTTCTGCTGACTTCTCTCTTCAGTACTTTGAATTTTCTATTGTAGGGTCTTTCACTTCCTTGATAGGTTCATTCCTACCTATTACCTGAAGCTGTTGTAAATGTGATCATTGTCCTAAGTTGTTGGTATGATTTTTAATAGTATATAGGAAAGCTACTGGTTTTGGTTTTTTGTATGCTGATTTTGTAAATTGCTTCTTTGTCTAAGTTTTAAGACTGGAAAGTCCTAAGGGTCTCTTATTTATATGATCATATCATTTGCAGACAGGGACACTGTGACTTCTTCCTTTGCTCTTTGTATCCCTCTCATCTCTTTGTCTTGTCTTGGTATGCTAGCTGCAACATCAAGCACCATATTGAAGAGGAGCAGAGAAAGTGCTTGTTTCATTCCTGATTTTAAGTGAAATACCTGGAGATTTTCCCCACTTTCAATTTTTTTTCTATCGTGAAGACCTATTATCTGTCTGTTGAGATAATTATGTGACTTCTGTCCTTAAGTCTAATTGTGTGATGGATTACACTTACTGATTTGCATGTTTTGAGCCATCTTTTTTATTATTATTTTTTTTGATACTTTATTTACATTTCCAATGTTTCCCCCTTTCTAGGTCTCCTCTTTGGAGACCACCTATCCCTTCCCCCTCCCCCATCTCTATGAGGGAATTCCACCTCCCACCCACCCACCTGCCCACTCCCATATTCCCACCTTGACATTCCCCTTTACTGGGGCCTCTCCTCCCCCTGATGGCCAACAAGGCCCTCCTCTGCCACATATGTGGTCCGAACCATGGGTCCCTCGATGTGTATTCTTTGGTTGGTGGTTCAGCCTCCAGGAAGATGGGGGAGGGGGGGCGGCTCAGGCCAGTTGACACTGTTGCTTCCTCCATAGGGCTGCAGACTCCCTCAGCTCCTTCAGTCCCTTCTCCAAACTCCTCCATCTGGGACCTCACTCTCAGTCCAGCAGTTACTGTAAAGTGAAACTTGGGATGTTGAATTTTGTCAAATGCTTTTTCAGCGTCTAAGGAAATGACTATGTGGTTTTTTTCTTTGAGTTTGTTTATGTAGTGAATTACATTGATGGATTTCCGGGTATTGAACCATCCCTGCATCCCTGAGATGAAGCCTACTTGATC
>CM052700.1:7969828-7987701 GCA_028551405.1 Uromys caudimaculatus | reverse complement strand
TCTCCCCCCCCAACTGCACCCTATCTCATCTCTCCCCCCCCCCCAGGCCTCCACACTCCCTGGGGCTTCAAGTCTCTCAAGGGTTAGGTGCATCTTCTCTCACTGAGGCCAGACCAGGCAGTCCTCTGCTGTATATGTGTCAGGAGCCTCATATCAGCTGGTGTATGCTGCTTCTTTGGTGGCTCAGTGTCTGAGAGATCCCAGGGGTCCAGGTTAGTGGAGACTGCTGGTCTTCCCATGGGGCCACCCTCCTCCTCAGCTTCTTCCAGCTTTCCCCCAGTTCAACCACAGGAGTCCCTGGCTTCTGTCCATTGGTTGGGTACTAGTATCTGCATCTGACTCTCTCAGCTGCTTGTTGGGCCACTCAGAGGGCAGCCATGCTAGGCTCATGTCTGCAAGCACACCACAGCATCAGTAACAGTGTCAGGGCCCCAGGCCTCCCCTTGAGCTAGATCCCAATTTGGGCCTTTCACTGGACCTCCTTTCTCTCATGCTCTTCTCCATTTTTGTCCCTGCAGTTCCTTCAGACAGGAACAATCCTGGGTCAGAGCTTTTGACTGTGGGATGACAACCCCATACCTTCACTCGATGTCCTGTCCCTCCACTGGAGGTGGACTCTACAAGCCCCCCCCACCTGTAGATCACTTCATTCAAGGTCCTTCCCTTTGATTCCTGAGAGTCTCTCACCTCCCAGATATTTGGTACATTCTAGAGGGTCCCCTACCTCCTACCTCCAGAGGTTGCCGGTTTCCCTTCTTTCTGCTGGCCCTCAGGGCTTCCCCCCAAATACCTGATCATGTTTCCCCCTTCCCCTCCCTGTCCCCTCTCCCACCCAGGTCACTCCCTCTCTCTGCACCCCCCCACCATGACTGCTTTCTTCTCAGTCCCAAGTGGGATTGAGGCATCCTCACTTGGGTCCTTCAGCTTGTTGACCGTCTTTTGCATTTTTCGGCATAACTCTTCCCTTTTGGGGTCACACGCTCTTGTTTTCCTGGATACAGACCCTACAGAGCCTTCTGTGTTGATGACTCCTCACATTTTCTCCTTCTCCCCTCTTTTTCAAAAATGAACAACTCCCGTTTCCTTCTCCCTCAAATCTTGTGTACCATTAATAAAAACAACTGTTACTTACTTTTTTAATGTAATATTATGTTTGAGTCTTAGCTTATTTTCTTGAGTCTGCTCAGCCTCCAGATGTAATGACCTCATACTTGACTTTAAAAACATGGGGTTTTTTTTTGTATTATCTTATCTTTTCTTTTCTTGAACATGCTAAACAACAATATGCACCATGCAGTACCCCCCAGAGCTCCCAGTGACTAAACCACCAACCAAAGAGTACACATGGAGGAACCCAGGGCTCCAGTGGCATATGTAGCAAAGGATGGCCTTGTTGGGCATCAATGGGAGGAGAGGACCTTGGTCCTGTGAAGGCTCGATGCCCCAGTGTAGGGGAATGCCAGGACAAGGAAGCCGGAGTGGGTGGATTGGTGAGCAGGGGGAGGCAGATGGGATAGGGGGTTTTCAGAGGGGAAACCAGGAAAGGGGATAATATTTGAAATGTAAATAAAGAAATATCTAATAAGAAATTCAAAAAAGGAATATGCTATCTATTATTTTTTGAAGAGAAAAAGAGGAAAGGAGGAAGGAAGGAAGGAAGGGGGAAGGAAGAAGAGAGAGAATACAAAAGAGAACTCTGACAACCAAGTACACATTGGGTAGTTCATCAGTAATGGTTACATTAGTTATCTCCAGCAATCTGGAGTCTTTGCTTGTTTTTGAGATAGAATCTCATATAGTAGCCCAGGCTAGCTTTGAATTCATGATCCTCCTGCCACTACCTCCCAAATGTTTATGTTACAGGCATGCACCACAATACATGATTCAACTGAAGTCTTGATTATCAAATGAGAAGATTGTGCTAGTTCATTAATACATGCTCAATCTCATTACTTTTTTAGATATGAACACAGAAGACAGTCTCATAAAGCAAAGAGAGAAAAAAACCCTACTTCAACTAGCGATTTGAAGGTTGCTATCTCCACCATTCTCTGATAGACACTTCAATAGGCCTTCTTTCTTAGTACAGAGAAAAGTCATCTTAGATAGACCTGAGCTAGAACCCATTGGCTCAAGGAAGAGACCCTGACCTTGTTTTCTCATCTGGAAGCTAATCCTAATATCCTTTCCCAGCTGGTGAATACTGAGCATGTGTCAAAATGCTGGACTCCAAGAGTAGTTTTAGGCAGCTCTTTCCCCTTTTGTCTCTTGATTTCTCCCTTTAGAATGGACTTGCTTCTCATGAGAAGTCTTACCATTTTTTGTCTTCTCTAGTCTTTAAACAAACATCGAGGAACCAGTAAAGGCATCCTGACCATTTTCCATGAGATCCCACAAGATAAGTTTCACAAATGAAACCTTACTGCAGGGATATTTCCTGATCTCTGGCTGAAATCACCAACCCTTCCCAAACCACAAACAGAAAATCCCAATCAGTGCAGCTCCTGCTTTGATATGTTTCCATCAGCCATACACAAAGAGAATGGGGCTGCACTGAAATCTGTCTCAACCCACATGGTCACTGTTTGTATTTCTATTTTCCTGCTCACATCATGCGAACTAGCTTGCTTTCCCATTCCTATGTGTATTTTACATTCACATCTAAAATAAAAGAACTTTAAAAATATTACTTCCTTTTAATTATTGTGTTACAATTTAATTATTTATTGTGTTTGTGTATGTGTGTATGGATGTGTGTGCATGTGTGTGTGTGCACTCCTGTGTGCGTGTGTATAAATGCCATGTGTGGAGGTCAGACGACAGCTATTAGGAGTCTATATTCCTCTGTGAGTCCCAGATATGGAAATGAGACACTTTCTAAATTTAGCCTTTTATTCTAATCAGAGTCAATCTTAATGAGGTGAATGATAAGCTGAATAAAAACTGACAAGCCACTTTATCAATTCACAGAATAAATTTTTGGAACATCATGATATGAAATATACCTCTACCATCATTATCGGGCCAGCATTCACTAAGTACATCTGATTTCAGCCATCCATTCTAATTCAGCCTTTAAACAACCTTTAGTTTACATAAGTATTTTTCATACAAATAAGGATCTCCATAGCTCACTCTTTGCTATGCTTTAGAAAAAAAAATTCTGTCATGGATTAAGAATTGCTCAAGCAAAGCAAAATCAGGTTTATTTTGTGACTTTAATCAATGGACACAAATATCCTGGATCATTCAAGCTCCATTTCTTCCCTATTTCACTGTAACATTTGCTAAAACATCACAGTGGGGTTTAGGTAATTGGTTTACTATTCTCCCATGTACTTGTAACACAGCTAATGATCTGCTTGACATAAAAAATACCATGGAAAAGGCAAAGTGGGAGCATGGCAGGGACAAATCCCTCACTGCATCTAAGTAGCCTTCTTATAAGCCTTCCTTCAGCTGAGAAAGTCTGCCTTTAGGTTTTGGCTTTGCAGGTTATTCAAAGCTTATATGATTAAATTATTATTAATTATTAAGATTATAATATACAAGAATATGCAAAGGCCCATTGAGAAGACTCAGAAGACTTGATAAGTAAAGTTGTCATCAAGCCTGAAAACCTGAGTTCAAGCCCTGCTTGATACTCCTTTGATAAAAGGAGAGAATTGACCCCTGAACATTGTCCTCTGACCTATACATGGATGCTGACACACACACACACACACACACACACACACACACACACACACACACACACACACTAAATAAGTAAATAAATAAATAAATAAATGTAATGAAAATAAAGTGGAAAGCAGTAGAGACAGACATCCAACATTGACCTTTGACCTCCACACCTGAATGCTTCTGTGACTGTGACACACACATACATACATTTGCACACATATGCACACACATTTGGGTTGAGATTACTAGTTTTAATTCTGATTGCTAGCTTAGTTGTAAGCCAATCATTGTTTCCAATCCTGATCCATCAAGAGCTATCTAAAATTGGATTTCCCAAATCCAACTTTGGTTGCTATTTCTCAGACTTGTGTATTCTGGCCCTGTGCTCTGTTCTTGTGTGATCAGATCTTTGTTGACTTCACTCCCAAGCTCATTCTCCATTGATGATAGTTGGACAAGCTTCTAGCTGCGAGATGGATATACTTCTTTCTACGTGAGCTATCCAGGACGGGTCAACATGGCGTAAACACCCTTTTAAGACTCCTTTCTTTAGCTCCCTTTACTCTCATCTAGATTATGTGCATGGTTATATGAGACTTAGCTAAGGTTAGACCAGAAAAAAGATGTTCAGCATCTGAGCTTTCAGTCTCTTAAGATTTGTTTCAAGCCCCTGTCTCCTGAGCTCTGGCTACTTGTTCACTGAGTCCTTCAGCTGCTATGGTGGTTTGTACATGCTCAGCCCAGGGAGTGACACTATTAGAAGGCGTGGCCCTGTTAGAGTAGGTGTGTCACTGTAGGCATGGGCTTTAAGACCCTCATTTTAGCTGCCTGGAAGTTAGTATCCTGCCAGCAGCCTTCAGATGAAGATCTGAACTCTCAGTTCTTCCTGTACCATGCCTGCCTGGATGCTGCCATGCTCCCACTTTGATGATAATGGACTGAACCTCTAAACCTGTAAGCCAGCCCCAATTAAATGTTGTCCTTAGGAGAGTTGCCTTGGTCATGGTGTCTGTTCACAGCAGTAAAAACCCTAAGACAGCTGCCTTCCTATTGCCTCTGATCTCCAAAAGCTACCACCTGCCTCAGCTTCTCCATGTGAGGTCTGGGCCCTGGCTGAGTCTTCATTATACCCACCAAGGCGAGAGGCACAGTGGGTTTGGCACCCAAGTCTAACTTAGTGAAGCCACAGAGACTCTCTCTTCATTGTCCTTTCCAACCCAGGAGAAGTGCATCAGTACTAGAAGTGGGCTCTGGCTTCCTGAAGAGGTCAGGCTCATAAGCGGGGAGGACTTCATGCTCAGTGGGATGCACTGAACTTTGTCCAACATGGGGCAGGAAATTGAAAGGGTTATGCCAGTAAAATTTTCCATTCTATTCACGTCTGTGACTCTCTTTATACCCATATTCCAATGAATTTCGCCTCTTTTTCATGGAAAAGAGACGCAGTAATTTGTTTTCCAAATATGATGACTACCTGGGTTGGTTGGTAGTTACTCTTCAGCATGTAGTGAAGAAAGGCTGCAACATTGGAGTCTCCTTCTGTGTCCCACCACCAAACCTTCATTCCTAGTTGGATCTGCTGCTTTCCCGCCTCAAGTCTCCTTACAAGTCAGTGATCGTCACTAAGACCCATAATATGTGGGGATAGAAGGCACACTGGGAAACTAGGCACCCTAAAAGACAAACTGGATTTCTATGCTTTGTTTTAACCAAGCGGTTTTCATTTTATGAGATGGTATAAAATATTATTTCTCTACATACAAACAGGTATTTGGTATTAAAGGTGAGAGAAGCTGTCTGTTTAGGGAATAAAATGGGAGACATTCATGGATGGGATCCTGTACCCTAAATTTAATGAGTATACTACAAACACCATGCTGAGAATAATCAGAATCCCTGTTCTGATAGCTCCAGCATGGTGGTGTTCATTATTAATTTGAAAGGTGGTAGTGGTGGGAGAACAATTGATGCTGGGCTTTCTCAACTAAAAATCATAAATAGGACTCAAAACTCCATTAAGAAAGATAAAGACATCAACCTCACTGTCACCCTCTTTTCTTCTTGAAAATGACAGCTTGGGAATTTGTGAGGCTGTTACAATTAGACCTTCAGCATGACAGTGTGAAGATGTAGGGATAGAGAGATGGCTTAGCGGTTGAGGGCACTCACTGCTTCTACAAAAGGCCTGGCTTCAGTTCCCAGCACTCAAATTGGGCAGCCCACAACTGCCTGTTTCTCTAGCTCCCAAGGGATATAATGCTCTTTTCTGGCCATCATAGACAGTGCTACACATGTGGCATACACATATGGACAAATAAAAATAAATCTATAAGAAAGGAAGTATAGATTAGTTCCAGCATCCTTGAATTTAAAGGCAGAATTATATCAAAAGATCAGGTAACATGCCATGTAAGTAATGGTTTTTAGACACTAACCTTCCTGCTCTCAATCTTGTAAAAACAATCTCTTCTTTCTTCTGACACTGGGCAGATCCACTTCTCCATTTCCATAAGTCCTCAATGAGCACAGATGCAAGTCTGCATTTAAGCTCCTCTCTTTTGAAGTTTGGTCTCCTTGGCTGTTCTTATCTTTCTGCAAAATTTACTCTCATGGTTTTAATGTTTAATGGGCTGGACTCTTGGATTTTGATAAAGTTCTCTACCTGTTGTGGATGCAACTGAGACACTGATACTTGGTGTGTAGGTACAATCAGACTAGTGGAAATCAAGGGTTTCTACACGAAAGTGGTAGATTTGCAAATGGGCCAGATAGTGGAATGGAGTTTTAGATGCAAGGTTTTAAGGGTTTCTAAAGTGAACGAGGAAGGAGCAGGGTTGTCCAGAGAGTTTGAACTCCATTGCAGGCTCAACAAAATCTATTCCAGGCCAACAATTGATGACTGTTCTTAAGAAGCAAAGCCTTTTCTATGTGACTTCCCCACTCACTAAGTGTGTAAAGCCTTAGAAACACAGATTCTAGACAGAATGTCTCAGATTATTTTCTATTGCTATGATAAAATACTTTGACAAAAGAAATTTAAGGGAGAAAGGACTTATGGATCAGAATTCAAGGGTGGAGCCCATCACTGTGAGGATGGAAAGACAACTGGAACTTGAAGTAGCCAGCTATACCCACAGCCAACAGAGAATAAATACACGCCCATGCTCAGCTTGTTCTATCCACTTTGACACAGTCCAGGATTTTCTGCCTAAGGAATGGTACACCCACAGTGGGTCTTTCCAACTCAATTAATGTATTCAAGATAATCCCCAACTAACAAGTCCAGAGGGCCATGTATCAGATGATTCTAGATGTTATCAAACTGACCCTTAACATTAATCACCCCAGAAAGCTAGTCTTTTAGCTGTGCTCTGTCCCCAATGTTGCTGTGGAGGGTACAGGTTGGTTTTCAGAATGTTCCTCAGCAGAACCATGAAAACCTCCTTAGAAGTGCATAACTGTGTCTACTACAGTCAACCCCTTGGCTCACTCAGACCTATTTCACCATGAAACTCCAGTGGGCAGTAGCTATGGATTCCAGTGGGCACCTCTTCCAGGAGAGACAGAATAGGGAGATAAGTTAGCCAGCTCTTGGTCCCTGATGTCCCACTTAATCACATTCTTCCTTTCTACTCATGGTCACATGTCTCCATCATTCATTGCATTCTTTTATATATGCATGTTCTTACTGGCTTGATTTTCCTATTCATTTCATGTTCCTGAACAAATTGGTTCAGAGATTCACCATGTCCCCTCATGCTGTACTCTAATCAGGTTCAACACCTTACCCTATTTCACTACCAGTAAATGTTTTAGCAGTTGGATGGCTACTTTGTACCTGCAGTTGTCTTGCTTCTGTCCTCAGACATGAAACCACCAGAAAGATAGCTCAGTGGATAAACTTCTTACTACACAAGCTAAGGACCTGAGTTCAGATCCCTACAACCTATATAACAACCCAAACATTCTGTCACATAACTCTAATCTTAGCATTTGGAGAGATAGAGACAGGAAGACTCTGGGGGTTTGCTGGCCAGCTAGCAGTGCCAGTTTGTGAGCTCCATGATCAGTGAGTGATCCTGCTTCAAAAAATAATATGGAGAGCAATAGAGGAAAACTCTAAAGTCTACCTCTGGCCTCCACACACACGTGCATATGTGTGAATGCACATCCACAAATACACACACACACACACACACTCACACACACTGATAAAGAAAAGGAAATGGGTTTCTTATTTTCAGACAGATAATAAATCAGAAGCTTCCTAATGCTGTTTTACAGGGTACTTGTAGGCCATGACTAATAGCAGTGATAAGCAGAAAAAGTGTCCAGAAGACACCAAGAGAGAGCTCACAAGCTGCTTATTAGTAAACAGCACCTGTGAAGGGAAAGGAATGGAAGCCAAATTTAGCAACGTAAGAAAGCTGAATAAAGCCCAAAGCTGGTAAAAGCCTGTAAAGCCTGTGGAGTTCTCCAGTTAGTACAACCTGCCAGTGTTCACCATCTGGGCCACAAGAGCTGGTCTTTGTGCTTCTTCCTCAATCCATCCAGGGAGTCTGCTCCTGTGACAGAGGTCCCTTTAAAGGATGTCCCAGCTGTGTCTGGCCACTGTAGGCTTGCCCCACTGAGTAAGCTGGCCTGTAGCCTTTGAAAATGGGTCTGTGGTAAGGTGTACCTATTTCCACAGTAATCCTCCTGCAGCCAGGGAAGCTTCCTTTGAGGCAAAGGGAAGGGTTCACTGGGTAAAATGAGGGAGGGAAAATAATTGTCTTGGCATGCAGTGTTGGCTCAATTGGTTAAGTGCCTGAGTTCAGATCCCCAGTACCCACATAAAAGTCATGGCTGTCAGTACATGCCTGTAACCACAGCCCCACACAGCAGGAGGAAACAGGCGGATTCCTAGCTCTTGTTGGGCAACCAGTCTAGCTGAATTGGTGGGCTCTGGGTTCACTTTGTGCCCCCCCCCCCCAATAAAATGGAGAATGATAGAGGAAGACAGTGTGGACCTCTGGCCTTCATACACAGACTCACACATGTGCATCTGCACACACACACACACACACACACACACACAGGTGCAAACACACAAAACAAGTACATATAGCACACACATACATACTTGCATTAATTTAAATGTTTACATTTTACCAATTCAACACTCAAGAGAACCCATTCAGGAAGGTGTGAGTGAAGAATTGGGGAATCTGATTCAGGAGAAGGCACATATATAACATGAGAACACGTGAGACAGATGAGCAGGTGGTCAGGAAGCTGGGGAGAGGGAGATCATACTCCACCTTTTCAAGGTCCAGCCTTGCTGATTTTAATTGTGTACGGAGGTGTGGCCCTAGTTCCTGGGGTCATTTCCACCTCTACACACAGAGTGAGTTGCTACAGAAGAGCTAATGTACCCTAGCTTCGTGTGGCTGTTTAAACTCAGGACTGGGGGTGGGGGGCGGTGGTTAATGGTCCTGTGTCCACATTTAAATTCTCTTAGATCACCTGGAAAGATTTAAGCCTGAGACTTCCCAGAGCCTGTCAGAGCTGATGGGGTAATGTAGTAAAAGGCTTTCGATTCTCACAGGCTGGAGGGGCCACAGTTAATTTTTGCTCAGCAACAAGTCCATCAGAATGGAGGGGCATGAGCTAGTTCACTTTTCTTTGTTGTAGCAAAGTTAATAGCAAACTTCTTAGCCTGAGGAGACCTGTCAGCTCTTCTTTTTGTAGTGAAGAGCCTGAAAAAAATGCTGTATTTGCTTCTTATGATATCATCATTCATGCAGTCATATGCACAAAGCCTTAAAAAGGAAGCAGTACACTACTGTATGAATGATGTTTTTATTCAACAACATGTAAATGATATCTTCCTATGTCCATAAATGACCACATACACTGCACCCCGTAAGTCAGCCATTATTTAGCAAATCCTTTTCATTCATCCATCTTATATCTTCTTTATCTAATATTCTTAACATAACTTTGATACATTTCCTAGGCCCATTATTCCTGCATGTGCACAATTATTTCTTTATTTTAGCTTTGAATTTTTGATTTTGTGAGACAATGTTACACTCTGTACCTCAGGCTAACCTAGAACTTACTATATAGCCCATGTCTGGCTCAGGCTCCAAAACACTAGGATTATAGGGTCCTTTATGTTACATTATTTTTAAAAAATATTTGTATTTATGTGTGTTTGTGTATGCCTGACTGTCTGTATGTGCGTCAGGCAGAAGAGGGCATTGGATACACACCAACAAAAGAATAAAAGCCCATATAAATGGGTTAAAATATAAAGAAGCAATTTTTCAAAAGAATGAAATAAATTTCAAATACATAAAGAAATAATAAACTACACTAATATAAAAACAAAGCAAAACAATTGCAGGCAGGTGAGCACCTCAGGCAGGATGCTTGTTGATGAGTATTGGGAAACGTCAATGGGTTTGTAAACTGTACACAGATTATTTGGAGTCCATGGTTAGGATTATTATTGGTAAAATAATTGGACAGAGGAAAATGCACGTTATAATTATGTCAGTGAATCCATGTTGGCTCATTTCAAAAGTATATTGAGGCTGTTGGAAAAGAGTCTATAAGAATGGTCAGAGTGTTTGAAGGACTCCTTCATGTGTGCTAAAAGGGTGTTTTGGGGGCTGTGTGAATTTGGTTTGAAGATCAGCAGTTTTTTATAACAGTGGGTTGTCATGGCTTAGCTGTACCTAGTAGGCTTACAGACCAACTACTATGGTGGAGTATTGGAGGAAACACCACTGTCTACCCAGTAAAGTTGAGAGATGGGAAGGGATGTACCAGAGGTGGTCTGTTGTGGGAAATATTAAAAGGAAGGGATATTGTAAGCTCCCGCACTACACCCTCATTCTCTCAGCCATGTTGGGCTGGCCGGCCATACACTGGTGAGCAATGGCTGACCTGCTTTTATCTTGTGGAGCGCTGACTCAGAGCTTCACGATCTCTCTACCCCGCTCGCTAGGTTCCCACTGGCGGGTCACTACCACGCCAGCCCCATGCTTCAAAACCCTTTGTGGGACACATCAGGCAAACCCATACTTTGCCGCTGTATCTTTCTCTCTGGAACCCAGACGAGCCACCGCGTGCAGGAAAACACAACACAAACTTAGTTCAGAAGCAATGGTAATTCAATCTCTGGGCGCAACAACTAAAATCCTAATCTTGTAAGCCTAATTAAATCTGGATCCTCCATTGAAACTGGGAGACACTAGTAGCTACATCTTGTCTTCTTGCTGTCCCCATCCAAAAAGACCTAACTCTCTCCTGCTTCCTCTCTTCCTCCATCCAACCCGGAAGTCCCTCATACTCACCCAGTGGTTGGCTCCTTTATTCATTAGGGGATTGGTTCACAAGAAGTCACATGAGTATGTAACTCACTCCTTGTCTGAAGCCCCTCCCAGGAGGGCAGAATTAGCATCAAAATACAAACATCCCCAGGGCTATGTACAACAGTGGTCCTTCTGGTTTATCTTTTAACTCATTTTTATGCCACATGACAAGCAAGAAAATCTATGTCTATTCCAGATGGACTCCAAGACAACTGTAAATTTTGTTTATACTTTTGACTGATTCTTTTACTTACAGTGGATTTTTCATTTAGCTCTGATATAAAATGTCATATTCTTGTTTAAATACTTTTAAAATTTTTGTGTGAGAGTATTGTATGCATGTGTATGTATGTGTACCATGTGTGCATCTATTGTCTGTGGAGAATTCCCTGGAACAAGAGTTACAGATGATTGTGATCCACCATGAGTGTGCTGAGAACCAAACCTGGCTTCTTTGTAAGAGCAATAAGTGCTCTTAACCACTGAGCCATCTCTCTAAATCCAGTATGTATGTATGTATGTATGTATGTATGTGATTTATGTATTTCTATTATTTATATTTGTGTGTGTGTGTGTGTGTGTGTGTGTGTGTGTGTGTGTGTGTGCTACCTGTATCTAGTTATCTGCAGAGGTCATGAGAGAGTATCAGAGCCTACGGAAATGTAGTTTCTAGAAATGTGTGTGCAGAGAACCAAACATGGGTCCCCTGCAAGAGCAGCAAGCACTTGGGCCCTCTGAACTATCTCTCAAGCCCCTGGTTGTTTTTTATTTGCTTCTTTGTAACTCACCGTCTTATCTACTAATTTGACAATTCTTTTGGATCAGAGACTATTTCCATGAGTATTTAGAAACAAAATATTGTAAGAAGTATCAATGTTCCACAAACATTTAAGAGCAAAGATAGAATTGAGGATGAAATACAATTTAAGTTATTTATTTTGCAGACATCACTGTTTTATATAATTATATTTTACATAAAATTTTCTTAGGTAAAGGAAAGGACCACCTCTTCCATATTTCTTCACATTTCTCAGTTTTATTATGTAGAGAGTGGCATATGCATGCGCGTGTGTGTGTCTGTGTGTATGTGTGTGTGTGTGTGTGTGTGTGTGTGTGTGTGTAACATAAGGTAGCAAGTGCTATGTTTAGGGCATTATTTCACAAGATGAACTTACCAAGACAGAATGCGTTGCATCGCCAACTTGACTGTAGATCAAATGCATATACGTGCTTAGCCACAACAAGGCTTTGAGAACCTATATGCTTTGTGAAATGTACTGCTTAAAGATTAATGTTCATTGCTTTAGAACTCAGTGCTACCTCTTAAGCTAAATTGCTCATTAAAACACATTTTATATTATTTATGACAGTTTTATTGCAGTTTAATCCATGTGCAGTAAACTGGATATGATCACAATCAGAGGTCTGACACGTGTCGTTTGTGAAGCTGTCTCTCCCTTGACAAGGCTCCCCACAGCCCTCGATGGCCCTCCCTTTTCTTCTGGCCATCTTCTCCTCCAGGCAGCAGCCTACTTGTTCCATCACAGGTAGTTTCCTAGTTCTGAAGTTTTATGTAAGTGACATCACTGTGTGTTTTGTTCGTTAGGAGGGAATATAATATAATCTTGTTTACTCTGCTTATCCATCCATGATTTTCATAAATTGTGAGTTCATGTGTTCCTATTTCTGAACCTTATTCCACTTTGTAGATATATCAGTTTCTTTCCCCGTCTCCCCAAGTTTGTTTGAACCAACTCCGGGATTGACCTACTGTAAAACAAGCTGCAGTGAACTCCTTCCTATGAGCGTGTGTCACAGTTCACATAGTTTCTCTTGAGTAACTACGTAGGATTTCAACCACTGGGTTTGCTGTGCATGCTTTCAAGGAACTAAGTTGTATCCCGAAGCTTATTGTTTATTCATTATCTAACGCCCCTCCCTAGCAGCGTTAGCCATTCTAACCAGTATGCATTCTGTTTTCTTGTGGTTTTACTGTGTGGCTCCTTCAGCATACACATCTTTTCAGTTGTGACTGTAAATTAATCATCTCACACTTGGGGGATTGAAGTAGCAGTAAGATTTCCTCACTGGGAATCTTCTGGAGATGAGTTGTTTGAAATGGTCTGACTGATATCAGTATGTCTGGAGCTGTGCTCCTTCATGGGCTCTAGGGCAGACTCAAAGTCCTTCCTTGGTCCAGCATGAAGAACTATATTCCTTATCTTCCCCTAGCTTATGTCTGTATTTTCCATCTTCAGTGCCAGAGGTGGGACCTCCATTTTGACTGACTCTCCTTTTGTCCCATGATGGCTGTTAAGGCACTCCGATGACTTGATTCAACCAGCTGGGTTCTTAGCTTAGTCTCAGTGAGGAGGAGGATATTTTGGAAGTAATTGCTCAGTAGTTCCACCTATTATGGAATGAAAATGTCCATCTCTTTTGGTTTGCATGTTTGTGAGCCGAGATGATTATGGCAAACAAGTGTGGTTGTAAAATCATGGGAGAAAAAAGAGATGCTCATGAGTGAATAGCAAGACCAATAATTCATGCCTTTAAAAAAGATTTCTTTTTTTATTTTTTATTATATGTACAAGCATGTATCTCTGTGTGAGACGTCGGTTCTCTTAGTAGCCAGAGGCCTCAGATCCCCTGGAGTCGTAGGTGGTTGTGAGCTTATAGATGATAGGAGTGGAAGGTGAGCTCTCTGTGAGAGCAGCAAGTGGACTTGGAGCCATCTGTCCAGCTCCCTCCATGTATTTTTTTCCTAGTTCCCTTTATTTGATTTCCATCAGCCATTTGTCCTGAAGTATGTTTCATCTACACTCCTGTTAACAGATTTTTTAAAAAGAAAAATAGTTATAAAACCAAGAGTTCTCAGACATTCTGAACAAGACTGACTCTTATTTAATCATAAATTCGAATTTGCGAAGTATTTACAAAAACTAAGTTATGTCTTTTCAGCCTCTAGCTTATTTTGGAGTTAAGAATTTGCTAACTTGGAAGTTTCTTGTGTTGTTACTCTTACAAAGTTGCAAATAAGTATTTTAAATGGGTGGCTGAAAATGTACGTCCAAGACAGCTCAATGACCCATTGTTAAAGGTGCTTGCTTTTTCATAATTTGACACTGATTTGGTTTATATGCATACTTTAGAGACCCTCAAGAAACTAAGATCACACAGTTTTACTTGGCTAGAGACAATGGCATGTTTGTTCTACTCAGCTTTGCTAGAGTTTCTTAGCTGCTTTCAGGGCAAATAGCGTGAATCAGTGTGTTGTTAGGGCTGATAGTATGTGATGATTTAACCCTCAGAACTTGAGCCCTGTGTCTTTTGGCTGGATTCCAATTTACTACAAGATACACATAGGGCGTACTTTGTCTTTAGTGAAAATCATGCGAAGATGGATATTTTGAGCTCTGTGCTACCTGTTCCAAACTAATAAACTGCCCTATCTGTTACACTCACTTTGAAGCCTGTAAAATGTGCCCGTGCTTCCTTTAAAACTGAATTAGGAATATCCCCTATCTGTGGATGTCTACATAAATGCATAAATTTGTGTGTGTGTGTGTGTATGTGTGTGTGTGTGTATGTGTGTGTGTGTGTGTGTGTGTGTGTGTCTGCTGTCATTGCCCATATTTGAGAAGTGGATTTTCAGAGAGAATTAGCAATGTTTTCACAAGAGATTTAGGTCTAATTTCTGGCGATAATTCTTCCTGTCCCCCCTTTCCCCTCTGAGTGTGAAAAATGAAGTCCACAGTCACCCGTGTGTACTCAGAGTCACTCAGTAGAACGGCAGCCTCAGATCTAGCATAGAACCATCACTCCTGTTAGCAGCTGGAGACAGAATAGCTGTAGTAAATCTGAAGATTAACAGTGTTGTGGAAGAACCTTTGAAAGGAATCTTGGAACTACAAGATTCTGCAACGTGTGGCTTAAACCAGAATACTTGACTTGCTTGCAAGAGAAAATCTGAGAGAGGGGGATGCACAAAGCCCCCATGGTCACTCTCTGTGATGTAAGGGCTCCAAAGGTTGAAAGCAGGACTGAGCTTTTCAGTCTAGAGAGTGGAACAATCTGGTTAATGAAATGTTTTCATGATAGTCACTAAATTTTTAGTAGAAAGAAAGCAAGAGAATAAGAGAGTGCTGCTTGTAAAACTTGGAAAATAAAAACAAAGTATGAACAATTTTAGCAAAAGATATAAGTATTTCTAACACCCTATTTTGAATCTTCTTACACTCCTAGCAGTAAATCTAACAGCTGAGTATTTGAAAACTGTCTGGCTGCAGTTTGGACACACAACTTCGTGAGTAAAAGAATTTGTGCTGCTCAGCAGAGGAACCGACTTTAGTCCCAGCACCCATCTCAGGGGGCTCACGACTGACTGGGACTCCAGCTCCAGGGGACCAGACCCCCTCTCCTAGCCTCTGTGGGCACTGCACTCATGTGTATACACCACACACAGAAACACAAACATTCACATACATTAAAAACAACATTTTTAAAGGAAATGTAAAAACCCAAAGCTCCTTGGAACCCGCTCATGTTTTCAGTTGTCCGTGTTCGTGTCTCCTCTGTCCAGGCTTGTGCACCAAGAGAAGGATGAGCGAGTTCAGCACAGGTATCTCACCATTTGCATCATCCTGAAAAGTGACTTTAAATGTGTCTAGCTATAAGTCATCAATAATATTTATGCATTCATATCTGTGCTTAATACATTCCCCTTTTCTTTTAAGATTTCCTTTAAAAGTAGAGAGAGAAATCTAGAAAGCAAACCTTCATGCACCTTATAGGACCCAGGTAAAGGCTGAGGAGAGATGCTCAGTGGGTGAAGGTCCTATGCAAGCATGAGGAGCCCAGTTCAGATCCCAAGAACTGACTGAGAAAGCTTTGTATGGTAGCCTGCACCTGTCACCCCAGTGCAGCTGGTCACCAGTCTATCTTCAAGTTTGGGGGACACCCTTTCTCAAGGGAATAAGGCAACGAGGGATAGAGCAGGATCCCTGGCCTTCTCATCTAGCTTCCAGCCACACATGGGTGCACTTGCTTGCCGGCATATGTGCATAAACACCACACACACATACACATACATCCACACACATGCTATATGTTCACCACACACACACACACACACACACACACACACACACACACACACACACACACATACATACATATGCTACCTACACATGCCCACATACACATACCACACCATGCCACACACAAACATACCACAAACAGGCCACATACATACACACCACACCACACCATACACATCTCACACACATCACACATATACGTACACATTTCATACATACATCATACATATACATACACATTTCATACATACATCATACATATACATACACATTTCATACATACATCATACATATACATACACATTTCATACATACATCATACATATACATACACATTTCATACATACATCATACATATACATACACATTTCATGCATACATCATACATATACATACACATTTCATACATACATCACACATATATATACACATCTCACATACATCATACATATGTATACACATTTCATACATACATGCACATACACACATACACACCATGCATATACATACAACACCACCCCATGCACATCTCACACACACATATTACACACACAAACACCATATACACACATACCACATACACCACACTGCACTACACACATGTACACATACTACACACCATACATCCACACCACACCATACCCCCCCACATACACACCACACCCCACCACAGACATCTCACACATGCCACACACACGTATTACACACACGCACACACACCACACCATATATACCACACCACACATTACACACACATACCACACCACACCATACCACACACATCTCTCACACACACACACACACACACACACACACACACACACACACACACCACCGTACATACAGTTTCAAGTTAGGAACTGAGCAGAGTTGCGTGTGTGAAGCGGAGCTAACATTAAACAAGCACGGGTGTGCTTTGGATGAGTGACCATTCATCATAGCCTCTTCTAGATGCAGTGGTAAGAACATCGTAACGTAATCCCAGTCTTTGGAAAGTGGTGGATCCGAAGTTCCGAGTCCCCTTCTGTGGGATCTCTGAGGCTTTGTGGTATGTGGTATATGTCACAAACAGACATCAAGGTAGGTCCCTTGCTCCGGAAGCACAGCTGTTTTTCAAAATCAAGCAGGAAGAAGTGCAGTAGCTGGAGAAGATGGCAGCTGAGGAGCTATTTATTCCTGAGAGAGCATCTTGAGCGTGCTTGTAGGGGAGGGGAGGCTGCAATGGGAGGCAAACTCCGCAACACGGAGGAGAGGAACTGACTGATGGGGGACAGTCCTAGCAGGCGTGGGGTGCTCAGCACCGTCAGTGATAAGCTCGCCTGTCTGCTCAGGTGGAAATTTGCCTAAATTGTGTTCGAATTTACTTTTGTAGGCTTTGCTTAAAATGTGATGTTTGCTTCACTGGCGTGTCTAATTAATTTTTTTTTATGTTTGCTAATTCCTTCTCCTTTCCTGAGTCATATGACGCCTTATGAACACATTCTTTTTCCACCAAAAGAAAAACCAAGCCAAACCAGACCAAATCGAATTTAAATAAACCTCTAAATACAAAGTAGCAGAAATTCTTACGACAAAAAAACCAAAAACCCTAATATTATTGAAGGTACTTCAAAATAGTTGTTTTGCCTGCTTTTCTTTCTTTCTTTCTTTCTTTCTTTCTTTCTTTCTTTCTTTCTTTCTTTCTTTCTTTCTTTCTTTCTTTCTTTCTTTCTTTCTTTCTTTCTTT
>CM052700.1:7949790-7969328 GCA_028551405.1 Uromys caudimaculatus | reverse complement strand
CACTATCTCCAGGTCCAGACACTGAAGACACTATCACCAGGTCCAGCCACTAAAGACACCATCTCCAGGTCTAGTCACTGAAGACACTATCTCCAGGTCCAGACACTGCAGACACCATCTCCAGGTCTAGTCACTGAAGACACTATCTCCAGGTCCAGACACTGAAGACACTATCACCAGGTCCAGCCACTAAAGACACCATCTCCAGGTCTAGTCACTGAAGACACTATCTCCAGGTCCAGACACTGCAGACACCATCTCCAGGTCCAGCCACTGCAGACACTATCTCCAGGTCCAGACACTGCAGACACTATCTCCAGGTCCAGACACTAAAGACACTATCTCCAGGTCCAGACACTGAACTGCTGTTTCTTACAGCAGTTATTAGCTACGGTAATCAAGACAAGATATGTATGTGCATACGCCATTCAGACACATTTATAAGGATAAAAGGAATGCAGTAAGTCTTTATATGAAAATTATAGACCAACTTAGTATATGGCACTGGCAACAGTTCCTAGATTGTTATCTCCTTTACAGTCTCGTAGTCTGCACACAAGGACCACTAAATCAGCAAGAGGAGACAAAAAGAGACCTCAAAACTGGAACACGAGTCATAAAGGGGTTTTAGTGGAGCTGAGGTTTCTGGTTTTTAATGCAATATTTAGGAAATATTGCACACAGTAATTCTGATGCCATCGGCCTACTTATGCACTACAGAGGATTTAATTTAAAACTTAAGAGGCAGTAGAGGTCTATCTCATGACAACATACAGATTTAGCATGAACAAAAGGGAGAGGGCAGGGAGAAAAGAATTAGTGTCCTGCACGGTAAGCTCCCTAGTAGTTACCTAATCCCAACTGGCCAGCCCTAAACACACATATGAGCAACCCCAATGAGACTCAACAGAGTGTGTGTGTGTGTGTGTGTGTGTGTGTGTAGCAATCATGATAATATGGACGAGATCATGCTTTTGAGAGGGATTGTGGGTGGGGCTCAAGAGGAGGTGAGAGGAGAGAGAGGGTCGGATGGAAAGGATGAGAATACAATACTAGTGTATGAAATTCTCCAAAAAGTATTTTTTTAAAAACAAAGAAAATGAAGGAAGGAAAGATCAAAAGGAAGGACACAATCAAGGAAGAAAGAAAGAAAAAAATGGGGCTTTCCATTTGCAGCGTCAGGGTTGAGTTCCCATCTCTGTGCGCGCTACGCTACCAGTGGACAGCTAAGCTCCACCCCAGCCTTAGAAACACGAGTTCACAGCACATGCCATGACGATGCACAAGCAAGAGAGGTGTCATACCCAGTTCTCACAGACAGCTAGTGCAGAAAACATCTTAAGTGGATTACGTAACAACGGCCAAAATTATGTCTATTTTTTTCTTCTTTTGGAAAGTGTGCATATCATGCATTTCCATACTGAATCACAGTTTTCCACTTTAATGTTAGAAATTTGCTTGGATTCAAGAAGAGACCTAGAGCTGCAAAATAACACAGATGCGTTATCTTATAGTTGTGGGAGTTAAAAGCGTGTTTCCCTTTTGCTTGCTTGTATGTCTCTGCACCACCTTCATGCCTGGTAACCACAGAGGCTAGGAGAGAGCATCGGGTACTCGGGTACTGGAGTTAAAGACAGCTGTGAATCACCAGGTGGAGGGGTGGCAATGGAGCCCCCCACAGTCCTTTGAAAGAGAAGTCAATGCTCTTGGCTGCTCAACCATCTCTTTGGTCCCTACCATTTTTTACATGGGATGCTCAGTAACATTACTACAGTGTGCAACAGACATTACCACCATTCATCAGTGGATTCCTTTTATCTTGACCTAAGATGCTCCTGTTATTACCCCCAGTCCCCAAACACTGTCCTTTTTTCAATCTCTCTTAAGTACCTGAAGTATCTGATCTGAGTGGGATGGTAGATAGAGTATTTATCTTTACACACTGGTGCTTTTTCGTAGCATGATATTTTAATGACTATGTTGTTCCATATATTAAATTTCCTAAGTCTAAATATTGCACACGTGTATATGACACATTTATTTTTTGTGGTCTTCTGTCAATGTATATTTGAGGTTGCTTCCACCTTTTAGCTACTATGAATGCTGCTGCTGTGAAGATGTGTGCATACATAAATGTTTCATTGTGGGCCAATTGGACCACGCCACCAGACAGAAGAACTGATAAGGTTTAGTGATCTCAAACATCATGAATCTCAGGATTGAGAATCGTAGGAGTGGGGCCACTCTCTATCTGCTCTAGATCAAGTAGCCAGGACACCCCACTGGGAGGATCAAGACTACCAGTCACTTAGGAAAAACACCTGGAATCCTTCCCCATGCAAATAGAGCGTCACTGTCTCTCAAACTGATCCCACCCTACTCCTCAAAAAGTATACATTTCCTATCCACACGTAATAAAGTACAAAAGTTATTCCACCTAGGGGGGGAAATTGTGTTTCACAGGGGGTGAAAAATCAATGTGTTTCTTTGCCCTTTTGGCTTCTAGAATTCTCGGTACTCATGACTTGTGAATCAAGCATCCTTCCAACACCCACCAGCACTGGTGTCTCTCCTGCCCCTGCTTCCAGCCTCATTGCCTCTCCATTCTGTCTTACAGACCCCTGTGATGATGCTGAGCTCATCCCTCTCAATTCTATGTGTATAACTTAATGAACACTTGAACAGTCCCCCGTGTCTCATTAAGAATGTATTCACAGACCTGAGAACTAGGACCTGAACATCACAGGGTAGGGTGTCAGGTATTATCAAGTAGAGGCCAGAAGACAGGATCAGATCCCCTGGCACTGGAGATACAGGCAGTTTGTGATCTGCCTGGTGTGGGTGGTGGGAACTGAACTGAACTGGAGTTGTCTGGAAGAATCCTTACCCGGCTTTCTCTCCAACCCCTTCCATTCATCTCTGGGTGGTCACCTAGGCTGGTTTTATATCTTTAATATTATGGATACTGTAGTAATAACCATGCATATGCAGGCATTTCTGTGTTCTGTTAGCTTATATTCCTTTGGGTAAGTACTCAAGTGGGAGAGCTAGATCACATGGTAGTTCTGTCGCTAATGCTCCGAGGAATACTGGTTTTTACAGTAACTGTTCCGGTTACATTTCTGCCATCACTGTGTAGATAAATGTTCCCTTTCTCTAACATCCTAAACAGCACTTGTCATTTCTATTCTTGTAATCTTATATGTTCAGTCATTTTTAAAAATTGTTTGAGAATTGCGTACATTTATACAGTGCGTGCTGATGGAACCCATCTTTGCTTCCTCTGTTCTAATTTCTCGTATTCCCACAGCCTCTATTTCTTCCCAACTTCATGCTTTATTTTGTTTGTTTCTAATGCACTGAACCCATTCGGCGCTGCCAGGAAGGTCGTGGGTACGTAGAGCCATCTACTGGAACACAGACCGGAAAACTGACTCTGCCTCTCCAGAAACTGTTCATTGCCAGTAACTCCTCAGCAAGTGGTGGTAACTCATGTCCACCTCTCCTGCTCCATGCTGGGATTGTGTCTGGCTTGATCATGCACAGGTCTCGTTCATTCTGTCACAATTGCGATGCGTTTCTATGTGCGACAGCCCTGTCATGGCCTAAAAACACTGCCTCACTGCATCCAACCCCTCAGCTTTTCCAGTCTTCCCTCATCTCTCATCACGGATGAGCCCTGATCTGCGGGAGGAAAGGACATAGCCATTCTAACTGGGATGAGATAGAACCAATGTAGTATTATCCATGCACATATAAGTAATTAAGTCTTCAGCTTTGGAAGAAAAAGAAGTCTATGAAAATGTTTGCCCACACTTGTTGAAAACACCCTGTCTTCCAGGAGTGGCAATGTGTGTTTCATGAGCATATGCATATTAATCCTCACAAGCCTATATACTGTTAAGTTTATCTCCCTATACCTGTGAAGAGGTTAAAACAGGGCACTAGCTAGGCGTGGTACTGTACTCCTAGTCTGCTTTCCCCTCAAGGTATTGAAGCACCTTGTGCACAGGGCTACACTGGAGGGCATGAAGCTTAGCCAAGGCAGGTGGGGTTTGGCATGATCTTGGTAAGTGTGATTGAGGGAGAAACAGCCTTCTCCAGAGACAGTTTTCAGTGAAACAGCCCTCTCTACTGGGGGCAGGGGACAAGAGCTATATAAACCTTGGGGAGTGGGTAGGAGTTTTCGGGATGAGTATACGTCATTGGCTGGGCTGAGGTGCTGGTGAATGCTTCATTTGCATGGAGAAGAATTTCTGGTGCTTGTCCTTATGAGGAGAGTAAGTTTAACCTATAACCTGGCCACCAGGCTATGTGAATGCCTCAAAGGTGGCAGAGGTGGGGTGTCAAAATGCTCCTGGGACATGCAGGCCCAGAGCAAGGAGAAAACAGTCCTTCTCCTGCTGGTCTCAGCATGAGATTTGGGGGTTTTGGACATGTCTCAACCTCACTCTTGTTCTGAACAGGCTCCTCTGGTCACACAGTCTTCCAGCCCCATGTGGTGCTTCAGACTTGTGATCCCAGCATGGGGAAGCTGAGGTGGGAAGATCAGGAGTTCAAGGTTAGCCTCAGCGAGATCGTAAGTTTGGGGTTAATCTGAGATTCATGAGACTCTTTCTAAAAAAAGAAAAGAAGGAAAGGAGGGAGGAAGAGAGAGAGAAAGAGAGAAAGAGAGAGAGAGAAGAAATTAGGACAGGCTAGCTGTGTGAGTCAGTGAGTCAATGGGTAGGTAAAGGCAGCTGTTGTATCCGTCCCTGATTGATGTGAGTTTCTTCTTTCTCAGGAACCACAAGTTAGAGGAAAGAACAGACTCCTGACAGTTGTCCTCTAACCTACATGTGGTACAGCCACACCTACACATCACACACACACACACACACACACACACACGCACATACACACACAAATATGTATGATTAAAAACATTTGTGTACAGAGAGTGGTGTGTGTATATACACATGTGTGTGTGAGCTTGTGAGTGTGTGTGTGTGTGTGTGTGTGTGTGTGTGTGTGTGTGTGTATCAAGCCAAGGGTCTCACACAAGCTAAGCAAGTGCTCTGCCACTGAGTTGGATCCCAACCCCATGAACAAGATTTTTATTTTTGCCCCATCCTCCAAGGAAGGAATGTCTTGGCACGGAATGCCCAGAGATCTCTCAACAGCAGCATGGACACCGGGGAAGTCCAGGTGTGGACCGCTGTAAGAAGTGGCTTGTTCCAGTGGCTAATTTTCATCTCGTCTGTGTGCACCTGCAGTGCTGCACATTTCACAGCCTGTGTTGTGGGACAGCCACCTTCCCGTGCCTTCGCAGAATACATTCATAAATGTCTAGCTTTCATGCTGACCTACTCATTGTAGTTTAAAATAGTTCTTCTTCCCTCAAGCTGAATCTGTGCATTAAGTAAACTTTTTTCCATGAGCAGCCTTTTTCTTAACAGGAAAAGAACTTCAGTGCTACCAAGGCACTGAGCATAGAAACAACAAACTTGTCAGACAGAGGCCTTGAAACACCATTAATGCAGCCTACGAAAGGATTTTGCATAATCTAGTCCTAAGGAATGCAAATGAAAATTAGACATGACTAGTAATACACATTTAAGGATTAAGGAAGTGCAGAATGGATGCAATTAAATATTATTTGCACATTTTGAAGTAGGAAAAATTTCATATTTACAGTCAAAGATTTATGTTTGAGTGCTGGTATGTGTCTCAACATATCTTTGACCCTCCAAATTCTAAGCAGTGTCTAGTAGCGCTTATGAATCAAAACATTTGATCAAAAACATTTAAAGGCATAATTTATATAACCAATGATTTTTGGGTGATAAACCACAATTAAAAAATTCTCTATAGGATGAAACACTATTAACATTTGTACTGGCTAGTTTTGTGTGTCAACTTGATACAGGCTGGAGTTATCACAGAGAAAGGAGCTTCACTTGAGAAAATGCCTCCATGAGATCCAGCGGTAAGGCATTTTCTCAATTAATGATCAAGGGCGGAGGGCCCCTTGTGGGTGGTACCATCTGTGGGCTGGTAGTCTTGGGCTCTATAAGAGAGCAAGCTGAGCAAGCCAGGAGAAGCAAGCCAGTAAGTTACAGCCCTCAATGGCCTCTGCATCAGCCCCTGCTTCCTGACCTGCTTGAGTTCCAGTCCTGACTTCCTTTGGTGATGAACAGCAACGTGGAAGAGTAAGCTGAATAAACCCTTTCCTCCCCAACTTGCTTCTTGGTCATGATGTTTGTGCAGGAATAGAAACCTGACTAAGACAATGCTATTAATGAAAATGATATTGAAAGGATTAAAATGATGGGGTATTTTCTTATTAAAAGTTTTGTCTTATTTTTTGTGTTACACACATGTCTATGTGTGAGTTTTTGTGTGTGAATACAACGCCCTTGGAGACCTGCAGAGGGTGTTGGATCCTCTGGAGCGGCAGGTTCAGGAGTTTGTGAGCTGCCCAACATAGGTTCTGGCAACCCAACTCTGGCCTCCACAAGAGTAGTCTGAGATCACAACTGCTGAGCTGTCTCTCTGGCCTCAGTGATGTTTTCTAAAAATATTAATGAAATATCAAATGTAGACATCTGCCACTGCTCTGGTTTTTATGAGAGTAATAATTATGGGGTGTCAAAGGTTATTTGTGTTTAACAAGAAATGAGTGTCACTTAGATATAATAAGACTGGTATTGACACTACACATATACAACATTCTACTTCCTTTCTTAGCTAGCTTGGGGAGAAACAAATGTTTGATAAGGGGTCCTTGACTATCTGAACCGAAGTGGGACACAGGCATTTTTCTCTTCTCAAATGATTTTCATTCATAACAGCTGCCGCTACTGGAAGCATATTTTAGTGTTTATTCTGTACATTTTGTGACCAAGTCAGCTCAGTCAGTCAACAGGGAGTGAGGGAGGGAGTGAGGATTGAAAAGAAAATGACAATTAGACAACACTGTAACATGACTACAGCCAGTTCTGAGGCTGAAGCGGGTGTTTTTTTTTTTTTTTTTTTTTTTTTTTTTTTTTCCCAGTCTACTTTTATATCATTTTACATGCTGTAGTGGCTATTTCTGATTGTCAACTTGACTGTATCTAGAGTGAATTACAATCCAGAATTAGAAGGCTCACCTGTGATCTAGATCTTGACTCTGGAAGACACAAGTTTCAGGTGTGGTGGTATGCACACCTCTAATCTGGGCCACACCTGCTGCTGGAGATCTCCATAAGGACATTGGAAGGAGGAAGATTCAATCTTCTTCGCCTGCGAGCCTTGTGGGACTAAGCAACTACTAGATCCTCGGGTTTTCATTCACAGCTACTGCAGACCATTGTTGGGGAGTTTGACTACAGACTGTAAGTCATTAACAAATTCCCTTACTATATAGAGACCACCCATAAGTTCTGTGACTCTAGAAAACCCTGACTAATCCAGGTACATACAAAGAATATAGTCAGTCCTAAGGCATAAACAAAGTAATCAAGGAACAAACAAGGCAATAAACAAAGTCCCCTGGTCACTTTGTCTAGGAGATTATCAGGATGACCAAGATACAAGGAATACAATACATTCCTTGTCTGTATTTACTTTGAGCCTACTTCCTTGTCCTAGCCCAAGGTCAAATCCCTGTCAAATTCCTAGAAGCAGTCCTAAAAGCTCTCCACCATTCTGTATCTCTCCAGAAGAGGACAGACTCCAGAGCAGGGTGTCTGCCTAACCTACTCTTGTGTCCCGGTGTTTAGGTTAATGTCTAAAGCCAAGGAAGCCCTTGGTAAAGGCTGCTGGCTTGAGGCATTTGTGTCTGTTAGGGATTGTGTTAGCTCATCATGTGTTAGATGCTTAGTCAAAGCTTTGTATGTTTGTATGTAGCAGACCATTTCTTAGATCTACTCAGAAATGAGTTAATTTGTCTCCAATAGAAACCTTATAAAATATTTTCATTGCACAAGTAAGGAAAGAGAGTTACAGAAATGGGCAAAATGTGCCTGAAGTTATTTATCCAGAGAGTGGATGGACTTGGATTTTAACCCCACACGTGAGGCTCAGGTTTCCATGCATTTGTCATTGTGTTGCAGGCTGTTGTGTGTTTCTCTTGTGTTAGAGAGCTAAGGTTGATAACCAGACATGAAAACTGTAGCTTTTCCATCTGCGTGTTCATATTCATGCATTGTTAACTTGTCACTGACTTCATCAGCAGGAATGGCTCTAGGAAACATGAATATAGAAAAATTCAGGCATGTATGCCAAAAGGATCGTATCTAGGACTATAGGGTAGAAGTGGTCAGGCTACAGAAGACACTAAATGTTACCTATTTTAAAACTAGTGGCCCTAAAGTTTTAAACTGCAGCTTAAAGCTCTCAGGTAGCAAGCTTTCTAGTGAGCTTTTGATAATGAGATATTGATACTTCATTTAGTTAACTTGCTATACATAATAATCAAACAGAAAACTCTACACAAGGGAGTACATGACTCTTTGTTCCCTTAATCTAAAAACTTATTTTAAAAGAAATTATATTTGTATATATACATGTGTGTCCATGTGTGTGCATGAGTATGTGTGTGAACGTGTGTGTGTGTGTGTGTGTGTGTAAGTCAGAGAATAATTTGCAGGAGTCAGTTCTCTCCACTATATGGGTTCATGAGATTGAATTTTGATCATCAGGCTTGGAGATAAACAGCTTGAATTGCTAAGCCATCTCACTGGCCCCAGAAAGGGTGAATATCTGAAAAAGGAAAAGAGATGGTGGCAGGAGGATAAGGGACTTTAGAGAGATAAAGTAGAAGAGATCTCTGAAACAGAGAAACCAGAAAATAAAGTAACTAAGTAAAAGACGTAATGATCCAAGCACCTGGAACAAGACAAATAATCACACAGGAGTCCTGATTGGCTACAGCCTCGAAATCAGCCTGTGCAATGAGAACTGGAACATGGAAATTAGTCTCACAGCTCACACAACAGTCGAGGAAACTGAGTCCCTCACCCTCCTAGACTGTGTGCTCCCTCAGCATGACTGCCACTCCTCACGTTGGGCTTTGACTAACTCGATTTCTTTTTCTGTGCAGTGGGATGACAACTTGCAAAGTTGTGAACTATGAGACATGGTAAAGGGAGGGTGAAGCACCCCTGAGCTCCCTGAGATGCAAAGGGGAAGAGGAAAGAGTTAGGCAGAAAAAAATGCTCTTTTGAGGTTGGGTCACCATATAGTCCCAGGACAGAAATGGGGTAAGGGATAGAAATTTAGAGAGTGGGGCAGTAACAATATGGAAAGAGATTGACTTAGTATCGGGATTCTCATCACTACAATGAAAGATACAGCATCTCTGAAATTGACATACAAATTGCTGACTTTGGCAATTTTTGAAAACTCAGAAGGCTCTACAAAGAGTCTGAATGTGTTTTCTAGCGACAGGTGATGAGAGTGTTTCAGTCAAACTCAAGGTTCGGGACCAGTGACAGAATTTAGTGATGGCGTCTATCAGACCAGCCACCATAAGGCAGATTCTTGAGCCCCACCCTGAACTTTGATCAGCATGTCTGTAGTAGAGCCAAAAGAACCACTGTCACACAGATCTTATAGAACAGTTGGTAGACTAATCCACTAGCTTTAAGCTTTCTGATGTAATATAGTCAGCTTGTGACTCCAGCTGTAAGGGTACCAGCATCTCTCCTTGTGAAAAAACCCATCTCTCATGAGTAAGGTAGCAGACAAACCAAAAGCCCACCAACTATTTGGTCACATTACCCTATCTACAAAACTTTTGGTCCTGTCAAAAAGAAATGCAGGGACAAAGATGGAGCAGAAACTGAAGGAATGATCAACCAGTGACTGGCCCATTTAATGGCCCATCCCATGGGTAGGCACCAATCCCTGACACTATTAATGATGCTATGTGAACTTGCAGACAGGAGCCTATCATAGCAGCCCTCTGAGAGGCTCTACACAGCAGCTGACTGAGACAGATGCAGACACTCACAGACAAACATTGGACAGAAGTTAGGAACCCCTATGGAAGAGTTAGGGGAAGAATTGAAGGCCCTCAAGGAGATGACAACCCTACAAGAAGATCAACACTGTCAACTAACCTGGACCCCTGGGAGCTCACAGAGACACAGGCATCAGCCAAAGAGCATGCATGGACTGGTCTGAGGCCCGTGGCATATAAGTAGCAGATGTCTGTCTTGTCTGGCCTCAGTGGGAGAGGATATGCCTAATCCTGTAGAAATTTGATGCCCCAGGGTGGGGGCATATAGGGAGCTGCCCTCTCAGAAGCAAAGGGGATGGGAGATGGGGTGAGGAATTCTATGAGGGGGGCAGGGAGGGGTAGCATTTGGGACGTAAATAAATAAATACATACATATATAAATAATTTAGAAAACATTGAACATAAGGTATAAAAGTAGCTACTGTTTTTCAGGAGAAGCATTCTTTTTTAAGTTGAAAGAAAGTTACTAAATAGAATAAAAGCATTCTGATGAATTTCTTTTACATGTCTTTGCTAAGGTCTGAATACCTGTGTCTTCTAAAGATTAATATTGAAATACTAAGGCCCAAGGCCATAGCATTAAGAGGTAGGTGGGACCTTTGAGAAGTGACAGGATTTGTCCTCTTACAGAAGAAACTAATAGTCTGGTAGGTGTGGCTCAATGATAGAGTGCTTCCTTAGCAACTGTAAGTCCTTGGGTTTCATCTCCAACACTACAAAATAGGTAAATAAATGAATTCATAATGAACTAATGAAATTAAACCTGAAGGGTCCTGCCTTGTTCCTTTGTTGTTTTGGTTTCGAGTTACTTTGTTTTTCTATTTGAGACAGGCTCTTACATTGTTCAGTCTGAACTTGAGTTCACAATTCTGCTGAGACTGGCCTTGAACATCCTATGCCCCTGCCTCCACCTCCTAAGTGCTAGAATTACAGATAAACATTATCACATTTGCTGAAATACAATGAACTTTTTTTTTTAAGTTCTTAGGATTGAGGTCTGAGCCTTGAACATGACACACACTAGGCAGGCATGCAGCTAAGCTACAACTTACCCCTAGTTCACTCTACCATTCAAGGATGGTACTCAGCAAACACCATCCATCAGCAACAGGCCCTCATCAGATACTCAGTCTGTACCCTGCCCCCTACATTGGATTTCAAGATCAAATAAGAAAAACATTTAGTGGCTCCTCTTAAGCTCTAGAACTGTAAGAAAAAGTGTTTATTGTTTGATAAGACAACTCCCCCACCCTGTGTATGGTATTTCTGTTGGCAGTCCAAACAAACCAAGACATCTTAGTGACTTTCCATTCATATGAAACTGTCTGGGCCATTCTCTGATTATAGATGTGCATGGATTTCATGGCCTGGCTGCCCTTCTTACTGATACTGCACCTTGAGTGCCAAGGTAAATTTGTGTCTGCCTCAGCTTCCCAATTCATGAAAATGAATAATGATGGCATGAACTATTGAATTTCTCTTTATTTTACTATATCTCAGAGATTCAGAAGGGTAAACTTGCCAGAAGGCTTATGGATGAACAGGGTTTGAAATGCTTGGACCCACGATGAATAAATGAACTTCCCTCTAGTAACTGGGGGCCATATCTTTATTTTTATGGAGACTAGCCATGTGTGGGACATGCTAGGAAGGATGGTATTAGACCAGTTTCCCTTTAAAAAGACTTAAATCTCAGTACAAATATTAAGTCTGTGTAGAGATCACATTGGACTCCCAGAGAAGAATTTGCAAAACAAAAATGATAACATTAAGGGTCAATGAAGTATTTTTCTTATACTCTCACACTGCTGTGTTTGGAAAGACAAATTCTAAGCTTCCAAGGCAAGGTGTTTGAGTTTAGTATTCTAGCCATTAAAAGATCTGGAAGATGACACAGTACCAAGAGTTGTTTCTTCTTCTTCTTCTTCTTCTTCTTCTTCTTCTTCTTCTTCTTCTTCTTCTTCTTCTTCTTCTTCTTCTTCTTCTTCTTCTTCTTCTCCTCCTCCTCCTCCTCCTCCTCCTCCTCCTCCTCCTCCTCCTCCTCCTCCTCCTCCTCCTCCTCCTTCTCCTCCTTCCTCCTTCCTCCTTCCTCCTCCTCCTCCTCCTTCCTCCTCCTCTCCTCCTCCTTCCTCCTCCTCTCCTCCTCCTGCTCTTCCTTTTCCTCATCACTCCTCCCCCTCCCTCCTCTCCCTCAGTCCCTCTCCTCCTCTTCCTTCTCTTTCTCCTCCTCCTCCTCCTTTTCCTCCTTCTTGGACCCAAGTGGTACTTGAACAGAGAGCATGAACCATCATTAGAATCAGCCTGTGGGTGATTAACAAATCACAGAGAAACTCTGAGGAAGCTAAGTGCTTTCTGTTTAAGAATTACATTGATTGCAGTTGGGAAGCTTGCTTACTGAGAGCGTTCAAACAAACAGCGCACATGGACAATAGTCAAGCAGCCGAAGACTCAAACTGTAGACTTGGCTCTGCCAGAACAACACTACTCTCTTGAGATGGCTGATGAGCTCAAAGCTCTCAGCTGAGTGAGTGGGACTCGGCACAGTAACCAGAAAAGTGAGGATTCTGATAAGGGTCTTTTCATATAATGTTGATTACAAGGCCAGATGGAGTAACTTAAATCTCCTCTACACACATGAGTTTTATAATCAATAATGTGAGAATTTTTAAGGCAGGAGTCAAGTGGATGTTTCTTTGTTTTTAAGAAAAGGTCTCACTATGTAATCCCGGACTTGCTATCTAGCCAGGGTTAGCTTTGAACTTGTGAACCTTTTCCATGTTATACACCACCATGCCTGGCTTAAAGAATGATTTCAAGAGTCCACTCCAATGATAAAAGCAATTTTATACCAAGAAGATTGCAAAACTGTGATACTAATCATAAGCTGCTACCTTTACAACTAGTTAATTCTCTTGAATGAAGAATTAATTTTCCTATTTGTGTTCTAACAAGGACAGAGACTGTAAAAGGTAAGCAAATAATGACCAAGTTTCTCAAAGAACAGATCTTGTACCACTCAAGTAGTAAAAAAGTTGAGACTGTGGTTAAGGGAATATGAACTTCATTAATATGTATGGTTAAGAACACATCAAACAACTTGCTCCTTGCTCAAATCTTTCCCTCAGCTTGTCTTGGGAGAGTACCTTGGGTTCTACAGACATAAACTCAGTGTGACACTGAAGTCAGACCCAGGAAAGACCAATTTGCTTCCTATAGCTTATATGTCATTGCCCTCTGAAATACATTTACTGGGTTGCAACCAGGAAGTAAAATTAAATCAAATGTAAGGCAAAATAAAATTGTGACCTAAGATTTTCAAGGCTAAAGGCCCAAATTCTGGCACCACTGACAGACTAGGCTTGGTCAATGTACTTTTACACCAAGTAAAGATCTGAGCAAAAGCAGAAAGGAGAATTATTCAATGCAGTCACCTTAAGAAGAGGCACAAATATAGGTAGTGAGTGACCCAAAATCTGTCTTGAGGTAGTGACCAGGGACTTTGGGTTGGGGCATGGTGGGTTGGAACAAGGTAAGCAAGAGGCATGCATAATTAAGCAGTCTTGGTCTACATTGGTTAGCTTTCTTGACCAGCTGTGAGCTCTGTTCCTGCAAGGTGCTCCAGATTCTTAATGCTTAGAGGACATAGTGGTTCTCAGGAGATGGTCAGTTCTGCTCCAGAGTGTGGTCTCACTCTAAGAGACAATTGCCCTCATAGGAATGGGGGTATGTGTTTCCAGGGCTTTGCTATTCCTAGAATCCAAAGCAAATGCAGATTAGAGCAATGAGTTCTCTCTGTGCCTTGAGCCTCGAAGAAGGATGAGATGGACTAGACAAACATATCTTGAACATTAGCAGATCTTGGCAAGCAATGACCCCAAAGTCAAGGGAACAGATATAAAAAGGAGAGCAGAGACACCAGGCTTCTATATGCATTCAACTGCCTTCGAAACCAAGGAGGAACCAGGCCAAATCAGACTCCAGGTTCCTGTTTTAGTTTCACAATGCGCTGTCACAGTGCAAGTGTGTCACAGAGCAGGTGTGGATGTCTCAGTGCAGGTGTGTCTGTCACAGTGTGGGTATGTCACAGAGCAGGTATGTCTGTCACGGTATGGGTGTGTCACAGTGAATATGTCTGTCACAGTGCGGGTAGGTTTGTCACAGTTCAAGTGTGACTGTCAAGGTGTAGGTGTGTCTGTTACAGTGTGGGTTTGTCACAGTGTGGGTGTGTCACAGAGTAGGAGTGTCTGTCACAGTGATGGTGTGTCACAGTGCAGGTGAGTCTGTTACAGTGTGGGTGTGTCACAGTGCATGATTCTGTCACAGTGCGGTCATGTCATGGTGCAAGTGTGTTCACTTGCCAAATATTCTTTTCAAATGTGTGTGAGAGAGTCTATATGCAGGCATGACACCAGTGAGGATGGTATTTCTTTGAGGATCTTCATTGGGACAATTTGAAAATCACTTTTATTCATGAGAAAAAAAGATAGGCTTCTCTGAATTGCTGATAAATCAAGGTCAATGCATAATCGTGACTGTCCTGTGGAGTCACACTAATGCTGTTACCCAAGATGGTGTAATATCAAGCAGTAAATTCCTAAATGTTGATATCCCCACAAATAAAAAAACACAGAAGTTAAAAGTCAACCAAATCACAACACTAAAAGATTAAAATCCTGAAATTTAAAATTCCCCAATAAGAAACCATACACTAAATGTTGGACAAGGGATTTGCAAAGACAAAACCGTCAGTTTAAAAGTGTATCATTAGGGGCTGGAAAGATGGCTCAATGACTAAGAGTGTTAGTTGCTCTTGCAAAGGAGCCAGGTTCGATTTCCAGCAGTCACATGACAGCTCAAAACCCTCTGTAATGCCCGTTCCACAGGACTCTGACATCCTTTGCCAGTTTTCTTGGGCACTGCACACATGTGGTGCACAGACAGACATCGTTATACACTTTTACTCATAAAATAAAAATTTTAAAATTTAATGCATCATGTGTGTGAATTAGCATTCTTTCCACGCTGTGAAATTCCAGGAGCTTTTTATGAACTAAAGCTGGATTTGCCTAAAGAAGTTATTGATTACTCAGAAAAGAATTCTGAAGGAAGACAGCTTATAGCATTGCTGTTTGATCACCTGTGTCATTTCTGCTGAAGTTGTGATTTGTGTAGGAGCATATATGGTATGCATTTACTATGTCCAGTGCTACATAGAACATCACACAGAAAATAGAAAGTTTATTAGGAGATGCTCTTCTAGTATATATTGAATAATCTAATTTGAAAGAGCTGAGCCACTTAGAAAATGGATGTAAATGCATTGTCCAAGGAGAGCCTTTCCCTGAAAGCACGAGGTGTTTATCACTAAGCATGACTTAGCATGAGAGTCAAAGGCTAGAAGAACTGACCAGTTGTTAGAGGTGACCTTTGTACCATATGTTTGTAGCATATGTTTACATATGTTGTTGAATGTTTATTGTAGATTTGGCCATATATGTGTGTGTGTGTGTGTGTGTGTGTGTGTGTGTGTGTGTGTGTATCCCTTTCCCCTGCTCTTATTTTAAAGATATGTTTATTTTTATTTTGTGTGTATGGCTGTGTGCCTGGATGTGTGTATGTGCACCACATCTCTTCGATGCCTTTGGGGGCCAAAAGAGGTCATTAGATCCCTAAAACTAGAGATACAGGTTGTTATGAGCCATCTAACATTGGTGCTAAGAACCAAACTCCAGTTCTCTGCATAAGTAGAAAGTGCTATTAACCACTGAGCCAAGAGTTTCCAATTGCAAAGAGTCTCCAGCACACCTCCCCACTTATTAAATTTTCAGCCTTAACTGTATTTATTTTAAAACTTTTCATGCTTTATATTTCATCTCTCATATCATTTCTATCATAGAGGCATGACTTGTGAGAAGACCTTTAGAGAATTCAAATTTGTTTTATCCTTTGTTTTTAAAGAAAGTATATCAGTATTGGCCTTTCATACAATATCTGTACATGTGTGTAAAGCCATTGAAATACCTACCACACATGAAAACATTTGGGGGGATCTCAGTGTTTTGAGTGACTATGTCGAAAGACTTGTGTTGTTGTCTCACAGTATTTCAGATGACTGAAGTCATCACCCCTAGGGCTTGCTGGTCTACCTAGCATTCTGATTTGCCACAGACTCCCATCATCACTCTGCCCACTAGAACTTGAGTTCTGGTTATGAAGCCTTTCTATGCCAGGCTGGCTAGTGAGGCATCATCCCTTCCTCCAAACACCACCAGCAGTTGGCAGCTTTCCAGGCCACCTGGAAACAGGGTCAAAACAGGACAGCAAATGTGGGAGAAATAGCCTCCAGACTCTGGACCGCATCACTGAAAAAGCGTCATTCTTCCAGGTTTTTTCTGGGTCTTGATAATTTAGCTGTGTCTCTTGTGAAAAGCCTATAGATAGAATTTTAAAAATACACTTTAATGATCGCTATCTTTTAAAAGGTACATGTTAATATCCACATACATTTGGATATTCCAATCGCTCCTACTGTCTGTACTTTTGTTTTGTCCTTTTGAGACAGGGTCTTGCTACGTGACCCTGGCTGGCCTTGACCTTTCTATGTTGAACAGTGTGGCCTCAACCTCATGGTGGTCCTCGAGTTGTCAGCCCCTGAGTTCTGGTGCTATGAGTGTATCACCGCACCTGGATCCTACTGTGTACTTCCTATTTATTTCTTAAGTCTTGTTTTTTATTAGGGCTGAGACTGTTGACTTAAATCTGTGTCCATGCACCTAGGAGATTATTGGAATTGGGGGTGTCAACATGTCTTAGCAGGTAAAGATATTTCCACTAAACCTGATGTCCTGAGTTCCATACCCAGGACCCACATGGTAGGAGAGAACCAACTTTCAGAAGTTGTTCTTGACCTTACATGAGTAATATGCTATGTGTGCAATGCACACTCACCCCACACACACATACACCACACACACACACACACACACACACACACACACACACACAAATGAATAAATATTTTTAAAGATATCTAGATTAGACAAAGAATGGAGTTTCTAGATGACTTGCAAAGAGAGCCAGTTAGAGTGAATAGTAAGACTTTTCCTCTCTCTTCTCTTTCTCTTGCCTTCTCAATATCTCTCCTTCTCTCCCTTTTCTTGTTATAGGGTTGGAAATTAAAAAGAAACTATGCATGCTAGGCAAGGACTCGACCTCTGAAGTTCCCTTCTAGCCCAGTTTAACTTTTTTTAAGTATTGTCTACGGGAGACTGACCTGATGTGGAAACAGAGTGAATGGCCTAAACTGTCTCCCTTTAGAGAAGAAACAAACAAAGTGATCTCTGTTGGCCTAGCTTTCTTCCTCTCTCCCTCTCCCTCTCTCTCTCTCTCTCTCTCTCTCTCTCTCTCTCTCTCTCTCTCTCTCTCTCTCTCTCTCTCTCTCTCTCTCTCTCTCTCTCTCTCTCTCCCCCCCCCTTCTCCTGGTACTTCTCTATAACAGATTCCTGAAGGTGCTGCACTGGGGGTAAGTTTCCAACACATGAATTTGAGGTCATGTCTAGATTATAGCAGGCTGTCCAAAGCAAATTTACTGTGGAAGCCAGGAATGGGTACACACACACACACACACACACACACACACACACACACACACACACATGTCATCATGGCATTTGGGAGGTGGGGGCACTCCCATGAATGAAGAGCTCCTGGAGGCCAAAAGCAGGTGTTTCCAGAGCCCCTAGAACCAGAGTTACAAGTGGTTGGGATCATCTGATGTGGGCATTGGGAACCTAAAGTAGATCATCTGTAGGAGTACCATGAACTCTTAACCACTGAGCTATCTGTCTAGCCCAGCACTGTGGGCATAACGTTTGTGTGCACTGTGTAAAGATTATCCTTGTGTTACTCAAATGCTCATTTCTCTGCCCTCATATCTTGTTTCAATCCAGACACAGCACTGTAATGCTTAGGTCCAGAATTTCCTGTCTCTAGTTTGTATAAACAACTCTTGCCATTTATTCTCTGCCTTGTCAATAAATGCTGATCACCCAATGGCTGGGCAGAAGAGGGAAGGACTTCTGCCAGGGAGTGGAAGGAGAGTTAGAGAGAGAGGAAGAGATTCAGGTGGGCCAGGAGGAGGAGGAGGAGGGGGAAGAGAAGAAGGAGGAGGAGAAGGAAGGAGTCTATGGAGTTCAGCTGGAATGTGGAGGGCCCAATTGCAAGTATTGTTGGGATGTGAACTGGGAGATAGCCAGATTAGCTTAGGAGTTGCCCCAATATTGAGGTGAAGCTTGGAAATAAATCTTGGTTTCTCTGTGTGTCATTATCGGGAATTAGCTATGATAAAGAAATGCAGCTGCTGTATTTACTAAATGCATTTATATTAAAAATGACATTTCCACAGCACTTTCTTCTCTCTCTCCTTCCTCCCTTCTTTCCTCCCTCTACCCTTCTCTGCCACTCCAAGAATCCAAACAGTACCTTCCTAGAGCACATTGCTGGATGACTGGCTTTTGGAGTATTTTAACTCTATAAAGATTCTAAATTTATGGGAGGCAATGGTATTGCCTACATCGTTGAGCCCCGTCCTGTGGTAAGACCTCAAACAGAAATCACCTCCTAGAGGAAAATATACTTTGACTTGTTTTTCAAGGGCCATGGAGGTTGTGCAGGAGCTGAGTATTGTTGAGAACTTTGAACACAAAAATTTGTTTTAAAAGGATGTCAGGTTTGGAATTATACTTCCTTTCCTTGGAGAGCTGTTGCCCCTTTCAATGGCCTTTTTGATTATCTCCGATAAAAATAACTGTCAGTAGTGAGACTACTCAGCTGCTGGAACTGTTCTGTACAACGAAACAACAGAAGGACAGACTTCCACATTAAATTCCTCAATGCTGCGGTTTTAGTGCATACTTTCACAACTTCTCTTTGCCTTTGAGGAATTATTTCCTCTCAGAAACTCGTTTTTAAAATAAAATTTTAAATTTTGAACTTTATTTTGGCTTGGAATTCATTGGGGTTGAGCAGGGTTTGTTTAGGGGTTTTTTGTTTGGTTGGTTGGTTTTAAGGTTTTTTGTTAGCTTGGTTTTTATTGCTTCTAAATATTTTTTAATTTAATGAGTAAAAGAATATTATATTTATTACTTTGTCTTTTTGTTTTGTTTTGTTTTGTTTTTTGGGGTTTTTTTTGTTTTTTTTTTTTTTTGTTCTTTGTTTTTTTTTTTTATTTATTTTTGATACTTTATTTACATTTCCAATGTTTCCCCTTTTCTGGGTCTCCTCTTTGGAAACCCCCTATCCCCTCCCCCTCCCCGCCTCTGTGAGGGAATTCCACCTCCCACCCACCTGCCCACCCATTCCCATATTCCCACCTTGACATTACCCTTTACTGGGGTCTCTAGCACCCTCAGGCCCAAAGTCCTCTCCTTTCTCCCTGGTGGCCATCGAGGTAATTCCTCTGCCACATATGTAGTCCAAACCATGGGTCAATAGATGTGTATTCTTTGGTTGGTGGTCTGAACTCCAGGACGACCAGGATGAGGGTCAGGCC
>CM052700.1:7922799-7947799 GCA_028551405.1 Uromys caudimaculatus | reverse complement strand
GTATTATGGCCCAGCTGTAAAACCTGTGATTTTCTGTAAACCTCCTGTCAGACTATAAACTGTTTACAATAAAAACATGCCTCAGCTCCCTTGTGACCTCACGTAGTGAGCATTCCTTCAATCCTTCTTGGCCTATAGAACCACCCTACCATCTCATTTACTGAAAAGGAAAAGAAGAATCTCAGCAACACTTTTTGATATAATTTCAAAATCAAATGCACGAAGACTGTTAAGACAAGTACATATGATTCCGTCTTTGGAAACATGTGCCCACAGTCATGTATAGACTATGCTTGCCCTAAACACCTATCTTTGTATAAAACCCTTACCTAAACCTACGTTAAAATTTTTGCTTAATAAGCTCCAGCTCAGCTGCATAGTGACTTGCTCTGAAACTTTTATGGTGGAGTCAAGAATTCCAGCCTCACCTGACTGGGGGTCTGTGACTAAACCCCTAAGGCAGCTACAGCATCGAGCTCTCTCCTGATCCCATTCCCACTCTACCAACATTATATGTTCAACAGTTCTCTGACTCCGTTTTGTTTTATTTAAACTAAGCTTCTTTATATTATAGGTCATTAGATTTGTGAAGCTATACTACTAAAACATAATCTATTTTCACTCATTGGTAATAGAAATTGATACCCATAAGTAGGAACACACACACACACAAACACACACACGGCAGGTAAACTATCATTTATAATAGCATCAGTCTCAAGGAACAGCAGGGCAGAAATTGATGCTTCAAGAAGACAGGGACGAGCCACACTGTGCATGCTGACATGGCCCATGTCTTAGACTCAGGCTGCTATAAGCAACTACCATAAATGGATGGACTGAGGGCAAATGATTACTTCTCACAATTCTGAAAGTCCCAGATCTGGTGTTAGCACATCCAAGCTTCTGCTGAGGGTATGCTTCCCAGTTTGTATACAGCCAGCTTTATGGTGCGTCCCTACATGGTTTAAGAATGAATGCTCTAGGTTCTTCACTTCTTTATGAGGACCTTGAGTACCATCTTCCCATCCTCACCTAAACCTAATGCCCACCCAAAAGCCTTACCTCCTAATACCTAGAGATTAGGTTTAAGTCTGATGATTCTAGAACACAAACACTATCTACAGATATTATCTAAGATATTATAGAAGGTAGACCAGATGTTCAATGAACTTGTAATATTATATACATCAAAGAACAAAATATCACGGCTACTGTTGATGTCTGGTGTCTGCATATGAATATGAGAAAGACAGGATCTCAGAAAATAGAACATTGATCTACAAATAGGAATGAAAATAAATAGAGGTCACAATTTTAAAATCTTGAATAGGAAGAAAAGAAAAATATTTCTTGAGCTTAAACGAGACATGGGGGAGAGGGGGAGAGGAGGGAGAGGCAAAAGAACAGGAACTAAAGTAGCACTCCCTCCATGTTTTGATAATTTTAAGGCATTTATTTCATGTCAAACAAGAGAAACAGGAGGTTCATGGAAGTAAAAGTAAACTGTTCAATTTTATTTTATAAATACTTAAAGATTTATTATATTAATATATTCATTATTATATATTAATATATGCATCACTACATAGGGTATCCTGAAAATAACTAAAACTCTTAGTATTTGGAGCTAGCTGAAATTTAATAGACAGAGAAGCCAGTCTATTTAAGTGAGTATGTACTCACAGAAACCCTGAGTCTGGGCTAAGGAAACATCTTTTCTAAATAGAAAGCTGAACCCTGGACTCATGTGTTCCTGCAAAGAGAAAGTCAGCTGAGAGTGCTCCTAACTGCTATCGCCAGAATGGCTTATCTCCAATGCTAGCTTCAGACGGAGCCAAGTAGGATTATGAGAAAAACAACAAACGCAGAGGGAAGGAACAAAGGTCACCAGAACTTAGGGGACTAAAGGGCCTGTTCCTGGGGACAGACCTGGGCATAACCTTGGAATGTTCCCGTGGACAGGGCCCAGAGGGCTTTCAGAAACTCATGCACCCAAACATGCTAATCGGTAAATTCACCTATGTGACCCCGCAGATGCAAAGGCAGGGTTTACAAAATGCTGGAAGGAAAGAGGAAAATGAGGGAACTACAGTATACTCTCCAAAAAAGGCAGATTCCCTGTGTGCTCCCACATCCTGCAGGAGACTCTCTCTAATCCTATGCTAGCACAATTGCATGAAATTTCCACCAAGTTGGGGTGAACCATAAAATGCTGTCTGGCTTTTATGGACGACATCATCTGCATTAACCTATTGAAATGTCTGACCCTCCTTTTACTCACCTCCTCAGTTCTCTTTTTAAATTTTTCCCCTGTTGGTACTGATACCAGTACCCACAATCCACCTGGGCTTCGGGACTCTTCCCTTTACAAATGCTGCTGCTATCCCTGTGTAAACATGGTGGTATCCAGCCACATAGAGCTACTGGTCTTGCACCTTATATTTCCTTTAGGCAACATGACATTCCTTTGGCTCTGACTATTCTTGACATCCTCATGCAACTTTGTCCCATCTGTCATTCTGTTACTCTAAACCTAGTTATTGGCTTCAGCTGCTACTGGCTGAGACTCCCACCTTTGAGAAGGAGTTGGGAACGTTCTCCTCAGGATTAGGATGGGCTGGCAGGTAGTTCTCATATTGCACTGTGTGTTACTGACATACTGGCTAAACATCTGATGGCTATCTAGAGTTTCTTTCCTTTAGCTAACTGGGGTCCTGAAGAACAGGAAGATATTCCATGTCCTTCTGGACTTAAATTCAGTATCATTTTCTCTGTGGTCTTTTCTTTGACTGACTCATCTGACTCAAATTATTCCACTCTTTTGCCTTGTCAGAGGATTTTGTTGGTGTTTCTTGTGTTTTTTTAATAACCTTACTATTTCACAAATCCAAGCCAAAAAAAAAAAAAAAAAAAAAAAACCCAGCAACAACAAAAATGCTCCACTGGCCCTTATGGGCCTTGCCAGGACCTCTCTGACTGTCCCTCCATCATCACAGGAGAAATCAATTCCTTCCCACTGTGTCCATGACATTCACAAGAGATCAAAGTTTCTCAGTGGCAGGGGTGTATTTCATTCTTCTTAGTATTCTCTCTACTGAGCTCCTGCTTGGAAACAGCAGGATATCAGTAGATTGCTGTGAACCCTCTCTGTTGGCCTGGACTTTTACCCACATTGTTTCCTTTGATTTTCATGATAACAAGTAAGGAAAAAAAATAGAGATCCTTGTGAAAGGGGAAACTGACTTGGAGAGCGGTTAATAATGTAGTCTAGTCTCCCAGTGGCTTGAAACAGATATTAAATCTAACTGATTTACTGGTATTCCTTCCTTATTTCCTCTCTCCCTCCCTGAATGCCAGATATCCAATGGCAAATAAAGTCTAAAAGTGTTCACAGACCAACAAGGAGGATTTGAAAATTAAGCATATATTATAGCCAGGTGTGATGGGTCAGTTGGGTGGCTGACGCAGGAAGATCAATGCAATTTCAAGGCCAGCCTGGCATATATAGCAGTTCTATGTCAGCCAGGGCTATGTCGTAAGACCCTGACTTAAAAACAAATGAAATATAACAATGATTGGAAACGTATACTGATAGAAGCTTAGGACTGATGAACAGCTGTGCAGATTAGGTGAGAATGGAAAGGAACTAGAAAAGATATATCTATATTTATATCTATATTTATTATCTATCATTTATGTTTATATGAATGCATATTTGTACCTATCTATTATATATGTCATATATATATATACATATATATATATATATATATAAAATTTAATGGAATAATTTATAAATTGGATCTTAGAAGATAAACAAAAGTTAGCAAATGAATGAGTGGAGGAAAGACATTCCTAAGCAGGAAAAGTCTACACCAAGATACAGAACCAAGAGGAGCTGGCCACTCCAGGAAGCAGGTACATTATCATCACGGAGCTGGGCAGGGTGGGAAGGCAGGGCAGGGAGGAGAAGGCACACATTCTACAAGGGAGCATTAAGAAACAGTAGAGATGGCCTTGTTGGCCATCAGTGGGAGGAGAGGCCGTTGGGCCTGAGGGTGTTCCATGCCCCAGTGTAGGGGAATGTCAGGGCGGGAGGATAGGAGTGGGATGTGGGGGAGTACCCTCATAGAGGCAGGGGAGGGGGGATGAGATAGAGGGTTTCTGAAGGGGAGACCTGGAAAGGGGAAAACATTGAAATGTAAATAAAGAAAATCAAAAAAAAAAAAAAAAGGAAGAAAGAAAGAGTAAAGATAACATCGTAGCCATCTCACTCAACTCAGAGATAACATCACAGCCAGCTCACTCAACTCTGATTTCCTTTCCTTATTTCCAGGAACAGCACAGCATTCTTAAAAGCCATGCTGGTCTTTATCAAGACTGAGGACTGAAAAGGAGCTGTGTGTTTGCATGGGAAGAGCTTCCAAATGTTTACAGTTCCCAACAACTTAAATACCCCAGAACCAACAGAAATACACCAGAAGATTAAAAGAAGCTCAGCTCCCCAAATGCTTTCCCCACCACTATCAGCAGAGGAAATGAGATGAGCCCCCATCTCGATGTATTTCTAAAGAGGTGCAGACGTTTTGCTTTGTTCAGCATTATGAGAACAATCTTATTATGGACATAAATCAATCAAAAATATTTTGTTTTAGCAATTATTTCATTTTTTAAAAAGCGTATTTATATTATTTAACTAGTTATTCTGTATGTGTGTGAGGAGGGGACAGATCAGAGGACAACTTGCAGGAGTTCGTTTTCTCCTTCTACCGTGTAAACTCAGCTTATCGGGCTCGGCAGCAAGGGTCGTTAACTACTGAGCCACTTTCCTGGTCCAAGAAGTATTAACCCTCACAATAAACAGAATAATGCCTTTCCCCTAAAGTCCTATTCCGAGAATCTAGGGATGTGCTGCCCTACAGAGCAAGGGGGAGTTTGCACATACTATGGGGATAAAGTGCTTTAAGGGGATTTATTTCTGAATTGCACAAATATGCGCAACATAGCCACGATGGTTCTCACACGAAAGAGGAGGCAGAAGGCTCAGAGTTCTAGAAGAAGCTGTGCATTATTGATGGGAGGAGCCTGTCGACAACCTAGGAAGTACTGGCAACTTCTATAAACTTGAGCTGCTCAGGAAAAGTGTTTGTCCCTAGAGCGTTCTCAAAGAATGCTGAGTGGCAACCTGTGAACTTTTAGCCCAGTGACATTTGCCACAGACTTCTCATCTTCAAATCACGTGATGGCATGATTCTGTTACTTTAGACCATCAACTTCGTGTTCATGTGTCACAGTCACGCGCAGACACCCTTGATCTTTCAGCACCTGTCTTGTTCACCATCAATGCCTCTCTTCTAGCGTAATGTCAGAGAAGTAAACACATCCTAAAAAAAAATGTAGACCCAGTCAATTAGCTAAATAGTCCATTCATTTTTTTATCTCATGATTCCCACACAAGAAAGCTGATCAAAACTCTGCATTCTGCCAAATAATTCTGCCAGAACTCACAGTGCTCATCCACACATCTCCCATGTGAAGGGTATCTTTAAAGCAACAGCCTGGGAGATGTCTAAATGAATTGTTAATCCAACACAGAATAATGGAGAAAGAACATACAGAAATTCTAACCATTCCCCTAGAGAACAACTCCATGAATAAGCATAACACATACTCATCTACCTGGAAACAAAAGGCATACCAAGAAATAGGAGTCCTCTTGTTCTTACCCTCTTACTCTCTGCTCCTTCTCTCCCTGACCCCTTTCTTCCCTTCCCCCCCTCCAGGAGTTCCTGGCTGGCCTCTCTTCTCTCTCTCTCTCTCTCTCTCTCTCTCTCTCTCTCTCTCTCTCTCCTCTCTCTCTCTGCCTTTCTTTCTCTCTCTCTCCTCCCTTCCCAACTCCACTTCCCATACCCTAAATAAGCTCTGTTCTATACAAGAAAGAAAGAAGAAAGAAAGAAAGAAAGAAAGAAAGAAAGAAAGAAAGAAAGAAAGAAAGAAAGAAAGAAAGAAAGAAAGAAAGAAAGAAAGAGGAACTAAATCTCTTAAGTGTCTCTTCTGCCATCTTCCATTTGGCTAGAACGGTTACCATGGAACACGAACACCTAAGAACGCAGGTCCATGTGGTCTGTTTTACAAATATATGCAAGTAGTTTCTGCTATTGTCTATCTGATCCATTGCAATGAGCAATGTTTGGGAATCATCTGGTGTGTGTAGTAGAATGTTGGTTTTCATTATTGTATAGTATGCCTGTATAAATATATGATACCTTATCTGCTTATCTATTTTTTAAAAGACATGGTTATGTATAATTCTTTTTATTTTTATTTTTATTTTTTGATACTTTATTTACATTTCCAATGTTTCCCCCTTTCTAGGTCTCCTCTTTGGAAACCCCCTATCTCCTCCCCCTCCCCTGCCTCTATGAGGGTATTCCACCTCCCACCCACCCACCCACCCACTCACATATTCCCACCTTGACATTCCCCTTTACTGGGGCTTCTGATACCCTCAGGCCCAAGGGCCTCTCCTCCCCCTGATGGCCAACAAGGCCCTCCTCTGCCACATATGTGGTCCGAAACATGGGTCCCTCGATGTGTATTCTTTGGTTGGTGGTCCAGCCTCCAGGAGGACTAGGGGATTCAGGCCAGTTGACACTGTTGCTCCCTCCACAGGGCTGCAGACTCCCTCAGCTCCTTCAGTCCCTTCTCCAACTCCTCCATCTGGGACCTCACACTCAGTCCAGCAGTTACTGTAAAGTGAAACTTGTGTATTCCAAACTTTTGGGCTAATATCCACTTATCAGTGAGTACATACCATGTTCGTTCTTTTGTGGTTGGGTTACCTATAATTCTTAGAATGGTACATTTATAATATGTTTTTAGGTAACATTATATTACCAGAAATTTTGGGGAACCTGATAGAGATCCCTCATATTAACTGGGGAAATCAGGGTCCCCTCTTGGAGTGTGTAATCTCATTAATAAAGAATTTAAGAATGAACACAAAAGTGATCTTGAGGACAGTTTTATTAGAGTTTAAAAGAAAAACCCCAGGCCTGGAGAGATGGCTTAGTGTTTAAGAACACTTAATGCTCTTGCTGAATATCCAGGTTTCCAGCACCCACATGGTAGCTCACAACGATCTGTAACTCTTCTGACTACCATAGGCTCCTCAGCACACATACTGCACAGAATTCACTCAGACAAGCACACACACACACACACACACACACACACACACACACACACACACATTTAAATAAATAATTTTATAAAGGGAAAAGCTCAAGGCAGACAAGCTCATTAAGGAGTGGGACATACTGTTGGAGTTAAGCAGACATGAAACTCAGCCATACTGCAGACAAGTAACCATATGCTCAAGAGGGAACTTTAGAGAGAGAGTAAAGCCCCAAGAGGAGTTAGGGAAAGCATACTTAGAAAAGAGTTAGGAATAAGAAAAATTTATGCTTCTTTAGTTTTGGGGGTTCTGTTTGTTTGCTTTTGTAATTCAGAAGAACAAACACAAATTTATGAAGCTACATGATTTTAGGTTTGTACAAGGCCGCATGAGGGGATGGGAATTCTGGGGTGAAAAAGTCTATTAGCTCATTAAAGGGTTAATTATTCCTCCCATTTCTTTAGTATGGCTTAAGGTGAACCTGTCTTCTTGATAGGTGGCCCCTTGGCCTGGTGACTGGTAGTCCCAACTGGACTAGCACTAAGTCCAAAGAGAAGAGACAGCTGGAGTATCCCTACACAGAGGCAGGGTATTTTTAATTATTTTTGGAAGGACATAATAACTTTCGGGACCTTCACAGCTACTGCAATATGTACATACACTATAGCACCCCCCCACACACACACACACACACATGTACACACACACACCCATAAAATGGTGGGACAGAGGAATTTCGTCTTGGAGTAAGAGGGGGCAAGAATGTGACAGAAAGAGTAAACATGGTTGTCATCAAACCAGAGGACCTGATTTAAATCTTCAGGACCCATATGGCAGAAAGAGGGAACTTACTCCTTCAAGTTATCCTCTGCCCTGACCTACACAGATGCAGGTACATGCATATTCTCTCTCTCTCTCTCTCTCTCCTGTACACACAATTAGTTAGCTAATTAATTAATTAAATTTCCTCCTATGATTCTAAAATCTTAAATCTGGCTCCTTTCTCCAATTTCAATAATGATAGTAACTTACATTTTTAACTTGTGAAAGTATAGGTCACATGGTAGACACTGTTGTAAATATATTAGGTACTTTGGGTTACTTCACATGAGTTCCCTGTGAATTAGCTATTTTTCTTTTAGATGAACTAACTCTAGAAGATGTAGCCACTGAGTAGCATTTGAAACTCATGAAGATAGAATCCATAGAAAAGGCTGTTGGTGTATGCAATGCAGTATCTTTTACAGCCTCCAACTGGATCTACTTAAAGCTAAGCTCATTGACTGTTCTTTTCACCTTCATTGGTCTTCTGAAGTACTTGTTTTGATGATGATCCTAACTTCAATGGTGTTTCCTTAGCGTTTAGAACAGTATGCGATCACAAATTTCCTTCAATAGATTGGACAACCCCTCCAATATCCATTGATAGTGGATCATGATATGTGGACAGTCCATTCCTCTATCAGATTGTAAACTATATACAATTGCTAACGATCATAATAACAGTTTAACCAATCTTATTTTTATATGTGTGTGTGTGTGATGTGTGTGTGTGTGTGTGTGTGTGTGTGTGTGTGTGTGTGCATACTCACTTTAGCATGCATGTACATGTTAGAGGATGACCTCAGTGTTGGTTCTTGTCTTCTACCTTATTTCAGGCAAAGTCTCTTTTATTTGATGTTGTGTGTGCTAGCCTAGCTGTCCCAGTAGCCTTGGGGGCATCTTCTATCTTCATACCCCATTTCTTCATAGGAGTATGACATTAGATATATGTGCTACACCTGACTCGAGTCAGGTTCTGGGGATCCAGACACATCTCCTCATATTTACACATCAAACATATTACCCATTGAGCCAACTCCACAGCCCCTGGGTGACCAATTTCAAAAACATGCCATTTTATAGCACCGACAAGAAGGATGCTCTCCCTCATTCACTCAGGCATCATGTAAACAACTGTGTTCCTGCATCTGTGTCAACAGCACAAAGCAACCCGACATCCTCTTAGCTCACTCAGAAATCACCTTTTATTCCTATGTTTTGTTTGCTTGTTTTTAATGACTTTAGACTCTGGCTAGCTACATGTAGGTACATACACAAGTAAGCATGTGTCTTAGTGTCTTATTGCTGTGAAGAGACACCATGACCAATGCAACTCTTTTTTTTCCGAGGTTTTATTTTATTTTATCATTTTATTTTTTTTGCTTATTCACTTTATATCCCACTCATTATCCCCACCCATTCCCATCCTCCCCAAACCCTTCCCCAAGTCCCTCCCCTTCTCTAAGCCAGTGGGGGCCCCTGGGTACTCCCCCCATACCCTGGCACTTCAAGTTTCTGATAGGCTAGGCATTTCCTCTACAACTGAGGCCAGACAAGGCAGCACAGCTAGAAGAACATATACCACAGACAGGCAACAGCTTTTGTGAACCGCCCTCCCCACCTCACCCCCACTCTAGTTGTTCAGGACACACATGAAGACCAATCTGTACATCTGCTACATATGTGCAGGGCAGCCTAGGCCCAGCCCATGTATGTTCTTTGGTTGTTGGTTCAATCTATGAGAGCCCCAAGGGTCCAGGTTAGTTGACTCTGTTGGTCTTCTTGTGGCCCACAATCCTTCCCCCTATTCTTCCATAAGAGTCTCCAAGCTCTATACACTGTTTGGCTGTAGGTGTCTACATCTGTCTGAGTTAGCTGATGAGTAGAGTCTTTCAGAGGACAACATGCTCCTATTTACAAGTATAACAGTATCATTAATACTGTCAGAGATTAGTGCTTGCCTATGGGATGGTGTCATGGTTTGAATATGCTTGGCCCAGGGAGTAGCACTATTTGGAAATGTGTCCTTGTTGGAATAGGTGTGCCACTGTGAGCATGGGCTTTAAGACCCTCATCCTAGCTGCCTGGAAGTCAGTATTCTGTTAGCAGCCTTCAGAAGAAGATGTAGAACTCTCAGCTCCTCCTGCACCATGCCCGCCTGGATGCTGCCATGTTCCTGCATTGATGATAAAGGACTGAACCTCTGAACCTGTAAGCCAGCCCCAATTAAAATGTTGTCCTTATAAGAGTTGTCTTGGTCATGGTGTCTGTTGACAGTAAAACCCTAACTAAGATAGGTGGGTCTCAAACTGGGGAGATATTAATTGGCCATTCCCTCAGTCTCTGTTCCATTCCCCACCCCTGCATTTCCTGCAGACAGTATAAATTTTGGGTTGAAAGTTTTGTGGGTGGGTGGGTGTCTCTATTGCTCCACAGGGGTTCCTGACTGGCTACAGGAGGTGGCCTCTTCAGTTTCTATATTTCCAATGTTGTGAGTTACAGCTAAGGTCACTCCAATTGATTCTTGGGCACCTCTCTTATCCCAGGTTTTGGTCTCATCCTAGAGATGCCATCCACATGCTCAACTTCAGTTGTAGATTTCCATTCATTTTCATGGCCAGCTAGCCATCTCTCCTGTCTTTCCCTACATCTGATCCTGAACCCCCCCCCATTCCTGTACCTATCTCCCTTCCCTCTCAGGTCCCTCCTACCATCTACCTCTTCTGACTATTTTATTCCCCTTTCTGAGTGAGACTCAAGCATCCTTGCTTGTGCCTTCCTTCTTGTTTAGCTTCTTTGGGTCTGCAATATAGCATGGTACCTGTATTTTATGGCACCACTCTTAAGTGGCAACAAGAAGCAAAAGAGACTGGGTGTGGCTTGAGCATTTGAAAGCTCAAATCTCACCCACCAGTGACACTCTTCCTCCAACAAGTCTACTCCCACTCCAACAAGGCCACACCTCCTAATGTTGCTCCCTCAGCATCCGAATACAAAAGACTGTGGGGGCCATTCTTATTCAAAGAACCACAGCATATAAACACAAGTGTCTTATTCAGGGTTTCTATTCCTGCACAAACATCATGACCAGGATGCAAGTTGGGGAGGAAAGGGTTTATTTGGCTTACACTACCATGCTGCTGTTCAGCAAGAAAGGAAGTCAGGACTGGAACTCAAGCAGGACCCAAGACTACCAGCCCACAGATGGTACCACCCACAATGGGCCCTCCCCCCTTGATCACTAATTGAGAAAATGCCTTACCTCTGGATCTCATGGAGGCATTTTTCTCAACCAAAACTCCTTTCTCTGTGATAACTTCAGGTTGTGTCAAGTTGACACACAAAACTAGCCAGTACAACAAGCCATCAAGGATATAATGATATGACATTCCAAGAAAAATCAGAACAGAATGTTTTGTTTTACTGTTTAAATCACGAGATCCTTTCCCAGCAAGGTTCAGAGAGTCTATTGAAACTCCCAGATTGTTCTAAACATTGAAATAACAGATGCAAAAGGAAAAAGAAAGCCTTCTTAGTTACATCCTTGACTAAAGGTATTTGTATTTCTCATTCTTCCCAGGGAATTAAGGAATCAAGCCTGATGCTCAGATTTTCTTTCTGGGGGAATTCAGAGCCTTGCTTGCTTCTTGAGACCCTCACTTTCTCAAGTTTCTTGACTTTCCCAACAAAATTTTTCATTTGCAAACATTAGCTTCTGACAATCTGTGTTTCCCTGGACCATTACTTTTTTTTCTCATTAATTATTAAGGCCACCCTGGTGACCAATTCAGCTGTTCTGAGTTTCAAGTACCATTGCACATTCTGGGATTATCTCAATATAATAGTGTAGAAATATGCCATGAATTAGGATTCATTTGTGGTTGAATGGCTGGCTGCAGACATAGAAATAATTTCACACCAGATGAGAGAAAGCGGTTTGATCCTGCCAGGGGGCCTACTTTCTCATTCATTTGCCAATTCCCAGTTCTTTTTTGAAAGGTATTTTCTAAACCCTATGAGGACTAGTCTACCCAGACAACTGGAAATGTGCCAGGAGGTTGTAATTACACTGGGAAATTTGTTGGCTATAGTATGTGCTGGTAATATTTCTGAGACAAGAGAAATTACAATGGTTCTTTGTAAATTAGAAAGGAATTCAAGTTACCACCCACCAACTTCTTTGCATAAGGCTTTGATGGAGCCTACAATTGTTCAGCTAAAACATACTCCAGAAGATGGTGTCTTGCTTCAGTTGACAAATGTTTCCAGGGGTGATGGTAGTTGTTCATTTTTCTTCTTCCCAGTCATTGAAGCAATAAACAAAATATACAGGGCCAGGGAACAGAATAACGAGAGCTACTTTATAGAGCCACATATGACATGCTTACATTGTGAAAATGTGGGAGTAAACAAATTATGGGGTGGTCAAGCTGGAGAGATTTCTCAGTGATTAAAAATATGCACTGTTCTTATAGGGGACCCAAGTTTGGTTCCCAGTGTCCATGCTGGGCAGACTCTCCCCTTCTGTAACTCAACTTCCAAAGGATCAGATGATATCTTCTGGCCTTGAGGATGCTTGCACACATGTGCACATATCCATACACAGATAAACCCACTTATACATTATTTACAAGCAAATACATCATTTAAACATTGTGAGGCTAGAGACATATCCCAGTGGTTAAGCACATGCCTTGAACACAGTACCATAGGATAGCTTGAACCCAGGGCCTTGCACATTCCAAAAAAGTACTCTACTACTAAATTAATTCTTCTTTCACCTCTTTTACTTCTTCCTTCTTTCCTTTCTTTCTTCCATTTTTGATCCAGGGTCTTATTAAATTGCCCAAGATGGCCTTGAACTCACTCTGTAGTCCAGCCTGGCCTGGAACTTGTAACCTACCAAGTAATTGGGATTAGGGGTCTATGCTACCAGGACGGGCAAAGTTCTTTCCAGAATTTTATTTATAAAACAAGACTGGAATATACAAAGGCTTAAGAGACTTTGATGTTAAGATTACTTTTAAGGTTTCTTTGCTTTTCTTGTTTGTGTTCAATGATTTTTCCCCTGTGTGGATATTTTCCTGTTAAGGAAGATCTGTGTTCAAGTTAACTGTTCTAGTTATCTTGAACTGTCAACTTGACATAATCTAGAGCCTCCTGAGAAAGGAGTCTGAATGAGGTGACTGCAATAATTAGATTGACCAGGAGGTGTGTCTGTGAGAGATTGTCTTAAACATTAATTGATATAAGGGGGCCCAGCCTACTGTGAGGAGCACCATTCCCTAGGCAGGTGGCCCTGAGCTATATTAAAAGGGCCAGGGAACCACGATCTTTTGAGCACGCCAGCAATCAGGGTTTTCCTCTGGTTTCTACTTGAGTTCCTGCCCTGACTTCTCTCAATGTTGAACTGTAGCCTGAAAGCGTAAACGGAATGAACTACTTTGTCTCCTTAGTTGCTCCTCAAAGTGACATATTACAACAGAAAGGAAAAGACCTTTAGTAATATAGCTAATACTTCAGTGAATCACCTAAGTTCTCAAATATATTTCTAGTATATCAAGCTCATTTGAATTCAGCCAGTATTATGAATTATACACATTGCTGGATAGATATAAAATTTGTTGGTGATTCTCTCTCTCTCTCTCTCTCTCTCTCTCTCTCTCTCTCTCTCTCTCGTGTACACATACATACACACATGTATATTCTTATATTATTCTCTCATACATTACATTCCAGCAACAGTTTTTCCTTCCCTCTACTCCTACCAGTTCCCCCACCAGATCCACTCCCCCTGTTTCCCTTCAGAAAAAAGCAGACCTACCATAGATATCATCTAAACATGGCATAACAAGTTACAACAATGTAGCCCCTCATATCAAGGCTAGAACCTTGTAGAAGTAAAATGGGCTCAAGAGCAGGCAAAAGATTCAGAAATTGTTCCACTCCATCTATTAGGACTCCCTCAAGAACCCAAGCTACATAAACATAACATATACACAGAAGACCCAGCTCAGACTCATACAGGCTCCATAATTGTCATTTCAGTCTCTGTGAGTCCTTATGAGCCCTGCTTAGTTGATTCTGTTGGCCGTTGTATTAGTCAGAGTTCTTGAGAATCACAGAACTTATAGGTAGTCTCTTTATAGTAAGGGAATTTGCTGATGATTTACATTCTGTAGTCTAACTCCCCAACAATGGTCAGCAGCAACTGTAAACAGAAGTCCAAGAATCTAGCAGTTGCTCAGTCCCACAAGGCAAAGAAGGGAGAGTCTTCCTTCTTCCAATGTTCTTATGTAGGTCTCAGTAGAAAGTGTGGCCCAGATTAAAGGTGTGTGCCACCATGCCTGGATCTGGGACTTGCTTTGTCCAAGATGACCTTGAACTCAGAGATCTCCTTGCTTTAGTCTCCTGGGATTCATAGCCATGCCAAGATCCAGGTCAGAAACTTGTATCTCCCAGCCTCAAGATCAGGATTACAGATGAGCTTTCCAATTTTGGATTGTAGTTCATTCCGGATATAGTCAAGTTGACAACCAGGAATAGCCACTATAGCTGTGTTCTCATTATATCCTTGACATAATCTGCTTTGTTCCTGAAAATAAGAAAATCTGAAATCCAGGTGAAGTTCTTTAAAGGCTAAAGTTATTATTCAAACCACAACATTCTACTTCCTTGCCCCCATAGGCTTGAAGCCATATTATAATACAAAATGATTTTTTTCCAACTTCAAAAGTCTCCACAGTCTATCACAGTCTTGACATTATTTTAAGGTTCAAAGTTCAAAATGTCTAATGAAACTCATGGCAATCTCTTCACTGTAACCCTTGTAAAATCAAAATTGAAAAGCAGATCACATACTTCCAACATACAGTTGCACAGAATGTACATTACCAGCCCAGAAGGAAGAAAAGCAAATATAGCAAGGAAATGCTGGACCAAAGCAAGACTAAAAAACAACAGGGCAAATTTCACATTCTGCATCCCCACATCTGATGTCAAGGTTCTCTTCCATTTTCCAGCTCCTTCCAACTTTATTGACTACAATACATTTCTCTTTCTTGGGCTTCTTTCATGATCAGTCAGCTGCTTTCCTTGGTCCATGTCCTGTGACTCTGATGTCTCCAGAATCGTGACATCTCCAACACAATCCAGATTTCACAGCTTCACACCATGACCTCTCTAGGCCTCCATGGAAGGACATTCTTGACACACACCTGGCTTTGTTGGCTTACCTTGGCTGTGGGGGGAGATTCTACAACCCTTTTCTTGTATCCTTGATTCTAAAGCCCAAATCACATGACCAAATCTGCCAATCTCTGCTGCTGGAGCTTGCCCCTTCCTTCAATTATATTTACACTAGCTTTCTGTTGTTGGTTGTGTCTTTCATTGCTTAAGCTTTTTAAAAATTCCTTTCACAGGTTAGACACTTACCTGGATGGGATCTTGCCCTGGGGTCACCACATTCTCTTTATTCCTTTTAGCACCAGGCTTTCTTTAAACTCCTTAAGCACTGGACTTTGCTTCTTTACACTTTCCTGTTCTCCTTTTCTCCTCAAATTGCACATTTTGCATTTCTCTTTGTCCAGCTTGTTTATTTTCATTATATAAGAATGAATGATTACTACTAATAACCACACACACAACATAGTCAATACTAGTCTGTCTTGAAATCTCCTTAACCAATGAATGCCATTAATCCAAAACTCTTCAATTTAGCCACAGGCAGATTTTTTTTTTTTTTTTGACAAGCCAGAAAGTAGCCACATTCTCTGACAGGATATCACAAGAAAGGTCTTTAGACCACTTACTAATATTCTTCTCCTCTGAAAGCTCTTGAGCTGGACCATCATAATCTATGTAGTTCTCATCACTAAGTACCACTGTCTTCCCTCCTCCTACTAGGATAGTCTAGTAAGCATCACTTAAAGTAGGCAACCACTTTTCTAGTTCAAAATCCCAAAGTTTTCCATATGTCTACAACAAACAGCATAATTAGGGCAGTCATAGAAACACCCCACTCCTGGTACCAATTCCTGTCTAAGTCACTGTTCTATTGTTGTGAGAGACACCATAATCAAGGCAACTCTTATAAAAGAAAGCATTTAATTATGATGTTGCTTGTAGTTTCAGAGACTTCATCTATTACCATCATGTCAGGGAGCATGGAGGCAGGTAAGCATAATGTTGGAGAAATAACTATGAACTAAAGCCTGATCCACAAGCAGAGAGGGGCAGGGAGGCAGGGGGAGAGGGGAGGCAGAGAGAGAGAGAGAGAGAGAGAGAGAGAGAGAGAGAGAGAGAGAGAGAACACATACCTGGGCATGGTATAGGCTTTTGAAACTTCAAAGCCTATCCCAGTGACAACCTTCCTCCAGCAGGGCTACCCCTCCTGTTCCTTCTAATCCTTTTCAAATAGTGTCACTTCCTGGTGACTAAGCATTAAAATCATATGATCATATTGTGTTAGGACTATTCTTATTCATACCACCACTTCAACTTTTCTTTAACATTCCCCTATCTCTTTACTTATAATTTTAAAGAAATTAATATGGTGAAGAAATGAATAGCCTGGAAGTATTATGTTTGAGCATCTACCATTGAATTAAAAGATAGGCATATTTTTGATAAAGTGTAAAAAAATACTTTCCCATTTATTATGTTCAAGCTAAGTCCATCTTTATGTAAAAGTGGACAATGAAAAAAATTATTGTGGGCAGGTGCTTGCTTTGCAAGCATCAGACCATGAAATTGACCCTCAACATTATATAAATCCCCCTGCCCCCGAATAGTGTAAAGGGAGGTGCTGATACTAAGGTCTAGTTCCCTAATTGGTTCTTGATTTGTCAATAAAGAAGGCCAGGAGCCAATTGCTGGGAAGAAAGTACAGGTTGGCTTTCTGGGTTCCAAGAGGAAAAGGAGATGCAGGGAAAGAGAGAGGGTCTTTTTCTGCCATGCTTTGGAAAAGAAGAAAGCAGCAAGCATGTAAGATCTTAGGATAGCTAGGGCCTGCGGCTTTGCTGTGGGTAGGTTGCCAGAGATGTTTGGCAGGGGCTGATTGGAGCAGAAGGAGAGACAGAAATGGTGGTTTGGTAAGGGCACACATTTCCAGGTGGGAGGTATTTGTGCCCAGCAATTGTGCCACGAAAGGCAAGCTGTAAAGTGACAAGCTGAGTATATGTCCTTTATCCACAGATTTAAAGGTCTCAGGAGTGGGCTGGTGGAGTGGTCAACTCCTGCAGCAAAGGTGGGTAAGAAAGAAAAGCCCAGGTCAGTGTTGGCAGCATTGATCCAGCTAAGCGGGGTGGAACAAAAGGGATTTGGGAGTGGGCTGGTAGTGCAGCAGCTCCCAGGCTAAAGCTTCAGTGTGCATTTAAAACTACATGCAACAGAATAGTATTGCTCACTTGTAATCAGAGCACTCAGAAAGTGGAGGCAGTAAGAGCAGGAGTTCAAAGTCACCCTCTACTAATAGTGAGCTTGAGGCCAACCTAGGCTACAGAAGACCCTGACTAATAATTAAAGCAGCTATTTTTAAGAAGTGATACAAACAATTTTCTTTGGGGATTTATGTTAGAACTCTATTTCAAACATGTTTTAGAGCAGACGTAACTAAGCACAGCCCACAGTGCTTCATGTACAGAGAGTTCAGATGAACACACCTCCTTTTGGGCTTTCTATTTTCCTAGTGTTTCCACCCAGAGTAGCTTCAACAGGCAACTCTTTTGAAAATCCTTCCCTCCAAGCCAACCTCATCCTCTTAAAATAAATGGCACAAACCTACCAAGTATCTTTTAGAGAGAGTTTGATGGTCAGAGAGTTTCCAACGTTCTGATTGCAAGAACTACTGTCTTGGTTGCCAGGTTTTCCTTTTGTGGTTGTCACCCAGCCCCAAGTTTCCAGAATCCAGGAAAGGCTTCGTGAGCTCTGGAAAACTCTCTCTCATTTCACATTATCTTTTGATCGTGGCCTGGAAACTTAGTTCATTCCTAAGTTCCAGATTCAAGGTATTTAACATTAAGCCGAAGATTTATTTTTCTAAGAAGAAAACCAAAACCAGTTCCATATAGTTCTGTCAAAGCTCAAACAATGAGTAGAGGTGTCAAGACCTGCACCCCAGGAAAGGCTGTCTTCTAGTGGTATCTTGTTGGGGTCAGCAGCTCACAGAGTCCAGCCTCAAGTCTTGAAGACTGCACAGTTGATCAGTAGTGGAAGGAAAGAAATTAGAAGCCATCTAGGAAAGACTGTGGCAAGGCAGTGAGTTTTCTGGAGATGGCCAACTGTTTTGCATGGCTGTGATGGGTGATGTCTGAGAATGCACTGTCCTTAGAGACTTCATCCCAGGATGGTTTCTGGCTGCTGCTATGCCTTTCTTGTCACTATTACATAGCTCAATGATTCCTGGGTATTAGCTCACCCTAATGGGCAAATTTCCTGTAGAGAAACATGAAGATAAACTTTCATGAATTAATCTTGTTTAGATGAATTAATAACTTTTTAGTATTCCTGATTTGATTTAAATAATTTCAGGAAGAAAGTTTAAGGAGATGGTTTTAGATGTTTTGCAAAAAAAGATGTAATTAAGTTAAATCAAAAATGGAATGTGCCCTCTTATCATAGAATAGTAAGTAAAAACTGCATAATTAGGAATACAATGTGCTTTCATATGTTACACTAAGCAGAGAAATAGGCTTGGGACAAATTTGTGATGGAGAAAAAACATTCATTCTAGGTCAGGTCCAAGGATGAGGACACAAGTGTGCACTATGATAAAGCAAGGTCATGTGGAACTGTTGCTTTGAACTTATAATGAGCTTATAAAATGAAACACTGCTTTGAACTCACTAGCAACATCTTTCTGTGTAACTCTTTTGTGTAACATTTTACCTATGAGGTACTTTTATAAGGAACTTTTGTCTAAGAAGGCACAAGAGGCCAGAGAGAATAAATAAATGTGACATTTGGGGCTGAGCCCCATTCAAAAAAACGTGTGTGTATCTGTCTGTCTGTCTGTTTGTCTGTCTGTCTGTCTATATGTATGTACATACATATGTGTGTCTAGGTATCTGTGTATGTGTGTAAGTATGCATTAATGCTTGTGGAATTGTTAAGACAGCTGGTCAGTGTGTGCCGAAGTGCGTGTGTGTGTGTGTGTGTGTGTGTGTGTGTGTGTGCGCTTGAATTCTCTGTTTCTTTTCTCTCTGGCTCAGGGAGAATTAATAAGCTGCAAGCCTCTCACCTGGACAGAGAGAGGCCCTTGAACCAGATGGAAAAGAGCTCTAGCAATTAAACCTTCCTTTCTTAATCTCCTGCTGCTAACAGTAGGAGTTAATTACCAAAAGCCAGTGGCTTTTGGCCTTAGAACAGCAAAGAGTTAAAGGGAGAAAAAATTGCCAAACAGTAAGCAACTTTTGCCCCAGCAATTGCAACTTTACCCTTCCAATAGCCGACACCACCCATCATTGCCTGCCTCAGTCTACCTGGATGGCAGCTGGTCACCAACAGAAAGGCTTCTGATCACTTAATGTGGAGAAAGACTAATTTATTAACAAAGATGGAGAAGTGATTCCTCTCTTCCAAAAGGAATATATCAGTATCCAAGAAGCCAAATGCAAAGAGAAAAAAAGCTATCTACAAGACCTACAAGAGAAAGGTCCCTGGATAAAGCAATTCTGTACACTTGTGATCTTGGACCAACTCTTTTAGATAAGATCTGAGTTCAGTTCCAGGGTTACACATAGCAGCTGACAGAAGTCTGTCACTCCAGTTCCAAAGGATCTCATGCCCTCTTCTGGCCTCTGAAGACACTGTACACATATAGTTCACATACATACATGCATACACACACACACAAATAAAACAAAACACCCATACACATAAAACAAATATGTTTTAAGTTGGTCTTGAACAACTATTTTCAACCTGTGGGTCATGACCCTTTTTGAGGTCAAATAACCCTTTAATAGGGGTTGTCTAAGGCCACAGGAAAACATAGATATTTACATCACAATTTATAACTGTAGCAAGATTACCCTTATAAAGTAGCAACAAAAATAATTTTATAGTTGGAGGTCACCACAACATGAAGAACTTTATTAAAGGGTCACAGCATTAGGAAGGTTGGGAACAACTGTTCTAGAAGCTGGAGCAGATAAAAAGAAAATGCTTGCTGCTCTCACAGAGAACTTGAGCTCAGTTCATAGCACACTTGTCAGGCGGCTCACAAATGTAACTCCAGCTTCAGGAGCTCCGAAATCACTTTCTGTCCTCTCTGAGACTCTGTCCTCCACATATTAAAAACATAATACTACCAGTTCTGTACTACATGTATAAAATCTTGGAATAGAATTTCATCTTTCTGAAGAAATATTTTCATGTTTGGCTGATAAAAGCCCTCCAGCACCCTAGCATGCCACTGGTTCAAATTAATAATAATCTTTGTTACAGTCTGGTTGCTTCCAGTTTCAGAGTTCAATTCCCTGTCACTCAAAATGCAGAAAGTGTTTGATAAGTTATTGATTCACTTTCCCACTGGAAACTTGACCTAAGACCTCCCTTCGACCCAGCATGCTCTTCATCAGTGCACAGTCATAAACCTTACCCCTTAAGTTAGGGCTGGCACTATAGGTATGGAGTTCAATATGAATTCACTGTATTCATGTTCTGCTTTTTCACATTTGTAGAAAGATGGTTACAGGAACAGACAATGAGGAATGAGAGTGTACTAGCTAGTTTTGTGTGTCAACTTGACACAAGCTAGAGTTATCACAGAGAAAGGAGTTTCAGTTGAGAAAATGCCTCTATGAGATCCAGGTGTAAGGCAATTTCTAAATTTGTGATCAAGGGCAGAGGGCCCCTTGTGGGTGGTACCATTTGTGGGCTGGTAGTCTTGGGCGCTATAAGAAAGCAGGCTGAGCAAGCCAGGAGAAGCAAGCCAGCAAGAAACATCCCTCCATGGCCTCTGCATCAGCTCCTGCTTCCTGACCTGCTTGAGTTCCAGTCCTGACTTCCTTTTGTGATGAACAGCAATTGGAAGTATAAGCTCAATAAATCCTTTCCTCCCAAACTTACATCTTGGTCATGATGTTTGTGCAAGAATAGAAACCCTGACTAAGATAGAGGGGAAATGACACAGACTGGAACTAGTCTCTGATAACGTGCATACTGAAAACCGCTGTTAAACTTCTGAGTAGCTCTGGCGCAACTGTTAGAAAATCCAAGAGATTTTTCAGGTTATCATATTTCGGTTCTGGAAATTACTTGAACTTGATGGCTTTTTTTTTTTTTTTTTTTTTTTTTTTTTTTGTCTTATTCCTTTACAGAAAATTTGCTGTGGTAATTTTCTCAGTAGCTAGAAGGAGCGAAAGCCTGAAGCATACTTATGAAGTCCTGACAGCAGCATGGATGATGGATCTATCCATATAACAGAATTTTCCCTGTCCAATCACTTTAAATATTAATACAACAAGAAGTCTGTGATTGGACAGGGGAAAGGGAGGCGGAGCGAAGAGTGGCAGCGACAAAGACGGAGGAGAGAAGTAGAGAGAAGGAAGCAAGATGAAGGATGATAAACAGGATGATTCAGATTCCGCATGGTTTTACATAGCCACAGGTAGATATAATTTCATATAAGGATAGAATAATTGGGGTAACTTGTCTAATCTTAGTGGGCAGCTTGTACCATTATCAATTGGCCCTGAATTTATTGTGTGGGCATCTTGTGAATTGAGAATCTATTGATATATAAATCTGACTGATTAATTATAAGCTTCAAGAGTTTTGTTTTACTGGGTTACTGGAATGTGGGACCACCGGGCAGGGCTGAGAAGGAACTAGCAGCTCCAGAGACAAGTGAACCAGAGCTGGGAAGACCGTGATCGGCCACTGCTGGGGCTGGCTAGAGTGGGCGAGACGGCCGAGTGGAGAGGATCAGGCTCACGTGCTGGGACTTGCGTACTCTTTTGTAATATTTCCCGCAACGTATCCATACTTTCTGATTTAATGTAACTCACCCTCAAAACTCATTTAATTACATTTATGAACTTATCTGTGGGATGCATATGTGCCATGGTGTGCTTGTGGGGTCAGAAGACAAACTTTTTGCCATCAGTTTCCCCATATGCTGGGCTTGAACTCAGGCTGTCAAGCTTTATTTACTGAGCCACTTTGCAGGCCCTAACTCAGCCCTTTTGGTTATTTTGACGGGAGGGATAATCAAGCGCCTGCAGAGATCATCTCCATGAGCTATTTAAAAGAAGTCTTTAATGTCATCCGGAGAGCACAGATCAAGATGGATGCTGTCTTTAGGAGGGTCAGCATGAAAGATCAGTTTTAGCCTCAAGGGGAACTGTGGCAGATGCTGCGCTTAGGTCAGGTTTGGGGAAAAACAATACGAAAAATGAGTGTATAGCACAGGATTCTCCCAATATGTGATGTGTGAGATATAATTAATTACATGAGCTGAGAAAATGTGGCTACTTTCTGATTTCTAAGTAACAAAACATGTAAAAGAAGTGAGATCAAGGTTTGCACTTTCGAATACAATGGTACCACATAGTCACACCCATGTCTAGTCATTGCTCCTCACAAAGACCTCAGCATAGCTCTGGGCTGGCATGCAGTATCACACTGTGGTTCTAATTTGCTTTTTGGCTATAATGCATGTTCACTATAAAAAACCATTAAGGCTGGAAAGGTAGATAGAGGTAAAGCTCTTGCACAGAACGCACAGACCCTGAGTTTAATCCATAAAACAACAGAATAAAACCAACATTTTTAAAAGGAAACTCAGAAACAAAGGACAGAGAGCCACTGTGGTGTCTCATACCTGTTGAGCCAGAAGTGAGGGTGAGAGTGTAGACTGAGGCTACCAGTTAGAGGCCAATATAGTCTATATAATGAGACCTATTTTTTCAAAGTTAATTAGTCAAGTAAAAAAAAAAAAAAGCAAACAATCAAAACTTGAAGGAAAGGAAAAAATAATGAAAATCTCATTACAAAAGAGGAATTCTTAGTCATAAACTGATGAAAATCTCTATGTACACATTTGTGAATATGGAAACAGGCATGCAGTTTTATTAGAATGAGGCCAAAGCTGGAAGATTGGTTCAACAGCTAAGGGCCCTTGCTGCTCTTTCAGAGGACCTAAGTTTGTTTCCCAGCACAGGTGGTGGTTGGACCAGGATGCCAGCTTTTCTCAGGCCTCCCTCCCTGAACTGAAGGGAAAGTTACTGATACATGCAGAGGCTCCATTCCTCTAACATGCATGGAGGCTCTGCCTTGGGGAAGAACCACTTTTGCAACAGAACAAACACAAAATAAAGCGATCACATCATATCCATTTCCGGTAATGGGACACAAAATATTCTGAATAAGACAAAACAATGCAAATGTTGTCCTCTGGAAATGACAAACAACCTCGATGAAACGCTAAAGAACATCTGCATAAATGAGGAAAGCAAACCATGTGTGCGAATCAGAAGCTTGGATATGCTGGACCAGGTGTGGTGTGAGGAACCTAGCAGCCAGGTGATGGAGGCAGGAGGCTCATGAGTTAGGGGCAATGTGAGCGACTCACCGAAATTCTGTCCTTATCGCCACCCCCAAAAGATTCGAGGCTGGAAGGGTAGGTGAGGAGTTAAGAGTGCTTCCTGAATGCTCCAGAGGACGAAATTCAGTTCTCAGCCCCCCACGTGGAACAGCTCACAAAAGAAACACAACACAAGGCAGGCAACCTAAGGCTTTGTAATAAGACATCCTAATTACCATCACTGGAACTTATTAATTTTTTAATTTTTAAAATCACATCTGTGATTCTTGGCTTATGATATTTCAGACAGAAAGATGACCAAACCCCACATTACACCTCAATAAAATTTTATAAGAAGCACCATTCGGGAAAGCTGTGCCATTACATACTTCTGCTTGTGTTGGTGTAACCCTGAAATCTAACACTTCTCCGTATTTCTGTCACCTTTGTATTGTCACATGGGTTGAATATGCATTAAGTCACATGACTTCATTGTCAACATACCTACTTTCTTGTTGTCTCAGGTACTGCAAAACAGAGTTCATGAGGAGTCAGTAGCCAACGAGCACCGGAGAGGGGTGCCCTCCCAGGAGCCTGGAAAGGCCGTGAGTGGGGTTGAGGGGAGCGGCACCTCTCACCCAGACCCGCCCGGATCTGCTGGGATCCAGGGCCTGAGAACCCAGGGACAGAAAAACTGTGAACTTTCCGATTTACACTGGTGCCTGGGGACCTCCACATGAACAGGGAATCCCAGAAGTGCTGACACACCTTTGAGCACAGGCAAAACCACCACTTCTGGATCAAGAGAGACCTTTACAGAACCTTTGGGGCATAGGAACCAAGGGACAGCTGAGGACAAGATCCTTCTGATTCCATTCTGCACCCCAGAGCAGACCCTGAGGGACAGCTCTCCAAACCCAAATACCTCTCAGAGAGAGCTGGTCTTCAAGGAGTACTGACACAGAGACCTGCAGGAGGGGCAAGCCACAACCGGACAGAGTAAGATCAGCTAACATCAGAGTCAACAAGATGGCAAAAGGCAAGGGCAAGAACATAAAGAACAGAAACCAAGAGTACCCTACACCCTCAGAACCCAGTTCTCCCACCACAGCAAGCCCTGGATATGCCAACACACCAGAAAAGCAAGACTCAGATTGTAAATCATTTCTCATGATGATGATAGAAGACTTTAAGAAAGAAATGAGTAACACCCTTAAAGAAATACAAGAGAACAGAGATAAACAACGAGAAGCCTTTCAAGAGGAAATTCGAAAATCCATTAAAGAATTACAGGAAACCTCAATCAAAGAGGCAGAATTTCAAGAAAACACAATCAAACAGACAAAGGAAATGCACAAAACTATCCAGGAGCTAAAAATAGAAATAGAAACAATAAAGAAATCACAAAGGGAGACAACCCTGGAGTTAGAAAACCTTGGAAAGAGATCAGGAACCATTGATGCAAGCAT
>CM052700.1:7892584-7922299 GCA_028551405.1 Uromys caudimaculatus | reverse complement strand
AAAAAAAAAAAATTACTTTAAGTGTATAGATGAAAAAAAAAAAAAAAGAAAAATGATGTTTATCAAAAATTCCTATATATTGATAACTCTGTTGGCTCATCAGCCATCTCAGCTATTATGAGGTTTGCAACCAAACAGAGAAAACTGTACATTCGTTTCTCTTACAAAAAGAGATCCTAAAGTTCTCAAGAAAGCACTCGTAAGCTGAATTTACAAGCATATTAAGAAGATCATGCATATTGAGCATTTGGTTTCATTCTAGAGATGCAAGCATAGTCCAATATATGTGAATGAGTGGGTGTGATAGCACACAAATAGTTTAGCCCAGAAGTCACATGGTTGTCTCAGATACAGAAAAGCCCTTTGAAAAAGTCATCATCCCTCCATGATAAAAGCCTCGTGGAAACCAAGTGTACAAGGAATATATCTTAACCTACAAAGGGCTGCAAGTCAAAACCCTCCAACTGACAGTATAATAATGTGAAAAACTAGAAGCATGTCCTCTAAAGGTTCGATTACACCACAGAGACACAGGAACAAAAACATCTCAGCATTGACACAACACCAGATACCCAGAAAGAAGTTCATGCAGTTATAGTCACTTACGTTTTCAAAAAGCTGTCAAAAATACCACTAAGAAAGCAATTTACACATGTAGAATTACTGTGTCCCACCCCATACAAATGTCAATTCAAAATGGACACAAGTCCTGACTACCAGACCTGAATCCCCACAACTGCTGGAGGAAACAGTGGAAAGCACTTTGGGATATTGTACTCTCCAGTCCTCAGTAGCTGTGACTGAAAACACTCCAACTAAAAGAGACCTAGGGGAGGAAATGGTTTTGTTCAGTTTACAGGTCCATCACTGAGGGACAAATGATAGGTTCTTCAGTTAACCAACTTTTCAAAGGAAAAAAAAATACAGCAGGTATGGCTTTATGTATCCCTAAACGGTAGCCAGAGTTTTTAGGGATGTCTTAACGTTAGCGACATCAACAACTCCATGCCCAGGGCTTAGGTCTCAGACTGTCATTTGGCTTCCAGTGTTTTTGGATGCTGCAGGTGATGTCATAACATAGATATTCTGTTTGAATGTATATCTGTACCCAAGGCAGTATTATAATGTTCTAAACGTTTCTGAGTGAGTGAAATTATTAGAAATTCTCTCTGTGTATAACAATGGAGCTTTATGGACACTGAAACTATTAGGAATTCTTTTATTTACATTAAGTGGTGTACATGGAAGGAAATACAGAAAACGTATTTAAATATTGCTTTAAATTGAATCTTGGCAGCAATACGCCAGATGTTTTGGGAGAAGGATAAAATTTTAAATATGTCTTAAATTAGAGTCAGCGAGACATGGCTTATTCAGTAAGAGTGTTTGGTTGAAGTCTTTGCTAATTTGAGAAGAAAAGCAAAAGCTTATCCCTGTTTTTCATTCTGACTGAGAAGAAGAATTCTCACGATTCATTGGCAGTTTTGCATCCGTGGGAAAGGAAGAAGAAGCCAGTGCTCGGGTCAGTACCAACTGGGTAAAATAAATCCATGTCCTAGACTTGTGGGATTCCTTCTGCATGATAAATAATTTGTCATTTTGAGATTGAATGTGTATCAAGCTCACCCTTAACCCCTCTCATCAGTTGTGTGGTTAAAGGCATTTAGTCATGCAAGATTGGGCCTCAGCATCAGAATCACAGACTTCTAAATACTTTTAGCTTTCACAAGCAAACTACTTCCATTTAAATAAATTGTATAAATTTTGTTTGTTTTATTTGTGCTACAGTCAAACAAGCCCTTAAGATATCTTCACTTTTGAAAGGGACCTAGTAAGATACGGAAACCATTTATAAACAAATCCGAGGTACAAATAAAGTTAATGGGCACATTCTTAACAAAAAATCCATGGCTGTTGGTTGGGGGAAATATGAATTAAAAAAGTGTTGTGACGGTCTAACGGGCCCCTCTGCATAATGTTACGGCTGTGTAGCTTGATGTTCTTGTGAGACTCCTAACAGTGGGAGTGGGGTCTGTCTCTGACTCTTCTGCCTGCTTTTGGAATCTATTTCTTCCTGCTGGGTTGCCCCAGCCAGTCTTAATAAGATGGGAGGTGCCTAGGCTTATTGCAACTTGATATACCATGCTTGGTTGATGTCCCTGGGATGCCTGCCCTTTTCTGTAAGGAAATGGAGGAGTGGATCTGGATCTGGGGAGGGGGATAGGGAAGGAGAGAGACTGAGAGAAGAGGAGGTAGGGGAAATATATATGAGAGAAAAATAAAAAAGATATAGTGAGATATACTTATAAATATTATATATCTTTCCAATATATACATATACATACACACACACACATATTTTATACTCATATACATACAAGGAAATTTGTTCACAGCTGTACTGACATTGTGTTTTTACTAATCACTTGCTTTGATGAATTCTTCATTTTTATTGTTGCATAAAGCAAAAGTTTGGATTTTATTTATTTTCAAAGAATTAGAGAAATATTTGCAGAATGGCTGGATTTGGAAAGCAGGCTTCTAACAATCATGCCAGTTAATAAACGAAGAGAATTCTCCCTTTACAGGTATGCCTTAAAACTGATAGACAGACTTTAGATGTATTTTAAATGTGAAATTATCATTGATGCTTAAAAAAATATTTTAGAAAGCTGCATTGACTTTTTGCACAAGGACAATGATATTTAAGGTACAAGCTGCTATTCTGTTAGACCCCCAGGTAGAGCAACAGTCGAAGCTTGTTTGAATATGCCTACCCAAATGGAAGCCATGAAGATGGGAGCCGGAGCCTGATAGGGCCAAGGTAGACAATAAAAGTAGGAGGAATCTGGCGTGTGCGTGTGTTATTAGGATAAGCAGCTTTTTTTGTCCTTTGCTTCTTAAATAGGTTGACATGGCCTTCTGCCCCTAAATTTCCCATGGTGCTTTGTATAGAACGTGTTATTAAGCATGAAATGGTTGCACTGTAAAACTCAGGGCTGCTGAGGCCAGAGGGGTTTTAATAGGAATCACAGGAAGATACTATATAGTCCATGTTGCCTAGTAAGGGATTAGTTTTCAGTTTGAACTTGGGCTGGAATTTATTTCCCCAGCCCCAAAGCAGTAGGATACAGACTTTCTCTGCAACTGCTATAGCACCGGCAGAACACCAGAAGCAGCAGACAGCACTTGGAGAGGAATGGCTCGCTGGCTGCTCACACAGAGACAGAAGTAAGTCCTGGGTAATACATACTGGCAGAAACCATGTGAGCCGACAGCGAAAAATGAAACAGCCTTCGTATTTCACTCTACCCAGTTGAGAAGAAGTTTCTACGCTGAAACCTAAAAAGCAATGTAGACGTAAGCAGAAAGTCTTCTCATATTAGAAACAAACGGGATCCTAGGAAGTCTTGCTCACAGGACAGAGGAACTAAGGTTGTGAAGAACAGGGCATGCGCAGCAAGTTGACAACGCGTAGTGTTTCCTCTGTACTGTGTCCAGACTGACATTAATCTCTGTAACATAGAATTTGGATGAATTTCCACATTCAGTGTTATTTTATTGGTGTATGTAAAAATAAACTGTAAAGTCATTTATTTCTTAAGTTGATGGTGTTCTCACAAAGCCTGGAGACACAGAAAGCTTCTAGGCATCCTTAATACTAGAAATCTGAGCCGTACGATTCTGCTCTGGACGCTTCACACACCGGAATAGCTTTGCTTTGTAGTGTATTCCCTCTGGAGTGCACTCTTTCAGAACTGATCCATGAACACTGAGCTGACAAACATAGTTACCAATCAATACCTGCTGTCTATTCTCACAACCTCACATAGTAATTTATAGAATCCTTTTTCCTTTGAGCCCATCTCTAAAATAAAGCATGAAAGAGCTTCCCACTGATCTTTAAACAGTTAAAAGAAAACTTAGGTACGAATGAGATGGATCACCAGTGCCTCCAAGATCAATATCTGGGGTCCCAGGGTATGAGGAAAGAATTGTACCTTGTGAGTTGTTCTCTGACCTCCACATACACATGTCCACCCCCCCCACACACCCACACCACACATGCAGACATATACACATACACATACCACACACCACACACATACACACAGAGACACACACACCACACCACACACACACAGACACACAGACACACACAGACACACACATGAACAGACACACATACATAGAGATACACACAGACACACACACAGACACATACATGCACAGACACACACCACACACACACACACACATGAACAGACACACATACAACACACAGACACACACACACAGACACATACATGTGCAGACACACACACCACATACAGACACACACATGAACAGACACACATACATAGAGATACACACACACACACACACACACACACACAGACACACCACACCACACACACACACACACACACACACACACACAGACACACACAAGTTAATAGGTAGGGTGAAAATGGATGCTTGATGACACTGGAATTGGAAGTGAAAACCATCTGGCTGTTAATAAATAAGTCCTAGAGAGAACCATTTGTCTCAGTCCAATTATTCCGAAGCCAAAACAATCTCACCACTAGGGTCTATGGATGTCAGAGAGGCTAAGTTCTATTCTCTACACACTTAAGAGGCTAGAAAATGCCAAATTTGTTCATTTACTCTGTTGTAACTTAGGATGGTTAGTATCAAATATCACACACACACACACACTCACACCACATTACACACAAACACACACAAAGCAAATGTCAAGTTGTTTGAGCACAGCACTCTAGCAATTCCAACAGAGAAATGTCTGGAAGCATAGCTTCATTTGTGAATACATTGACAATACTATTATGACTTTTTTTTTCTTTTTTTTGGGTCTTCTTCAGACAAGGTTTCAATGTAGCCCAGGCTGGCCTCAAACTCCCTATGACCTTGAACTCTAATCCTCCTGCCCCAACTTCCTGAATGCTGGGATCAAAGGCAGGCATCCTTATCCTCACTATGATATCTGCTCTTGATTTGCAACCTTAACTATTCCTCTCCTGAATTCACATCCAACGCGGGAAGGGATAACTTTTTATCAAAATACTGAATCTTGCTATGAATTCCAGTGACTGAAATCAGCCCACCTAGACACCTGAACCAATGAGCAGACCAGAGAGGTGGAATAGACAGTCCAAGGTAAGGTCAGTGCTGACTGTGTGGGCTGAAAGGAGGGATTGAGTATTCTTCCAGGTAAAACCCCTATGCTTGTAAACAGTAAAAAGGATGGAAGAGCAACTCCATCATTTGACGAGAAACAAAAGGGTAAGATATGCTCGCCAACAAGTTGGCATAGTTTTACAAGCATGTTAGAAAACAACTGAGCTGTATCAGCTTGAGCCTTGCTCTTCACTAACTTCTCCCAATCGCCTTCCTGTATTTGGGACTTGGGGGTCATGAGTGACTAATACTCAGCAGCCCAAACATCGTGGCGTACATAAACCTGCTACAAGATGCCAGTGAATGTATCAAGAAGCATGTGTGAATGGCGCCTTAAGGTTCTCGTTTAACTACTCACTAGGATGGCCACACCCATCGGGTACAGTAGATCTTAATGTGTGGTCCTGTAGCCATTAGAATGAAGGTGCTAGCACATTTATTAGATACACAAACATCCAGGCCAACCTTTAACCTCAAGAACCAAAACTGAGGCTGAGGGCCAGCTACATTTTCCAGTTGATTATGAACAAAAGTTTGGAGATCGTCGGTCTGCAGGTCATTCCCAGTTTTAGACTTCAAGCCTGCTCAGGTGGAGGCCTGTTCTCCTGTCCTCTCTTCTTCTTTCCATCTTCTCCTTCCTTTCCTTCTTTTTTCTCCACTCTCCTCATTCCTCTCCTGCTCCTCTCCCTTCCTCTCCTTTTCTTTCCCCCTCCCTCCCTTTCAGTTTTTGAGACAAGGTCTTTTGTAGCCTAGGCCAACTTTAAACTCTCTATGCAGCCAAAGATGATGTTGAATTCCTGATCCTCTTATCTTTTCCTCCCTAGGTTTGGGATGGCAGACATATGCCATCATTCTTGGTTTGATGCAGTCTGTGGACCCAATTCAGGACCTCTTGCATGCTGGGCCAGCACCTCTAGGCAAGTCTTAGTGGCCTGTTTCTGATTGGCAAAGGCACATCAGCACCTTGTCACTTCATGTGACAGCCTCTGGGGCTGTTTCTAAGTCCTCTGAGAAACAAACTCTACTACAGAGCCATCAGTCTGTCTTCAGCTGTGTCTCTGACATGGATTAGTGTGAGAAACATCTCTATCTTCCTGAATATTTGTTTTAAAAATATCTTCTAGCTCTTTGCCTTGGTGCATGTCACTTGGACCAGTGTTATGTGATCTTTAAATAAAAAAATTTCTCATCTTATTTTAAGGCTATCCTCTGCCAAAAATATTTATGGCTTTTCCAGTTTGCCAGGATAGGGAAAGCTTCAGGGGTTTGCTTCATTGCAAGCCAACATGTGTAGGTCAAGAAGACTGTGGAAAAATCTGAACCATGCCTGGTTCCCAGACCATATTCAGGCCCCAGACCAAGAAGAAGAGGAAACCAACACTCAGGTGAGGAGTTGTTCGTTCTTTCTGGAATATTTAAAGGTTTCTCATAAGAACTTGTTTTTCAATCACATAAATAGACTGTACTACAGCTTTAGGGGGAGTGGTGTTGGGTAATGCTGCTAATTCCCAGGCTGTTTGAAACTTTTCAGCTCTCTTTAGCATGCTACATCCTTGGCAATGTCCAGCTGTTTAATGTAGTAGAGGTATATACTGGATCTACTGAATTATCCCTGTTCTCCTCTCTTCTCTTCCTCCTCCCCTCCCTTTCCCCCCTCCCCTTCCTATTCCCTTCCCTTCCCTCTCCTCTCCTCCTTCCCCTCTCCTCCCCTTTCTCCCCTCCCCATTCCCTTCCTTTCCCTTCCCTCCCCTTCTCCTTTCTCCCCTCCTGTTTCCTCTCCTTCTCTTCCCTTCTCTCCCCTCCCCTGTCCCTCCCCCGTCTCTCCCTCCCTTTCTCTCCCCTCCCCTCCCCCTTCCATTGCCTTCTCTCTTGAGCCCAGGCTGGCCTTTAACTCAGTGTGTAGCCAAGGACTGAACTCATTCCCTTCCTTCCCTGGTGCAGGGTTTAGAGTCCTTTACCACCACACTTCATGCAGTGTTGGAGTTGGAGCCCAGGACTTCATCACACTACACAACTGCTCTATCTACCAGACTTCATTTCCAGCCTCCATCTTTTTTTTCAGCTTTAAAAAAAAATGTCAAATTTCTATTTAGAGTACAAAACAACTGGTTTCATTATGACATTTTCATGCACATATGTCCTTGTGCTTTGCTTGCTCCCACCCTGCCTTTTACTCTCCTGTGTCCCCCCACATTTGTTCTGGCCTCCCACTGTAGTCACCCTTGTGTTGTAGTATCATATATAGAAATATAACACACACTCTCTCACACACACTCACACACACACTCACACATACAAACTTGCACACACTCACACACACACTCACACATACAAACTTGCACACACTCATACACACTCACATACACAGTCACACACAGTTACATACACACACACACTCACACACTTATATACTCACACACACACTCTCACACTCACATACTCACACACTCACACACACATCAAGACTCTTCCTATGATAGAGAATGGAGCACACATTTCTCTTGCCTCCCTCTCTACTGCCTGACCAAGGAGTGACAGTCAAAGAACCACTTAGCGGAACTGGGGATCTCCTCCTGCCTTTGTGTAGGTGTGGGGACCAAGCACCTCACTGAGCCACCCAGCCCATTCTCACAGAAAGCTTTTCAAGTATTAATTAATCCCTTTCCTGATTTTCATCATGTTTGAGAGGTTAGGAGGTCACCATATTTTAATTTGCTTTTTAAGTGTTATGATAGTCAACATTCTATTACTATAACAAAATGCCTGAGCTGATCAGCTAAATAAGAGAGTAGGTTTACTTTGGTCAGCAGTTTGGAGGTTTCAGCTCATGATGTTTGGACTCTAGTATAGGTCTACTGTCACATGGCAGGCATGTGTGACAGTTACAAACCCCTTGGCTCATGGCTTACAAAGCAGAGGAAACACTCCCCAAGATCATAGCCAAGTGATATAATGTCTGACTATTAGGTCCCACTTTTTAAAGGTCCCATGACCAACAAGCTAGGTGCCAAGCCCTTAACATATTGGCTCCTGGGACATTCCAAATGAAATCATAGCAGACAGGTCCCTGGTGTATTCTGACATGGCCATTTTGTGAGGAAGATCTCATGTTTTAAGTGCATACTTTGCCAAGTCTTCTGACTATAGTCAGGGGCCCAGGTTTGTACCAACTGAGGACTTTCTCACCTGGATTCTAAGAACATAGAAATGAAACAGTTTAGGTTGTTTGGCTCATATCACCCCATTCGTTATTATCTAGTTCAGACTTTCTGGGGTTCAGAGAAGGGCAAGGGTAAGTTAGTTTAGGAGTGAATGGGTCCTCAGGCTGTTCCATTCATTGATACTCAATTATGCTATGTAAGAGGGGAGCCAGATGTCTAAAGTACAGAACTTAAATAAGAAGGTCACAACGTAAGATAAGGGACTGGGGTTGTAGCTCAGTTGTGTCTTTCTGTCTTAATAGGCACAAAGCACTCAGCCGATCCTCAGCACGGCAAAACCCAGATGGGATGTTTATATCTGTATTCCTAGTACTTAGGAGGTGGAGGCAGAAGGATCAGAAATTTGAGGACATTCTGGGTTACATAGTAAATTCAAAGCCCACCTGATATATAATACCCTGTTTCTAATAAATCACAAAAGGACTGAAGTCAGTTGTAAAATGCTCTGTTGAATGGAATGTTACACTGCAGATGGAGACAGGAGCTGCTGGCTAGAAAATGGGATCCAGAGAAACGGGCAAGCAGTTCGGGAGCTCACTGAGGGTCACATGAGTACCATCTGTCTACCACAGTGGTCTGTTCTTGCTCAAGGAAAAAGAACATTTGAGGAAAGCAAATTTTGTTTCTAGGATGCGGTGCTTAGGAATTCCTTAGATTCTACTTTGGACATCATCCTTCCTTCCCATTGGATGCAACTTTGACCAATGTCAAATCAATTCCAAATCCATTTATTTCAACTTTCTTCCAGAAGTCACTTCTCTGTGTTACATGCTTGCCTCTTGAGTAAAGCTTTCTAAATGACTGCCTGTCTTCTTCGAAAGCAGCATGGGTGAAGGGCTATCCTGCACTTCTGGAACTTCTTACTGTTACGAATTTCTCTCTTTGGCAGCTGGGTCCGAGAAGACTTTCTCTTACATTCAGAATGCACCATGTGTGGATGAAGAAAGACTCCAGGCGAAGACCGTGTTTGTTTTTTTGCAGAGAGGAGCTACAGCATTTCCAGGAGAGCTGAGATCCGATGAGAGGGAGGGTTACTTGTACCACTGCTACAATGTGTCCCTTGGGCTACCTACCCAGCTTCACTCACCACAGGCTTTAACGTAAGCTACTTTGTTACTGTTCTGCAAAGGACTAGCCTAGCCAGTGTCACTACTACACACACATCCACATCCACACATGATACACATGTGCATACACTTGCTCATGTTTTCAGGCACACCCACACATGCACACATTCACACTCGAACACACCAAAGACAAAGAAGGATTGGTGAGCTAAGCCAATCTAGGTAAATCTAGGGAGCACGTGCGACTTTGGGTCTTAACTGATCCCCAGTGCTTGGTCTTCTACAATTGTTCTGCTGCTTACTTTTGCACTTTTGCTGGTCAGTCTGTGGCTTAGTTGAGTAGCATGTACCTAGATGTGTGTGTGTGGGGGAGAGAGGGAAATCTAATCTCTAAACTGTTCTGACTTTATCAGGCTAACCCATGGGATGCAAACACCAAAATGTACCTTAATGAATTCTTAGTTCAGTCATATTCCTTAGTACTTTTGCTGTGCAGTGGGAACTCTCTCTTATATATTATAATCAACACAGTGTTTTTTTTTTTTTTCTTTGCTTCCTACTTCCAGCCTGATGTACACAGGATGACTTGACAGCTGTCAGACTTAGTTGTAGTGATATCCTGACTGTGTCCTAGGGTAGAGGATCTGCTACTTCCTCTCTCTTTTCCCCAGATGTCCAATGTCCTGTCAAGCCAGCTCTGTTATCTACTGTCACGGGGTGTGTGAGCCTCTCCTGCTACATCCAGCATTAAGTCCTGGCATTAAGTCAAAGACACCAGTAACTATAGTATACTGGGATATAAGAGGAGAACCAACAATGCATGTTAGAGTGTCATAAAAACACTTACAAAAGGAGACATAAATCAACTGCCACCATGCTCTGCTGTTAACATCAAAATCATATTGTGTCATCTGTTTTGATATCTGAACCACGCCCATTTCTTCAAGCCTGTTATCTTACCTTCATGGGACATTATTATTTGGTCACCACAATTTTTGCGTAAGGGAGAACCCAAGCCAGAGAAGAGGAAACAAGACACAAGAAAAGTAATCTGGTAACCTCCCTATCAGGATGTCTTTACTGAGGACAGAGAGAAGTGGCAGGGAATGTGACTGGGTTTGAAATACTCAGGGACAGAGCAGAACTTGTGCTGACGGAGAGTTGTCTGTTCAGACTCTGCTCCGTTCTACTGCTTGGGTGCAAAAGAGATCTTATTTTAGCCATCAGCTCAAATAGATTGGTTAAATTATGGCCATTTTCATTTAAAGGCAGCTGAGAAAAAACATGCCAATTACTTCCAGTGACCACTGGACTCTAGCTGTATTTTCATTCATTAATGATTAGGATCAGACTTCTGTAAGGAAGGGATATTGAGCCCTCTCTCTTTCTCTCTCAGTTAACACCTCCTTCATAGAGGTGTTGTGAGGATTTCTGCCTGTGTGGTAATGGCATTCAGTAGCCTCTTTGGAATTTCCCAGTAGGGGGGAAAAAGGTGTTATAAAAATTCAAAATAAAAAAAAATGCTACCAATAATAAAGATGTTGATTTTGAAATGTTATATAAAAGCCAGAGACTGGAAATTTAAATTTTGTAATGGAATGCATTAAACCTTGGATCTCTCAGACCCTGGGACTTCAGCAGGGGTGGGCCCAGGGAAGACTTGGATGAAAGATGCCTCAGGATGTGGTGGTGAGTCAGTAGGTGGCCCTCTTCCATCCCAAGGTGGTCCTGGGCCAATTCCCAACCTGAAGCTACAGAGCACACTGCTGCAAGAGAACCATCTATTGGATGAGATACAAGACTGGGGTTCTGACCACTTGTGCTCATTAAAAATTCCAGGGCAGTTTTATAAGGTTAGGGGTATATCCTTGTGTGCTACAATCTGGTTCTAGTTGGGTGGCAATATTAGCTTCATGTTAAGAGCCTGAAAAGGAGGGTGTGCAGATCTAGTAGGAAGGTGGCTTACATGTCTATGGGAGAAATTCAGATATGTGGACTTATATTATGATTTTTGACCTTTTCTGTTATGAACTAGAGAATTAAAACACCTATTTGAGTGGCTTTAAAAAAAAAAACTAGGGTGTAAGTGTATTTGGACTAAAAAATTTCCTCTTACAAAATTCACTCTAGAATAAGGGTAAACTGAAGGACCCTTCGGATGTTAATACATGCCAGTGAGATAAATGGCTCCGTGCAGGTCTCTCCTGGGCTTTCACTCAAGTCTTTAAACAACTGATATTTGAGACGATGGAACAGGACATGTGAGGACTGACAACAGTCCTTTCAATTTAGAATAACTGTAGGCATCCTCTATGTGCTCTGCCTGCTCCTTCCCGAATTCTCAGGTGATCCCTGTAAGTTTGTCTGCAACACTAATTATATGCCGATAACCATAGTAGTGATATAATATTCACTCTTTCTAGTACATGCCCAAAATGTCTCGCTGATGGATCCTTAGAAAACTAGGAGGGGGGGCAGAGAGAGAGAGGGGCAGAGAGACAGAAAAAGAAAGAAATCGACAACATGGAGAGAGAGAGAGAGAGAGAGAGAGAGAGAGAGAGAGAGAGAAATATAAATACTAAGAGATAAAATCCTTCCACACTAATAGATCTGTCCCTGTGATACCCCTCTTTCTTTCCTGCCTCATCTGACCTTACTATTCACACACTCCATTTCTAGATTTGGGGCTGAAAGAAATCCTTGCACCTAAGCTTTGTATATAATTTGCCATCTCTGTGGAAAGTTACCATGGGTCTGTGGTTTGGGGAGAGTGAAAGGCAGGCCTCAGAGTTTCAGGCAAGAAGACTCTGGATGAGCTAAGAGGTGCTCTCCCCTAACATCCTGAGTGTGGGGGGGGTCAGGTTCAGGACTCTAGATAATGCTGTCTTGTCTGAACTCCATGTTGGGAGCAGAAATAAATAACCAGCGTTAATCTCTCTCTCTCTCTCTCCTCTCTATGTACATGCATGTGTGTGTGTGTGTGTGTGTGTGTGTGTGTGTGTGTGTGTGTGTGTGTGTGTGTGTTAGTATTCAAGGATAAATGCCAGGTCATTTACAGACACAGATTATATCTTTCTATAGTTTGTGAAGGTGATTCTTTTTGACATTTACTCTACGGGTACAGCATCTAATGTGTATCATGTATTAATCAGACATAGTCATAGCTATTTTAGCCCTTTAGAAGCTGATGCTTAGAGACACTACAAGAAGCAACTCTAGATTCTGTGAGATCAAATGCAGGTATGAGCAAAATTAATCACCAAATAACGGGATGTAGGATGCTCACTGAGGGACAGCCTCTTTAGATTTACTTAAAGATGCAACATGTATATGACCTGGACTCAAGGAATCTGGAGTTGGGCTGGACTCAGGATTGCCTTACACGAAGCACTGAAAAAATCCTGTGTCTATTTTTATATGTTTATCCAACCAGGACATTTTTGTCTGTGTTCCTAAGCTCCTGTATTTTACCACGAACTATGTGAACACATGGTGTTTGAAAGCAAAGAACAAAAGCATTCTTAAATACTTTCAAGCATTGCTTTCAAAGAAAAACTTCTGCACAATACATAAAATATTAAAGTATGCTTTTAGACATCTAAGACGGCAGGAATGCTGCTTCGTAGATGGGGCTCTTGGTTCTTATTTCATAAACTAAAATAAGAAAGCTACCTTTTCCTGAAATCTATTTTTAAAAACTTTAGGTAATCACAATGAACTATACAATCAGTAACAGCGTGGACACTGCTGGAGAACATCGAAGACATAGTTTCCAGTTCTTTTAGTATGAGTGTAAACACGTGAACTGAACTGAAAACACACACACACACACACACACACACACACACACACACACACACATGCACACACACATATTATTTCTTTTCTCTCTTTTTTTTTACACTACAGGCCCTTTGGATATATATCATGGCTTTCAGTTTGGTGTTTTTATGGGTTTACTGAGTATGCAAATTAATGGCTCTCTGTCTATATCTGTTGCTTGTGCTTGTCCTGTGCTCTTTGTCCTATTCTGATGTTTTAGTTTTCATTTTATCTTATTGCGTTTATATTATATTATATTATATTATATTATATTATATTATATTATATTATATTATATTATATTATATTATATTATATTATATTATATTATATTATATTCCCTTATAAACCTGTTTTTGTTTTGTTTTGTTTGTTTGTTTTAAAATTAGAGACAGAAAGAGGGTGAATCTGGATGGGAAGGGAGGTGGAGGAATAGAAGGGGGGCGGTAGTCAGGATATATTATTTGAAAAAGAAGTCTTTTTCAATAAAAGGAAAAACAAGAAGGAACAGACAGTGAAAAAGAAAACAGAAAAAAGTAGTTGTTTTATCTGTTTGTTTTGCATTAGCAAAATTGGACTGGAGCTGCCAGAGGCATACTGACTGACAAGCAGACATGGGGTTGCATGGGAAAGGAACAATAATCACATTGTTCAGAAAATCAATAAGGTTTCATAAAGACGGCACGGGGCATGCTGTAAGACAGAAGACATAATAGTCCTACCTTCTGTCCAACATTGAGAATAAGAAGGATATTTGAGGCAAGGCCAGTTCACTCAGAGAAAGGAAGCCTCCCTAAGCTTAACAATCCCCCAGTTCCCATCAGCCTTTGAGGCAGATGGACTCTACAGAAGTACACTGAGGAAAAATAATCTTTCAGCATGCCGTGTTGTAGTTAGCTCACAACTGGAGGCGGGGGGGGGGGGGATGGCTCAATTTGTAAAGTGCTCCCTGTACAAGAAGAAGGACTTGTGTTAAGATACCAACACACTCCAAACAGGGGTGGGAGGATATGTTTCTGACACCTGTGCGGAGCAGGGCGTGGAGACAGTAGATGCTGAGAACTCTCTGGCCACCCAGCCTAGCTGAAAGGTAAGCTACAGATTCAACGAGAGGCCTTATCTCAAAGAGTAAAGCAGGGAGGAGACTGAAGAAGCCATGAAGTCAGCCTCTAGACTTCATGTACTCGCACATGGGCGTGCACATCTGCACACGTGCATACGTGACACATTCACACACATACACATGAAATTTTTAAAAAAAGTGGACCAAAGACCTAAATGTCAGAACTAAAAATACAAAACACGCAGGAGGGAACAGGACAAATTTTCATGGCCTGAATTTGGCAATGGGTTTTTATAATGATGAAAACACACTCGGGAGAGGAAAATAGTAAAGATTAAATAGGCTTCGTCAAAATACAGGCAGGATGCTATAGAGGAAGGAAAATGCAAGCCATCGGCACTGAGTGATCAGCAACCAGGGTATAAAGAACTCCTATAGCATTATATTGGTTCAATGGAAGATTTTTCTGCCATAAAAAGGATAAATACTAACACGTGCCGCATTATGGAGGAATTTTAGAAATGAACTAAGGGAAAGAAGTCAGATATGAATAGCCACATATTTATTATTTATCACTATAAAGGATTAATATCCTAGTAGTTAAATCCATAGAGCTGGAAATCAGATTAGTAATTGGCCGGGTCATGGGGTAGGCGAAGTAAGAATTGTTTGCTAGTGAGCACAGTGCTTGTTTTAGCAGAGATGACCTGGACTTAGACAAGGAATGGACTCATGACGTTGTGAATATGCCATCAACATGGCTGTGTCTGCCTCACAGGCGTGAGCTTCATGATGTATAAGTTATGTGTGTAGTGTGTAGTATGTAGTGTGTGTGAATGTGTGCGTGATTGTGTGTGTATATGTGTTTGTGTATGAGTGAATGTGTGTGTGTGTGTGTGTGTGTGTATGAGTGTGTTCATGTGTGTATGTGTGGTTTTTGTGAGTGTGTGTGTGTGTGTGTGTGAGTGAATGTGTTTGTGTATGAATGTGTTTGTATGTTTGTATATGTGTATGTGCTTGTGTGTGAGTGTGCATGTTTGTGTGTGCTGTGTATGAGTGTGTATGAGTGTGTGTGTATTTGCCTGTGTGTGTGGATGTGGTTTTGTGTGAATGTATGTGTGTTTGTGTGTGTGTGTGCCCTCACACCCATATCAGAGTGCACTTTTGACAGTCAGAAGACATATGTGAATTGATTCTCTTCTTCCATCATGTGGCAATCAAAGATTAAGCTAAGGTCTTGAGGTTTGTGTGGCAAGCACCTTTACTGGCTGAGCCATCTTGCCAGCCCTGAATTATATCTTGGTTAAGAAAGTAAAAAAACAAAACGAAACAAACAAACAAAAAATCCGACAACAAAGATGAGTCATGGGTCAAGAAATACTTAGTCCTTTTGCAGATGACCTGGGTTTAGTTCTCAGCACCTACACAGAAGCTCAGAAGAACCTTAACTTCAGTTCTAAAGGATCCAGTGTTCTCTTCTGGTCTCCACAGGCATCTGCATTCATATGGAGCACATAAAACCAGTGTGTGTGTGTGTGTGTGTGTGTGTGTGTGTGTGTGTGTGTGTGTGCGCGCGCGCGCACGCGCACGGGTCGTGCACAAATCTTAAAAATAAAAAAAAACAAAAGTAGTGAGATTTCTCACCTTGGAAACTTTGATGCTGCAAGGGTTTTGGTTAGGTGAAAGACAGACGGGATGCTTGAACTCTTGGATGTTACGGCAGATATTGGTGGGAGACAGATGATCTCCTTTCAATCAGGAGGATATTGAGGCTCTATTATATGTTATAGTTTATGACCAGTTTGAGACCCAAAATCAGATTTGAGTTCTTGTGTCTTGGCTGCTTTACCAGCTTAAGTGAATCTCAATCCTCCTGTATCGTGGTTTACTTTTATGACATAATGATAATAATAAAATTGTCACTGACATCACGTCCTTTGTGAAAGTTAATTAGGACTAGAAATATAAAACTACATTTAAAGCTGCCAAGCACAATGTAGATGTTATACTGGGCCGTTTCCAGAATCCCGAAATATGTTCTTTTTATGAATGATTCTTTGCATCTGCTCTGTAATTTCCTTCTCATTTTGAATATGCTTTCTCTGTAGAGTGCTGGGAAGGCAGTGAGCAATGGGAGTTGAACCACTCAAGAGCACATATTCAGTGAGTAAATGGCCTGTGCTCTTTCTTTCTCCCTCCCCCTCCATCATTGCTTAACTATACTTGTTTGCCTGCCCTTCTGCATTTCCTCCTACGTGAGAAGGTAGTTCAAAGCATCCTACTAACCTTTAGGAGCATGGGTAGATTTCTAATCCAAGAGAGAATTAAGTGTATAGACCAAAGATGTTCCTGTGCCCTCAGTAGGATGCATCTTAGCATCCTATTGTCTCTTGCATAAAAGGAACAGTGTGCGTGCCATTAGAACTCTCAAAGATAAAGGCATCCCCACTTTAAATTTCAGTGTTGTGGGAGGACAAAAGAAGGCAGTGATAGGTAAGTTTAACCCACACATTTGTCGCCATAAATATTCTTTGGGAAAAGAAAAATCATTCTTAAGTTGGAACCTCCTATTATGGCATGGCATATCCAAAGTCCACGGAAGAGATGTTCAAGATTAATTGCCTCAAAGGAGAAGACAGAGGACCAAGCCCCCTTAAGTCAGGCCTTTTCACACGTATTCCTTACATTTAGAAATTAGGATTATTTTAAGGTTAAGTATCATCGGGCAGAAATCAGATCCGTCAACCTGAAGTCTACCCTGCCACCACCATTTGCTCACATTTACACTGGAAATGTCTATTCATGATGTGTCCGAGGTGTGGTGAGAGTCTCAAGCACCAGTCCAGATTCATTTAAATTTGCCCTGTGGTTGGTGCTCAGGCAGAGAAGAGGACTCATGGTTAAATACATCCATTTAAGCCAGCGCTATAAACGCCTTCAAAGCCCTTACCAGTACGCCTGTGATTCATTATCTTCCTTTTCTGTCAGTTAGGACAAAGGTAAGTCAAAAGCAAGCTGAGTTCACAAAACAAAACAATTTATCATTATCTTGGAGACTTTGACAACATACATGCTAGTTATATTATCATACAAAAATTCAGTTTTCTGAGAATTACAATATTTGCAGATCTAGCAGAAAGAGGTAGGGGGTTTATTGGTGTTGACGAGTTTGTGGAGCTTTGGTATGAAGAGCAGAAACATTTTTAAACTGGGAGGAGAGAACAAGAGAAAGGCCAAGTGTCTAAGCAGACTCTGTCGGGAAGACATTAAAATCACGAGGTCATATTTACTTAAAATATAATATTTTTGCGGCACAAAGTGAATGGAAAACACTGTAACAGGGCAGTACTAGCAAAGTGGGAATGCCAGAACAGGAAGAGGTCAGAAGGTCAGACGTCAGTGGCTGGAAAGATCTTGGCGGACTTTGTAGCTTGCCCTGGGGCCTTTGGAGTCTGTTGTGCAATGAGGAACCATGCATGGTTTTAAGCAGGGGACACACCATCATTCCACTTATATATTTGAATTATCATTATGCTCCATAGAAAAAGGAAAGCAAGACCAGTTGTTATTGCAACTATCTTAGCTGGAGATGGTAATGAACTTTTGTTTGGCTACTGTAAAAGGGCTGCAAAGAAGAGAGCTATTCAGGTCCTCTTTTAGAAATAGAAGCAAGTGCTTTGGTTGATAGTCTGAAAGTGTAGTAAGCTAATCAAGGAAGCGTCAAGGGTCATGTGTTCTTTCCGGGGATGAGAGGATGGCTGAGAAAGTGATTGTGTAGGCAGAAGGGTGGAGAGGCAGGCAGGCAGCTGGATGCTAAGACACTGCCTAGTTTAGCCACTCAGCGTCGGCTCAGTGTAAATGCACAGAGGTCAGAGAGGTAGTAGAGAACAAACAAAGCCACACAGAGGGGTGAAAACTTTTAAAATGTTCAGGAGAATCCCCTTGACTATATTTACATCTGGCAAAGTGCAAAGGATTCTCACACAGAACCAATCAAACCACATGGGCTGGACCTGGCTGAGTGGAGGCCTTTCTGACAGTTTCTTCTCTTATCTACGTGTGGGCCATCTTTTTCTTGTTTGTTAGTGGTGTGGTCACACACTGAATCAGGAACGGTCACCTGTTTCAAAGGGCAATATTTATACGTGGCTAGCTGCCTCAAAGCTGTCTTATATACGGTGGCCTGCCTCATTGAACTCACCTGACTGATAATTGCTAGTCACCATTCACTTCCCTGCTTCTAGCCTGCCTATCCCTTTCTGTCACTAGCAAGAGCACCTGGCTGGTTTTCAATGCCTCCCTTGGGTTTCTGAAAGCTAAGAGGCAGAAAAAATGGACCTTCTTTTCTTTGGGTGGGACAGCTAGCTTTTTGATCATTAATTTTTCTTAAAAATGGGGAGAAAGCCAGGTGCTGGGACACCATTTCTTTTCACACTAAGAACAAGCTCCAATGCCATCAACACACAGATTCAGTGATGTTTTCCTGCTAGTAAATCACATGTGTTTTACTATAACACTTTTATTCGTAGTGTGAAGGAGGTGTTCACGTGTGGCTGGTCATTCATCTGCCATGTCCATGTGTGGCAATCAGAGGCAACTTTGAGGAGCTGGGTCTCTTTCCACCTTTAGGTGGTTCCTGGGATTGAGCTCAGGTCTATGGGGCTTTGCATAGCGATTTCTTTTACCTAGTGAGATCTCACTAGTCCATCGCTGACAGCTTTCAAACCATGTCCACCGTCAATCTTGTGAGAGCTGTTTTTGACGATCATATGCCATTATTTTTCCTGAAAAACTCAACGGGCATAGATGTAAATGATGGAGAAAATGGAAATATTCCTTCACCCTCAATTCAGCTCCCACCCCCACCCCTGCAAGCTTAACAATATATGCTCAGATTTCTGATTTCATGTGCTTTCCCCATGTCAAGAGGCAGTAGGTCCCAGGTAGGCTCTGACAGTTGAATCATGGGTAAACTGGAAACTCATGGAAGTGTGTGTGCATCTTCAGCAAAGCTGATGCTACTCCTGTTTCCTTAATTATTAGACAGATGGTGCTGCTGCCGCCTTGACTAGCTGCCCAACACATGCTCCTGAGCAGTGACAGAGAGGAGCTGGCTGCCTGGTCACAGCCCCCTCCTGTTCATTTGTGCCTAATGCTTTATGAATGCTCAGCTGGGACTGCAGTAGGCTGTTTCCCATAAAAAGGAATCTACAACCTAAGCCACGTTTTCCCACTGCCCCCATGAATCCATTTTATTTCCCCCGCCTCCTCTTGGCATATTTTATTGCTTTATCTCTACACACAAAACACAGTGGCATTTTGAGCCAATTATCCAAGCACTCCAAGCTATAAACACACTTTAACCTGAAGCACCGAGATAATTGAGACAGAATCAGTTTATTAGTGTTTGTGAGAGACAAACCGCACCTAGACAGCCACCATTGAAGCTGAGCAAGAGTTGATGCTTCTTATTCCGGGAACACTTCGACATCATTTGAATCTGCTAAGCAGATTGGGAATTTGTTTGCATAAACTGCCAATGAAGTTAGCAGACTGGTTTTCCAAATGCTACCTACATACTGTGGTGTGTGATCATATAATCATTAATAATGGGGGGGCTTTGTTCATTGTGGGTGTGTTTCACTAGCTGGGCTTCCTAGCTCTGCAAAGGAAGCTCAGCCGATAGTGTAATTTACCAGGTACAAGCAGCAACTGTTGACTAACGATGATACTTGTACACTGGGGTTGGGGAAGGGGGTACACTTTTTCTTCAGTATTCCATATGTATCGCAGGCTGGCTTCTAAGTCCCAACACGTTTCCTGTTTCTGCTTTGTTGATCCTGGGGTTGCATGTGCTGCCACTCCCAGATAGATTTTTAAAATTATTTAAAACAATTTTTTTCTGTTTTTTGTTTTGTTTTGTTTTGTTATTTGTGAACTTGTGTGAGTGCAGGTGTCTGTGGAGTCCAGAAGAGGTCATCAGATGCCCTAGAACTGGAGTTAAATGCAGGTGACTCTGCCACGAGATGTGGGTACTGGGAACTCCTTGGGTTCTCTGAAAGAGCAGTAGGGGCCTTTAATCACTGAGCTATCTCCCCAGCCATCCCTTCATTGGTGTCTCTTTTTCTTTTATCTCAATATTTTCTGCCTGTATCTTTTTAAAAAAAAAAACTGGCTTTGTGCACTAGGTAACTCTGAGGTTCTTCCATTTGAGGAACACTAAGACAAGCATGTTTGCGCCTTCAAGATGCCTCAGTAGGTAGCAGGTAACTGTTTACTAGCAAGCTTACCTTGGTCCTCTGGGCCTTGGTAAGGAGAGAGCTGTCCTGTGATCTCTCACACACACACTTCCACAAATCATGAAAATGCAGCCTTAAAAGATGGGCGTGGCTTCTCTGTTGCAAACAGACCTTCCACCTGGAACAGAGTGTGAAAGAGCCATTGAAATGGGTTTCCAGCTAGGTACGGGGGGGGGGGGGCAAGCTCAACCCCCCCCATCTTCTGTTTAATAACTCAGACAGAAGAAGTGCCATTTTTCAATAAAATGAGCCAGCTTGCTAGCTTTCATCCATCAGAGCCATTCACAGATCCCAGCATCAGAGCTGCCATGACCACCCCCACCCCGCTCTTTAGCTGGGAGGCCCATCTCTAGGGGTGGAGTAGTCCATCCCTTAGCAGTGTGCCTCAGTGCCTGAGCCAGCTCTCCCAGGGAGTTACCTTAAAACCCAGCAAGAAGCAGAACTGTGGGCCCTTGCATAGGCCTCTCTCAGAGTTTTAAACACTCAGTTCCACTGGTTTCTCCCCTGCAAAAACAGCAGGCATCATGCATCAAAAAGAACGATGATTTTTAAAGAAAAATAAGAAAACAGCTTCACTTTCCTCCTGTTCCTACCTTGATCCCTCACCAGCTCAAGGTTCTCCCTCCTCTCTGATACTGCAGCCTCTCCTCAGGCTGGGTCTTGGGTGAAACTTAGCAACTTCTGCAATAGGTCTCAATCTCTCTCTCTCTGTCTCTGTCTCTCTGTCTCTGTCTCTCTCTCTCCCCCTTCCCCCTCTTCCTTCCCCCTTCATCCTACTCTTTGCCATGAACTGATACATCAAGGCTGGGAGGCTTTGCTTCCTACCTTTGTGAAACGAGGGGGGTCTGCATCCTGGGGCAGTGCACAAGCGTGCTAGGCAAGGGGAGTGTGTGTGTGTGAGATCCACCAAGGTGGGAGGGGGAGAGAGAGAGAGGGAGGGGGAGGGGGGAAAAAGAGAGAGAGAGAGAGAGGGAGGAGAGAGAGAGAAAAAAATATATATGCTGGGGGGGGGGGGCACGGAGAAGGGAGGAAAGGGGGATGTCAGCCGCCTGCCCGCCCTGAGTGCCCAGGGATGGCCTGAGCTCGCCCAGTGTCCCAGACTGCGGCATCATCTGTCCCTGAACACCCAGCGTGTTGAGCAAGTGTTACAATCCCGAAGTAGGAAGAGACCCCTCAGGGTGTAAACTTGGGCTGAGGGTGGAGCGGAGGACTTTTAAGAGAGAAAGGAAGGAAGAAAGAGAGGGAGGGAGGAAGGGAAGGAAGGGGGGGGGAGAGAGAGAGAGAGAGAGAGAGAGAGAGACAGAGACAGAGACGGGGGTGGGGTGGGGGTTGAAAATTCCAAGGCTGATCCTGCTAGCTGCCAACTTGAAGAAGTCTTCAGCTCGCACAGGCTGAAACTTCGCGTAGATCCGGGAGAAGTCATTCCGAGAGTGGGCTGGAGCAGGGCGCGGAAGCGCCAGTGGGACGGGTGGGGGTTGTCGGCAGAGCACTCAGCATGGCAGTGCGGGACGAGGCCTCCCAAGACCGGGCTAAGCCGGGCCTTGGAGGGGCGAGTCCCGCCCGGGAGGCCAGAGGGGACCACCGCCACCGTGGCACGTCCTCTCCATCCCCTCGGGGCTCCGGCTGTTGTTGGGGAGCCCTGGCGCTGCAGCCGCTCCGGCGTTCGCCCCAACTCTCCTCGGCGCTGTGCGCGGGCTCCCTGTCCGTGCTGCTGGCGCTGCTGGTGAGGCTGGTCGGCGGGGAGGTCGGAGGCGAGCTGGAGTCGACTCAGGAGGCGGCGGCCGAGGAGGAGGAGGAGGAAGGAGCCCGAGGGGGCGTCTTCCCCGGCCCTCGGGGAGGTGCTCCCGGGGGCGGCGCGCAGCTCAGCCCTTGGCTGCAGCCGGCCGCGCTGCTCTTCAGTCTCCTGTGCGCCTTCTTCTGGATGGGCTTGTGCCTGCTGCGCGCCGGGGTGCGCCTGCCTCTGGCCGTCGCGCTGTTGGCCGCCTGCTGCGCCGGGGAAGCGCTGGTGCAGCTCTCCTTGGGCGTGGGGGACGGTCGCCTCCTGTCGCTGCCCGCCGCGGGGGTCCTGCTCAGCTGCCTAGGTGGCGCGACATGGCTGGTGCTGAGGCTGAGGCTGGGCGTCCTCATGGTCGCCTTGACTAGCGCGCTCAGGACGGTGGCCCTGGTTTCTCTGGAGAGATTCAAGGTCGCCTGGAGACCTTACCTGGCATACTTGGCGGCGGTGCTTGGGCTGCTGCTGGCCAGGTACGCCGAGCAGATCCTGCCGCAGTGCTCCGGGCCGGCTCCGCCCAGGGAGCGGTTTGGGTCCCAGTTGAGCGCAAGGACCAAGGAAGAGATTCCGGGGTGGAAGAGGAGGAGGCGGTCCAGCTCGGTGGTGGCCGGCGAGATGTCCGGCTGCAGTGGCAAGTCTCACCGGAGGACCTCCCTGCCCTGCATACCCAGGGAGCAGGTAAGCTGGGGCTGCGCCTTTGGGGTTGCTCAGGGAAAACTTGAAACAGTCAGAGAGCAGGGAGTGGGGTGCAGGCGGCCGAGAAGCCAGCCTGCCAAACAGTAAAACTTTACACTTACTAAGAAAGATTTCTTTTTTTCGCCCGTTCTCGCTCCTTGAAGTAATTTACAGTCAGAACAACGGAAAACAGGAAAAGTAAAAAACTGAGTGGCCTTACTCGGACTGCCACAGCTGGGCCATGTTTTCAAATCTCCTACACCTGGTTTTTGAGTCCCTGAGCTTCTTGAAGCATTTCTGCCCTCCCTGAATTTTTGAAAGTAACTTATTTATTTATTTATTTATTTATTTATTTATTTATTTATTTATTTGCAGTGAGCGGCTTTCAACACGTGCGTTTTCTAGACTTCTGTGTCTTTTAAAAGATAATCATTTTTGTTTCTTATTAAGTGCCAGGCAAACATTCACATAAGAAGATTCAGTAGCCAGGCAAGGCATCCTGGACGGCCAGGCGCTGGACTCGCGCTCCTGTTTTTGCAGTGACTCTCCTTTAGAGAGACAGCATCAGATGGCAGCCAGTCTGCTTTTAGATATAGTTGTTACACACTACTGTGTTGAACTCTGAACTGAGGTTTTACACTTTAGGGCTCTGTGTGAACTTTAGAACGGTACGGAATTGGGCGCAATGCTTTTATTGTTCACTCAGAAAAGTAACCTTCCTCATGGGCATTTATACACCTAAGTGGAGAGAAATTCAAGAGACTTCCTCAGGGTTTGCAGGAAATATTGATCCAGGCTCTCTTAAGATTGCTGGCGGTATGTATCTCTGAGGAAGGAGGACGTGGGGGAGTGGAATTCGGAGTGAGGGTTCACAGTTCTTCTTTGGGGGAGGGGGTTGCAAATGTCATGAGTGTCCTGGGATAGTTACCCTGCCTGGTATAGGAGAACCATTTCCAACTGTAAACACAAGCTGTACCTGAGGTCTTTCCTCCTCAGTTTTCTCCACCAGGTTTGACATTTGTTGAAGTGCTTGGGAAGGCTGATATAGAAATTTGCCCTTTTTCCGTTTAAGTCCACACCTACCTATGATCCCTCTGGGATAACTTTCAGGTTGAAAGGCTGTCCCTGTGTGATAGTAAGCCTTTTCTTTTCGAGTTATCCTAGGGATAAGTGTTAGGTACTACTTAGAAATGTCGGTCACCATATGGTGTGAGTGGTTGGTTTGTTTCTGAAAGGGAGTTGATTACCCAGATGGATAGCTCTCGGACTTTTATGTCATGGCCTGGATGCAGCATCACATGCTCGTGCTTACTTTAAAACAAATGTATTTATTTAATTTTTTGTTTAGGAGAAACAAATATTTCTGGGTTTAAACCTGTTCTCAGAGTCAAGGGAAAACTACAGGCCACTGACTGGTGCTTCGTTTGTGTGGAAATTTGGAGATTGTAGAACGAGTTATGTACTGATGGGTGCAGGAGAGAGAAGTTTTTGAATGAAAGCATGACTGTTAAAAACACCGACAACACACTTCTCTTTAACTTAAAGGGAAATGTGATGTGGTCCTTGCCAACATTGAAGCCTAGCTTATAGGAAAAATCTGGATCGAATCAGAAGTAATTTGACTCCACATTAATGCCACTTAGCCCTCAGAATTAAATTTCTAACATTTCGGATTAAGAGAGTTCAGAGTGGATTTGAGATCAGAAGGCCTCCAGGTGACCGGAGCAGCTCTGCTGATGAACATAGACTAGGCGTGTGCCCAGGTTTTCTCTCCTCTCTCTGCTTCAAGCTAGCAAATGAGGGACTGGGGTGATCTTAGAAGAGTCTGTCTCATTGAGCTTTGTATTGTCCAGGTTTCATTCATTAATTACTTGGCTCGTACACATTTATCTATGCTGATCATTTTCTTTGGGAATTATCCTTCTTCAAGGCCGTGTTGATGAAGAATGTTGCAAATCAAGAAGCTCTCACTTAGGATGACAGAAGGCCCTGGTTGCATGCTGCAGCAGCTTGGACCCTTGAAGCCTGGTTTTTATACATGATCCATTAAAGCTATTGGTGCACATAACTGTGGGCACTGGGTGGTGCTGACCAGGAATAGTATCTTCTGAGATAGGGTGAGGTGACAGCTCATACGTTGGCAGAACTCTGTAAAGGTTGGGACCTGTAAATGGCTTATCTTTTTTATCACAAGGAAGCAAACTTCTGATTAAGAGGGCAAAGGGTGCCGTGATCATTTGCATACTTGACGAAGTCCAGACTGAACATAAGTATAAAATGAACATCTACCACTTCCCCGAGTGCTGTCTGGTTAGTTCCTTTCTGAACTGGGCAGTTCTTGTAGGCAACCAGTAAGTTTTAAATAGTTCTGGAAGGCAGGAAAGACTGAGGTTTCCTAAGAACGGACTGACACAGCTGTTGCGCACTGTGGAATTTAAAGGTGAGAGAGTTGGGGCATTTCTCTTCTCTGTGTGGGTGACAGTGAATTCTGCTTGTGAATTCTCTCTCCTCCCTGTCTAAAGAGGCGCAGAAGAATATATGCTGGAATTCTCATAAGACAAGCAGACCCTCTTCCCTCTGTCCTTCTCTCTCTTCCCCCCTGAAGTCTAGAATTATATATTCCCTGTAGAACTGAATTTGTAACACAGATAATTTGCTGCAAAGAAAGGAAATGCAGCCAGGCATTGGTGGTGCACCCCTTTAATCCCAGTCAGGGGATTAAATTGGGAGGCAGAGGCAGGTGGATTTCTGAGTTCGAGGCCAGCCTGGTCTACAGAGTGAGTTCCAGGACAGCCAGGGCTACACAGAGAAGCCCTGTCTCAAAAAAAAAAAAAAAAAAAAAAAAAAAAAAAAAAGGAAATGCAAGTCTAGATTTTGGTCGGAGAATCAGGGGAGGCACTAGATGTGTCTGAAGGCAACTGAAAGTGTCCTCTAATGAGGAGCAAAGTTGACAGCATCTTTGTGGCCCAGTCTTGCCAACTCTGTATCTTCAAGACTGAGCCTGGGTTCTTAGATGTGTGTGTTTAGTTACACATTTTAGGCTGATGGTCTGGGAAGACTGGGGTTTGCTAAGGTGTATGTGTCCTCTGGAAGTGAATTCGCACATCTGACAGCAGCTATAACCTTGTCAATTTGATACTGCACCCGTGCCCGCACCCAATACGCAGAAGTACCTAGCATTTATTGAACAATCATGACAAATATGTTCTATTTTCAACACAAAGTTAGTTCTGCAACTCTCAACTTTCGGAAAGCACTTGGGACATGCCTGTTCTCTATATGCCTCACAGAACACCATTAGATATTCTGTTCTCTGAAATTACCGAATCCAGCTTGCCCATTCATTTCTAATGGATTCCAAATCAAATGCAATTTTATTTTACTTACGTGTTAAAAATTTCCTGTGTTAAATATAGGGTTTCATAGGGAAAAAGCAGAAGTCATTCCTCCCCATGATTGCCTTTGAGCCACATCAATGACTAATTTCTTTGTGATAGACACAAAGGCAGTCAGAAAGGTACAGGATACATTGTTTGCCATACTAAAGCTACAGTCTTCTGAGACTATGTCTCCGAGTGCTCCATTGAGAATCACTAGCCTATGTGAGCGCACTTGCATTAGAATAGAAGCTTGGTAGCAGAGGGGGTCAAGTTGTTAACCACTGGTGTGTAAAGAATATTTTAAAGTGCCTCCAACCCCCCATGCAAGCAATAAAAAAGAAAGATGGGATAATGGTTCCTGTTGGTACTCACTGGAGGGTGGGCATATGGTGGGCTTTCTTAAATGCCATTACTTCAAAACAAATAGAATTTAACAGCTTTCCCAGTACAGATACAAAGCACAGAAATATTTCTTCTCAAATAATTTTTGAGACAGTTTGGTTTTTAATTACATGTGTGCACGTAAGCATGAGCATGTGTGTTTGGGGGGGTCAGAGGACAACCTGCAGGACTTAGCTCTCCCTTCCGCCACGTGGGTCCTGGGATTCTCTCTCTGGTTATCAGGCTTGGTGGCAAGTGTCTTTATCCACTGATGGATTCAACATACAGTCTTGCAGGCACCTTAGTAGAACCTCAGTATTTAAAATGGCAGAAATGTTTTGGTGATGTTGGGAATTGAACCTGGAACCTCATGTGTGCCAGGCAAGGGCTCTATCACAGATAAAGCCATATCCTATTTCTGAAGACATAGGATGTAGCACATTTTACATTTCTAAATGTATTTTGATGTTTCTTACATTGAACACATTTAAGAAATGTGGATCTTTAAATTGTGTCTTCTATCATATTTCATTATTATTCCTCAGTTTATAATGATAGAAACAGAAATATTGATTATGGCTTGGTGACAGGATTAAAATTAATTAACGTCAACCTCTGAAAAGGCAAACAAGGTTTTCTTATTCTCCTGGGAAAAGTGGGGAGAATAATGTTTTGTTTTCCCGTGACTTTTTCTTTCTTTTTTTTTTTTTTTTAACTTTGTGAATACTGATATTTAAAGCATACCAATGGACCATTTTAACTGACAGAAATAGTCAGAGAATCTATATAAATTTCTAGAGGTTGGAAGGAGTGAAAACAGTCACTTTACTCTTTCTGTCCGAGTCTAAAGTGTAAAAAGTTTAACTGTAGAACTGAAAGAAACAGTGTGTGCCGGGCTGTCATGTTAATTAAATAAACAAGCAGAACAGTGACTCTGTGTATGAAACACATCTGGAGAAGCCTAGGGGGAGAGGGTACACTCCGCCTGGATGAGGGACAGTGGCATGGAAAACACGCATTATATCTGTTGTGACGTTTGTGTGAATTTGTTGTAATTCCATTCAGAGATTAAGCTCTGAGGATCATGGCTGCTGACGCCTAGATACCTAAAGCCTTTGCCACACTGAACTTTCTGTGTTAAAAATCCTTCTTATGTCAGGGAGGGGGGGTATCAAGCCAATAAACCCACTTCTATTTTAAAATGTCTTCAATGAATAAGGTTCGTGCTGGCCACAGCTTGCTAGAGTGTGTGTAGACTTCATCGAAAACCCCCCTTATTTGATTTCTCTAAAGGAGTGAGTTTGTTGGGGGATTAGAGTGGAAGTTGTGTTTTTTCAGAGAACATGGGTGTAGGCACACCGGATCAATGCCACTATTGTATTGTACAGTGTCTGGAGAGACACTGACAAGTTGAAGCATTTGCACTGGGTCACTAGCAATGTTTCTTTAGCATTGCGGACAGATGCCTACTCTCACACACCACGTATGATTGATTGCTTTTTAGTTCCTGTGGATCTCTGACCCATGGCGTCTTCCTCCTTCCCTTTTTCTGTGTGATATTTAATAACCGTATTTTCTAAAAGCTCTGCATACTGACTGAAACCACAACCTGTGCCTGTACTCCACATTCATCTGTCTAGTGAAGTCCTAGCAAGGATTTATGGAGAACCCCAGAGAGCCCCCGATTTCTGTATTCTCATGTTTTAGATGTGTTGTTAAGGTTGGTAATTTTCCTTTCTGTTTCTTTCTATGAGAGTAAACAAGTGCCTTTATGGACTTTTGTTGTTGAGGATTTTTTACTGGAAACTTTTTTTTTTTCAGAAGATTTTTGTCTTCTTCTTTTTTTTTTTTTTTAAAGTAAGCCCACCTTTGATCATCTCTTTAACTTTGGGCTAAACATGTAGGTTTGTGCTGTTTGCAACATAAAATACACACATTTTTATCCCCCTGGGTGAAAGTCTAAGAGAGGTGCTGATGTGAGTTGTTCACAGGTAGATAATTGTCAAAATCATGAATTGATCATACTGTGTATCCCATACATAGTAATGTCTTAAAAGGAAACACTCCTGTCTGTTAATGTGAGCCATACAGGCCTTTGGTTAGTCAACCCACTGACTCTCATGTCAACACCTTTGTGAGCCAGGCCTTGTGCTAAATATCATGCTAAAATTGTACGCTTGTGTCCAAACTGTGCACACAGAGAAGATATAGCCCGCGTCTCTACAGAGTTTAGAGCACCCCTTGGGAGACAAAGCATCTGCATAAGGGAAAAATCCCAGTAAATGTGTGAATGACCACTGGGAGAATATGTGGGGGAGGTGGAACATGAGTCGCACACCTGTCAATCTCAGCACCTGGGAGGCTGCAGCAGGATTTCAGCTTCATACAAAGATTAAGGATAGCTGAGCTACATGAGACCCTATCGCAGAAAGCAAAAGAGAAAGAAATCGTTAAGGAACATAGATAGTACCTTAGACCTTGTTTTAAATCTGGATCTAGACCATTTGTTCCCTGAAATTTTATGCAAAGTTTCATGTTTTGCTTTTATGTAAAGCCATACTGTCAGATAAATGGAAGGTCTTCAGCACTGAAATGTTAAACATGAATGTTTTAAGTGGGAAGCGACTTTACCTTTGAAAATGTAGAGTGTATCTTTAGAAATGGAAACTAGTGTGTATTGACAGGAGGCTTTCAAGTAAAGATAAAATACTACTGGACATAGGGCGCACTATATGTTAAAAGAACACATTGGGTATTCTTGGGTCTTTAGGGAGTTCATCATGGCTGTTTACAACAATGTTAAATGATCTCCACACAGGGCTAGGCTGTGGTTG
>CM052700.1:7853753-7892084 GCA_028551405.1 Uromys caudimaculatus | reverse complement strand
ATGTCAGGCTTATATGTATTTACAAATGTAAGTGTGTGCATGCTTGCATGCGCATGTGTGACCTGTACACATCCTGTACATGTGTCTTTTTTGCCCCACCAGGAAATTGACTTGGTTGTGTCAATTTTGTGGAGAACAGTGTCACCCAGTGGCTTTGATGAAAGCAGTCCTGCCGGCCTCCTAGGTGAGCGCCTTATATATCTATCTAGTAGGAATAAAACACAGATTTAAGCTGTGGTTCTCTGTGTCTGTTTCAGTCGCTGTGTAAAATGAATAAATAAGTAAAAAAAGTAATGGGAAAACACCATATATTTAGCTTTGCATTTTCAGAACATACATAACAGGACTAAATGGAAGATAAAATTTATAGCCACACTATATTTGACCCAGCAGGTCATCAAGGAGAAAATGGAGACACATTACTGTTTAGTGTGTAGTGAGCTAAATATCCAAGACATGTTTTACAGTAAAGGCAATTACAGTTTGTTCTAGCCCCTGCTTGTGACTCAGGCAACACTTGTGGCTGATGGCCACTGTATTGGTCACTGTAGCTTTGCATTTTCAGCTGGATGAAATATATGCATGTTGACATTACGTCTTCACATATAAGGAAAATACACGTAGGTTCACATGTCACAGACTGTACTTCTGGTTCTGGTATAATTTAGATTATGCCTTTTGCCCTACACTGGCAGTTGGCAATTGTATGGTTGCCATTTTCTTCATTTTGTGTTTTTGTCAGTATTTGAAAATGCAAACATAGTTATTTTAATCTGGGGAAATTTTTAGCAGTGTTTAGGGAAGAGTCTGTACATCTGATTCATGACTGTGTCATAGTTAGCTGCAGTCTGTCTTTCCTGGCTTTCTGTGTGACAAAGATTACACCGGTCTCCACATCCCATGTCCACGGTGATCAGTGTGTACCCTTTGGCAATGAGAGTACTTCTGTGTGTAAGGTAGGATGTTGCCTTCCTAACGCCAGCCTCTAAAGGGACAAACCTGCTAGTGTCATCTGTGAACATCCAGTCACCTGTCACCTGTGCTTCTATAGACATCAGTCGCAAGAGCAGAAGGAAACAGGAGCTGGAAATGGGGGCTCTGTCCTGTACACAGAAACCCGGAGAGTTCCAGGGTGAAGAAGCTACAGAGTGTCACAAGTCATTTTCCATCATACTCCATGGTTTCATTCACCCTAGATGGAGCTCAACACTGATTGGATAATTAATGAAAAAATACTTTTCACACATGATATGGTTTTTCATACCTATGTCTATAAATATAGATTTATACAATTCATTTTAAACTAATGCACATATTCCATGGGCAAAGGTTTTTATCTGAATATGGCACTTGATAGCCACTTGAGTCAAGGCATATTGTTTTACCTTTACATTGTGGATTAAAGATAAATAACCTAGATTTTTCACATATCACCTTGGAAATCATTAATCAAATTCCAAACCAATATAATCATGTTATACAGATGGGCACATTTGGATGGAAAGAAGCAATGTGGATATATAGGTTCACTACAGTAAAGTTGACTTTAGACTTGAGGGAGCTACCCAAAGAATATGCAGTGTGATAGACAGTCACTGTTTGAAATACTTTACATTTAAATGTAGCTAGCCATTTTTCTCCTTTCCCTAGTTAGGTCTTTTATTTGTCTTCTGAAATTTCACCCTACTCATCTTATTTTCTGTCTGTGTCTCTGTGTCTCTGTTCCCCCCACCCCCCGTATTGTTTTTAAATGTCCCTTTTTACCCAATAGATTCCCTTTTCTCAAGGGCATCTAAAAATGTAAGGAACGCCTTCCTGTTCTCCCCAGGTAACTTTGAGAACACTGGGGGGTGATTTTATGCAAGAAGCTTGTGGTTTGGGGTTAAAAGGATTTTAATAAATTGTTTCCTTCTCCTGAGGTCACTGTAAGGCAGATTTATTTATGCAAAGGCTCTGGCAAGTATCTCCACTCCCCAGGTCTATACAATACACTTTGATAAACCTGGCGGAAGTTTGACATTGAAGAGAGGTTTGGGAGTGGGTAGTTTGTCTTCTGGCAGATTCGTGGGCTGCTTATCATCTTTCAAAAGTGATGGAAATAAATAAATAGAGAAACCAATATTCTTGTTTGTTTTTTGATGCAAAGTATTTCAGAGGATCAAAATAACAGTCCTTAAGAGGCCACACTCAGCTTTGTAGTATGCCACAACCCTCCCCCCAATTGTGGAGTTAATGGTTTGGGGTACAGTCTTTGTAGCAGGGACCCTAAACTTTGAAAGGAGAGAGCCTACTGAGTATCCTACGCCTCATGGGGCATTTTCTTTCTAAGACTTGAAATGAAAGAAATTAGAGACCATGTCAGACCACAACAGTTTTCATTAGAAAAGAAATCAATTTCCCAGCCTCCCCATCTTACCCATAACATTTCCCTTAGAGAATCTTGGCTGAGTGCCTTGCTTTCTGTAGGTGCTGGCTGGCAGGATATGTGGTGGAAAAGAAATATCTTTTAAATAATATATTTATTCCCCCTAGTCCCTTGAGATTGGGTAGAGTCTAAAATGTTTAAAGCAAAGCAAAGCGGCTGTGGCTAAGTCTGAGAACATACAAACTTGATGTGCTGTTGCCATTTTTGTTGTGGCTGCTTTGTAAATCTTGTAGGGAGCTGGAAAGATGACTCAATAATTAAGAGCTCGGCCTACTCTTGCTGGGATCCCTGTTCATTTCCTATCATGCACATGCTGCATGTCACATATACACACTGACACTCATACACATAAAATAAAAATAATAAGACGTCTCCCTTAAAGGGAATTCTCCTGCACTCTCATTAGTGGGAAACTCCATGTTCAGCATGTGTTTTATTTATTTTCAGATCACTGACCACTGAAGATTCTCCAAATCCACCTTCAAGATCACTGTTGTTTCAATGTTTTTTTTTTTTTTTAAATAAAGTGTGTATGTGTATATGTGCATTCACATGAGTATAGGCACACTTGGAAGCCAGCTGAGGGTGTCGGATCGGGTGATTGATGGGCGTCTGACGTGAGTGCGAGAGCTGCTGTGCTGCAAGAGCAGTGAGAGTCTGTAACTCCTGATCTGTCTCTCCAGTTCCAGCAATTGACAAAGGTTATCACAAAGGAATTCTACAGCCAGGCATGGAGGTGCATTCCAGCAAAACTAGTTATTGTGGTGCTGGAGGAGGGAGGGGGGGAAGAGGAGAAGGAGGAGGAAGAAGAAGGAGAGAGAGAGGAAGAAGAAAAAAGAGGAGGAGAAGGAGGAGGAGGAAGGAGGAGGAGGGAGAAGGAGAAGGGAGAAGAGAGAGGGGAAGAAGGAGGGGGAAGAAGGAGGAGTAGGAAGAAGGAGGAGGAGTAGGAAGAGAAGAAGAAGAAGAAGAAGAAGAAGAAGAAGAAGAAGAAGAAGAAGAAGAAGAAGAAGAAGAAGAAGAAGAAGAAGACGGAGGAGGAGAAGGAGAAGGAGGAGAAGAGGAGGAGGGGGAGAGAGAGAGAGAGAGAGAGAGAGAGAGAGAGAGAGAGAGAGAGAGAGAGAGAGGAGAAGGAGGAGGAAGAAGAAGAGAGAGAGGAAGAAGAAAACAGAGGAGGAGAAGGAGGAGGAAGGAGGAGGAGGAGGGAGAAGAGAGAGAGGAAGAAGGAGGGGGAAGAAGGAGGAGGAGGAAGGAGGAGGAGGAAGAAGGAGGAGGAGGAGGAAGGAGGAGGAGGAGGAAGAAGAGAAGAAGAAGAGAAGGAGGAGGAGGAGGAGGGGAGGGGGGAAGGAAAAAGGAAAGAAAAACAGGAAAGAAAGGTTGGTTGGTTTACACAGGAATCATACCTCTGCAATACTGATGTTTAATAGAATTTGACTTGTTAAAAAAAAATCTCAACTAAGGAACATTTTGCTGGCCCAGTTTTAATACTCAGTAGAGATGTCTTTTCATTGAAATAAATTGTCTTGACTATGTTATTTAGACTTTTGTGACCCTCAGATAAACTTAGTAGACTATTTAGGAAGAAGTTCTGACAATTTAATCGTGATTGATTTCTCTTTCTGTAGCTGTACAATTATCTCAGTAGGTCTGACTTCTGTTAGTGACAACTTTCAAAGTTGAGTTCTTTAAATGTTTTACAAAAATCAAAAAAATGTTTTCTATTGACAACTAACCAATAAATTGAGAAGTTAGTTCTACACTTAATTTTTTGTACATCATCAAATTATGGTCAATACAGCTGTGAATTTGTTAGACATTTTAATGTAGTGTTTAGAAGCAAAGCTTCTAACAGTAACAGAGTTGTGTGTGTTTTATTTCAGATAGTGACTAGCTTTACTCTTAGGGTTTTCTTTTTCCTATAATTGGCATCACTTCTCTAGACAGGTCTCATGACCCAGTACATTTATTCAGTGGTAGCTCATGGTGTCAATCCCTTCATTCCTTTTTACTGGAATCACAGTTGGGCTGGCTCTTCTGAACCCTTTTGGAAAACTAAAGTTAGAGTTTTTAAATGTGTATAGTGTAACTTCTTCCAGCTCTTAACTGGTCCTAGTTCGAAGCGTGAGAATCTGGCTGGGAATGTTGGAGAGAGATATGAGCGAATGCTGATAAGTGAGTTATCTCAAACATAAAGTGTCAGCCAGAAATGCAAGCCCATAAAAATGAGTACATACAAATCACACCAAAGTTTGCCTAGGCAGGAAAAAAAAACTCAGAATCAAGTGGTTAATTCTTTAAACATAGTTCTTATGCTGTCTTTTGGGTACATGATTTTGGGGCAGAAAGAGAAACTCACTGCTGGATGCTGGGCCAGAACTCAAGAAATGCACTGGCTGTGATGTATCCTTTGACCAAAAGCACATTGGTGAGCCTTGAATGGACTTCCCAGATACAGATTCCTATTCTTGAGCCTGATTGCCACATTGGCTTATGAATGTACCTAATGGCAATTTTATGTGAACTTGAGCTTCTCATGTTACTAAAATGCATTAAAGATGTCAACAAGTACATGTAAGTCCTCCATCCCAGACTCTACTTGATGGTATGTAAGTCCCTCCATCCCAGGCTCTACGTGATTGTGCTTGCTGCCTTCTGAATACTTCAGTATGATTGCATTCTTATCTTCTTCCCTCAAACTCTTCTCCTGTTGCTATTTATTCTTTTATAACTCATGCATAGTGAAGCAGGATGTGGTTTATGATCTATAACCATGAACACGAACAACTCACAGACTTGTATAGGTAATCTTAAAGTCTGTGAGAAGATTGTCTGGCTTCATTTTTGTAATTCCTCATCATTTTTGTATGTTTTTAAGTTGAGGTATTTATGATTCTCAAACTCTAGTGTAAATGAAAAATTATTTGAAAAACCCGTTTAAGTGCATATCCCTGGATCTTTTCATCAAATAGTCTGCGGGTTATAAATCACCGCAGTGCTTTAAGGAGCAATCAAGTTGTCTTGGATGAGGGATACAAGGATACAAACTTATGTCCACTTACATTCTATGACAAGTCTGGCTTTTGCAGTCTGACTTGAATAGTTCTGAACTTAACTCGGAGAAGGGGGCTTAATGTTGTAGGAAAACAAATTTGTAAACCCATGTGCAGACAAATGTGTGCATATGTGTGAGCGCACACACAGAAGTTTGTGAAAGCTAAATATCCTGCCTTACATTGCTAATCTCAGCACTTGAGAGGTGCAGACAGGAGCATCAGGAGTTCCATGCCAGCCTGAGAAATATAGTGCATTTTGGACTAGCCTGGGATACATGGGACCTGGTGTCTAAAAACAAAAACCTCAGAACCCAAAATGAAAGTAGTTTGTGAACCTGAACACTCATTTTCCTTTTCAGATTAGCCCATAACTCATTTCTTGTGAACCCATTTTCCAACCTGTGAACCTAGTTCACAAAACTGTCACAAAAACTAAATAACAAGTTATTATACTATGTTGGGTAGAAACACTAGACTGTGACAGACCAAAGTCTTAAAATGTATATGTTTGCACACTTTTTGAATGTAAGTGATTTTTATCTGTACCATTAGAATGGTGTAGCCAAGTGTAAGATTTTGAGGTTATATAAATGGCAAGAAGAGGAAAGAGCTCCCATCAGATGTCTTTCTTGGAAGATGAGGACAGTCTCTGATCCTTGCATTCAGCCAAGGCGTGGAAGATTGCAAGCTAGATGTGAGAAGAGCCAAGGTAAACAACCCCAACAGCCTTTCACTCAGTTACATTCACCTACTTGAAGATCTTAGAAAATATGCAGTTTCAAGTAAGTTGATTACTGTGCTGTTACAGTAGCAATAAACTGCAGCTTCCATCGCCAGCAAGTAGTCAGACAGGAGTGGAGGGAGAGGACCATGCTAGAGCTGGCACGGAGCTTCAAAGGAGAAGGTGGAGGGATGGAGAGGGACTTAGAAGAGTTGATTGAGCCCTTGAACTGAGTCACTGAATGGATGGTGAGGTCATTGTGATCCAATTGTGTCATGTAATCCCACATGATCTTTGCTTCTCAGTTGATCCAGGCTCTAGCTGATATTATAAGCCATGTTTTATTTTGGAAGACAAATCTGTTTTCAGAATTGTTAGTTTCATGTGTTCCCTTTTAAAAATCCACTGACTCCCAGTTAGGGCTGGCTGCCTGTATATGAATGTCTGTGGGGCTTAGGGAATGCATCTCTGAAAAGAACTGACTGTTCTCAACCAGCCATCAATTGCTAATGGATGTTCAAAAGGGGTGAGACTTCATGAGTTCTTTTTCCACTCAAACTGGGATTTTGGCTGCCTTGATTGTGTGTGGTTTCTTGAGGATGCAGTCATAGCTGCTGTGAGGTCATGTGAGCAATGGTATGGGTATGTCTTGCAAATACTGTGTTGAGCAGGTATCCACTACCTCTGGCTCTTACAATCTTCCCCGTCCTTCAGTGTTGATCCCAGGCCTTGGGAGTATGGGGTAGAATATAGATGCTTCATTCAGGGCCGAGTACTCCATAGTCCCTTTTTCTCTGCTTGTTGACCAGTTGTGGGCCTTTGTGTTAATCTCTATCTACTGCAAAAAGAAGCCTCTCTGATGAGTTGCTCACAGATGGGAATAAAGATAAGAACCCAGGGGTCATTTATTACTGTGTATAGTTAGCAAAATAATAGTGTTAGGTCCTCCGCTAGGCTCTGTGTCCTAGCTAGCCATAGGTTTTAGGCTACGACAACAGTATGAGACATGAGTTTCATCTTGTGGAGCCCACCTTAAATTCACTCTGAAAGTGGTTGGTTACTCCCAGTTTTGTGCTGTTACTGAACCAGCAGATATACCTCTCAAGACAAATTGTTTACTTTTAGCTCATGGGGTTCACAGCTGATAAGATGGCTAATTACTTCCCTCCCCTAATAGCATGTATAGAACCTTCCAGGTCAGTACCAGCTTGGTTTCTCTATGTCCTGAGAATCAAGAATGTGGTGTCTTCAGCAACAGGGTCTTACCATCAAGTTCTGAAGGTGAACCGAGAGCAACGGCAATGGCCTGTGATATAATTCTCAAATTAAACATAAATATGATTCTAACACCAAAAGCCCATTATGGAAGTAATACCTGAAAAATAGTTCTTATACATATTAAAACGCACAGGCACTAAATTGCCTGAGTCTTGTTATTAATTATATTGTTTATGTAGCAAGTAATTATTAAGCCCCAAACTAAGTATTACCTTCGTTTATAATAGTTGAATATACTGTGAGCATAGTATGAAATAAATCGTACAACTTCATAGGAAAACATTCAGGAAAACTTTGCCCTTTCTCCTTATTTACCCTAAGTACCATTATTTTCTGATGCATAGTATCTCTCAAGCCTAATCAGGGTAGCTATGATTTGCCCAGGGCCATCAGGGAAAGACAGTGATAATTTATCCATATACTGTTCTTCAGAGCACTCTTTGTAAACTAGCCTTTACAGGATTGTCTCCTTAGGCTGCTTTTTCTTGAAGATTTTTCCACTTGTTGAATGATTGGTCAGTCTAGTCTGTGGTGGTGATTTTCAGTTGGCCTTGGCAGTGGTGAGAGTCTGCTGTGGTCTGTATCCCTTCTCCTGTTCATAGGAAACCCTCTGGTTCTCATTTCTGCAACAGTGGAGGAGATACCCAAAGGCAAAGGGAGGGAGGAAGCCTTCTGCACGTCATGCAGGCTTCATCATAAGGAGGTGAAGACTTTCTCCAAAGGAGACCTGATGCCATAGAAGTTGTAGGGACGAAGGGACATTTCCAATCATGCTGGAGAGCTGCTGGTATGAGCCTGCAGTGAACAGTTTGGTAGGGGATGGACATAAGGAATCACTTGTGTGCTCATGGGGACATCAGAGAGTGCTCAACTTCTAGCTCCATGAAGTTCAGGCACCCACATTCTTCATAGAGGACCAGAGGAGGGGAGATGGGAGAGATGATTTCCAGCCATAGCAAATGAGTATTAAGGGGAATGAACAGACCCTGGGAGTGAAATGTCATTGACAAATGGTTTTCTATGAAGGTGAGTTCACTAGCGGAGACATCAACTCCTATGATAAAAGTCGATCCAGACAAGGTTACATTCACCAGTCTTCCCCTCTGTGATAGATAATGAGGTTTCAGGGAGGGAGGGAGAGGGAGAGGGAGAGGGAGAGGGAGGGGGAGGGGGAGGGGGAGAGGGAGAGAGAGAGAGAGAGAGAGAGAGAGAGAGAGAGAGAGAGAGAGAGAGAGAGTCAATTTGTAGGCCAGAATCTTAGAGAAGATAAGGCAATATTAGAGTTCTTCCCTGTACCTGCCGTAGGGAATGAACATGAGAGGACAGGTATATTGGTGGATGCTGGGAAGGTCATCGCTGAGGGTAGGAGAAAGGTTGTAGACACCTTGATTCTGAGAGGGTTTGCCCGGCTCCATGTGCCTAAGTATCATAATTCTAAGCATTTCTTCCACTGAGCCCCAAGCAGGGGTTTTCAGCAAAGAATGGGTGGAGCTAGCTTTCCTTTCATATAATGTGCAGAGTGTTACTACAGAAGAAGGTAGAACAAAAGTCAGGCCCAATCACCTGTGTTATTGGTCATTGGGAATGTTATCAATGAATGCTATATGCTGACCTGTCAAGGCTGGGGATGGCTGGCTACTCTTCAAGTTTCGAAAGGCCTAGCTTTCTGCTTTCTTTTGTTTATGGAACTGACTTAAAAATATCTACTGGCTGTTTGACATGGAGATTTAGAAACAGCACCTGTGGATGTGCTTCTGAATGCTCATACGACAATCAACATGGATCAAAAGTATTTGAAAATAAAATCCTGCCTTTTGACCCAGAAGGTAGGAGAGACCAAATGTTTCTTATAAACTTGGATGCTCCAGCATGAACCTCCAGAAACAGATTCCTGAGGTCATAGAGTTAAGCCATATGCAGACATTAGGAGTTCCTATGTTTAATTTTTGTTCTGTCTGAATTATACTGAATTCACATGGATGGGTTTCAGTTTTGCTTGTAAGGGTTCCTGTTAGCTGTTCCCTGCATTTTTGAATGAAATGTGACTTTGTCCATTTCTGTTTGCTGATTTTGGTTTGAATATATGAATAGGTAAATAAAGCCCTGCATATATATATATATATATGTGTGTGTGTGTGTGTGTGTGTGTGTGTGTGTGTATATATATATATATATATATATATATAATATACATAATGTGATCTCCATAGTGACAATTATTCCACATGCCTTTTTACTTAGAGAGGCATTCATTTCTGCAGTAACACATTTAAGTGCATTAAACCCACTCAGACAAATAAAGTCTCAGTGATATTCCTTAAAATGCTTTCAGAAATACATGTAATAGAACAAGAGGTGGGAAATAGAACACCAGAAAAACCAAATCACCCCAAATACAAAACTAAAATTCCCAGACCTATTCAAGCATTTTATATACTTTTTTTTTTATTTTTGTTTGTTTGATTTATAATTTTTAAGATGGGTTTTTAATTCATAATTTTTTTTAATTCTTCTTTGAGATTGCATTAGAATAACATTATTTCTTGCTTGCCTTTCATCCCTCCAGAGTCTCCCACATAGCCCTCCTTGCTCTCTTTGAAGTCCATGGCCTCTTTTTACATTTAGTGTTGGTACAATCATATATGTATACTTACATACATATAAATTCCTAAACACAGCCTGCTCAGTCTGTGTAATGCTATTTGTATGCACGCTTCCCGGGCTGGACATGTGATATTAGACAACCAGTTGGTGTGATCTTCAGGTATATATATGTATATGAGTGTGTGCACATGAGTACATGTCTCCCCTGGGAGCTAGATTTAATGGCGTTTGTGACACATCCAGCTTAGGTGCTGGGAACTGATCTTGGTTCTTTGGGAAGAGAACAGTACATGCTCTTAACTACTGTGTGGGCTCTCCAGCTTCCTAATTCTGGCTTTTTGTTTTTGTTTGTTTGTTTGTTTGAGGATAGTTACCAGGAGCTGATTGTGGTAGGGAAATCCAGAGTTAAGGTAGCAGGGACTGGCAGGCATTTCCTCTCTGAGTATATGCTGTGGGGTGAGGGGCTGGCCCAACTCGAGATCTCATCATTATGGGTCAGAGATGCAATTTTTCCATAAAACAGAGCTTATCCCTCGCCAAGGCATACCAATCAAAAAATTATAATGCATCAATCCAGATGCCAAGCTATTAATTTACACTGGGGACTTAAACTGTGAGGAAGACCGAAGTGGCAAGGCTCACTAATAAATTCTTCTCGTTTCTAGTGGGAAAGTCATCTTTAGCATGGTTGGCTCCAGATTGTGAGAATATTTCTTGAAAACCTTTCTCTGCGTTTTTCTGGTAGAACATCTGAAAAGTGCCGATGACATGGCAGAAAACAGGGGGCCTTGAAGAGAGAGAATGAGTTCAGAAATGGATTGCCTCTGCACCTCCCCCTCCCCGAGTTTATAGTCAAGATCCCAGCATTAACAAATGCCCAATGATAAAAGCTCTGACATACGGTCATGAGAACGTTGCCTTCTAGAAAGGTCATAGCTAAATTTAATGCTGGAATACCATCACTCTCTTAACATAGATTTCTGGTCAAATTCTGTCCTTCCTTCTCCTTGAAATTTATGCTTGGCTTGTTCACATGTTTATGTGAACGGTGCACGGGCTCTCAGCAGCTTTGGTGCAATATGAAGAGCGCACGTGTAAAGGAATGCTTCTTTATAGTTCTCCTCTGGGCTTTATGCCCAGAGGATGTGAGGGAGGAGAGAGCGAAAGGCTTGAGGGTGAGTGAGCTGGATGCCAGGTGTGGATTGCATTCTGTGTTCCATGTAAGACTTGCAGAACAGATAGCCTCACTTTGCTGCTGAGGCGAGAGGGGCGGGTGATGGGAAATTTTAAAGGATGGAACAGACGAGGGGGGTGAAGGATGAAAAATGGAGTGTTCTCTGATTGGGCTGAGGAATCTGAGCATGGTTTTGTATACACAGAATGTCAGAACGTTAAGTTGTTTTCTTCAAGGAGAGTGATGGGGATAGTTAAAGTATAATTTTGGTAACAGTGACCCAGAGCAGCAAAGTGGATATTAGGAGGAAGAGCTCCTGTTGGACATGTTGAAGATCTCTGAAGACACTGAGGGTGGAAAGAAAAGATGATGAAGATAAAGTAAGCAGTTTCCTTGGCAGGGTCAGTCAGAAATCAATGGCAGGAGGCATAAAGGGTACTGACACGTTAAAAACCGGGTCCCCTAACTCTTCCACTGGGGTCCCCATGCTCAGTCTAGAGCTGAAGGCGTTTGCAACCCCATAGGAAGAACAACAATATCAACCAACCAGACCCCCCCCAAAGCTCCCAGGGACTACACTAACAACCAAAGAGTACACATGAAGGGACCCATGGCACCAGTTGCATATGTAGCAGAGGATGGCATTATCTGGCATCAATGGGAGGGGGGCTCCTTGGTCCTGTGAAGACTTGATGACCCCAGCATAGGGAGATGCTAGGGCAGATGTGGGTGGGTGGGTGGGGGAACATCCTAATAGAAGCAGGGGAAGGGCGGATGGGATGGGGGGTTTGTGGAGGGGAAACTGGGAAGGGGGATAACATTTGAAATGTAAATAAATTAACCAATAAAAAATGAAAAACAATTAAAAACTGGATCCACTGGAAACTAGTGAGGACTCTCTGAGAAATGACATGCTCCCTGATTTTTTAGTTTTGGGGTGAGAGAGGGAGTTGGTGTTTGTTTGGGTCGGATGCTTCTCCATCTGTGTTAGTTATTCTTGTAATCTCATGTGATCTTGTCCTCTTGAAGGTTACCTATTTCATTTGTTCACTAAATGCATTTTAATACACGGGCTGATGCATTCCATACCCCCCCTCTTCTGGTTGTACCTGGCCCTTCAGAACTAATCCATCTATAATGTCAGCATAGACAAGTCATTTCAGTAGATATAGAAACTTCTCCCTGAAAATTTGCCACGTTATGTGCAGTTACGTGTAAGCTCCAGCATTTGGAAGTTGAGCTGGGCCATCAGGAGTTCAGACTCAGCTTTAGCTAGTAGGGACTTTGAGGCCAGTCTGGGCTACATATGATGACTCTGTGTCAAAAGTAAAATAGCAGCATGAAACCACAAGCAGCTGTCCTCTATTTGAGATGGGGTGCTACAGGGTCCCAAATCTTGGTGAATATACACTGGGTATTGAGTCTTCCAAGGAGAGAGATGATGGGCCATTATACCTCAGCTTTGCCATGGGACTGTGGATAAGCCCCAGAAAGCTCATCATATTTGAAAAGTACATGGCCAAGGTTCTTATTCTGGGACAGTTGAATGCTGAGCTATATGACCACTGAATAAATTAATTTGTTAATTGCGGCAATCTATGAAGCCCCCAGAATTAACCTTAGACAATTATCAAGTAAATTCTATTTTTTTTCTTGAGGTATTCTTACTCTGGTTTGTCTATTAAAAATGTGTATGTGAGAGTATGAGCGGTGTGTGTGTGTGTGTGTGTGTGTGCATGTGCACAAGTGGGTATGAGCATTGTATCAGTAACAATACTAGTCAGCTCTCTGAACACAATGGTATATCTGTTCTTTGTCCAAATGACATTTCCCATGTGGCAAGTCTCCATTGCTCTCAGTATTTCTCTTGACCTGACCTTATATATTATAGTGGAATTTTGTTTATGTATATATTTTGTTTGGCTTCCTGAAAAGTTTCATTGACAATCTCTCTTAGCCTTGAATGGCAATTAAAGAGAGAGTCGAGTGTTTGTAATCTCTCACGAGTGTTCTTGGTTAATCCGCCCAATCCTTGCTGTGAGAGGTACTAAATTTCTGCCTGTGGCATTTCTACACTTTCTCATTCCCTCCCCTCACATGGCAAGGAATTTTGAAATTGGGGTGTGCAGAATGGCACAGGAGTGTTGACCTGGTTTGACTGAAAATAAAAAAGTAGCATACGACTATCATCTTTTTTGCATTAAAATAATTTATAGACTTTTCCAATATCTGTTTGTCTAGCATCAATCCTAGGCCGACTCGATGTCAAACTGTGGGTGAGCAGGCAGGAGTTAAGAGCGTATGACTCATCACATCTGATGGCAAACCACTCGTGAGCAGAGAGAACTTGATGCTTATGAAGACTATCTTCGCTCTCTTCCTCCTTTCTTTCTGTCAGTAAAATCATTTGTAGATTTACAGTCTTTATCAGCTAAAGCTCTGAAGATCTTCACATGAGTTAACACTATCTGTCTGTATGGTGCTTAGGTACTTTGGACCTTCTGTTCTTGTTTGGTTTAGATAAAAATGGGAAGATAGCTGAGGTATCCTGCATTAACTCCTGATGATTTATGTATGACTAGGATACTGAAAACTGGCAGGCAGAAGTATCTCTGCATAAATTTGTTTGGACCTTGGAATTCAAGTGTAATTCTGTCTTTTCATTTTCTCCTCATTTGGCCAGGATTTCCACCAGCGTAGATGTCTATAGCATGTTATAACGACCTGCCTTTTTCTTTGTGTATCACCTCCTTATTACACAAAAGAAGTTGACAAATATGTTCAAAATTTTTATGGCAGTTTATTTTCTCTGTGTGTGCACATGCCACAGTTGTCATCAGAGAACAACTTACAGGACTCCATTTTTACCTTCCATCCTGTGAATCTTGGGGACTGAACTCAGGTCATCAGGATTGGCAGCAAGTACCTCCCACCTGTCCCAATTTGACACGTTTATAACTAAAATGAAAGGTCTAACTGGATAGGCTGAAAGTGAAACTGGAAAAGGAAGTCTTGGATTTGATGCTTTAAATTACAAGTGCTCTTAAAACTATTATTATTAAGGTTCATCAGTGCTGTCAGTGGCGAAATTAATTTTGCATCCTAGGTCAGTTCTTCATGATGGCTATAACAATGGCTTTCAGGGGAAGGGTCCTGTAGGCTTCATTCAAGCATGGAGCTGCCCTCAATTCTAGTATATTCTCCCTAGGGAGACCTCCAAACCTTTCAAATCAATGCTGCAGTGAATCTCAGTTCTGGGTGTGTCCTATCCATCTGGTGTGTAGATATGAGAAAAGTTTATACTTCACAGCTCTATAAAATTGTTCTGAGTAGGACAGGAACCTGCCTTTCCTGTCCTGTTCAAAGGTCCTGTGAGAAGAGATTTAAGTAAACACAGCTCAGGGAAAGGCTCTCTCTGAGGCTCTATTGGGAAATCTTGCCAGCAGCAGTGTCTCACATAGTATTTTCACTGGTTTTACTTTGACGTGAGTTATTTTTATTTTTTTTTTAAGTGTTTCATGGTAGGACCATTTCATAACCTTTCCTCATAAAGGTAGTTTTGTCGTTTATAGGTCCATACTTGGAAGATATGGATAAACCATTTTTTTAAAATGAGGCAGAGAATAGCTACCATAGAGAATATTCCACAAGGATATTTCTGCAGCAAAGTTGAAAGGCATTTATTTTTCATGAGCTGAGATAAATAAGAAAACCTTTTTTACCACTTCAAGTACTGAGATATTTTGTGATGCAATGAAATTGACTTTAAAGTTTACACCTGAAGTATTCAGACCCCATTTAAACACTAGTTGTCATAATAGAAGTAGATCAGAAAAGCATTGTCATCCTCTTGATTTCAAAGTACTGCATTCTATAATTATAAGCACGGTAGAAGAAACAGTATAATCACTGAAGAAGAAATGCAAGCCAAGAGCTTGAATCTACTATTGTGCTTGCTCCATGTTTAAATATTACATTAATGATCAACTGAGGATAATTTTCTCACAGGATATATTGGGCAATGTGTGATACTTTTAATTGTTATGAATCAGGAGAACGGTACTGACTTAATGATTTGTGTGTAATAGATAAGGAAGATGTTTAATATGCTAAAATGCTCGGGGTAGGGCTGGAACCACATTAGACGGCTCACAACCACCTGTAACTCCAGCTCCAGGGGAGTACGCCTTCCTCTTCTGGCTCCTGTGGGTACTGTGCTCATGTATGCATACCTGCACACAGAAATACACACATATGCATTACAAACAGAAGGTTTAAAACATTTTCTGAAATATCCAGGGTAGCTCTCACGACAAAGAATTGATGATGCACAGTATGTTTGGGGTCAAGGTCGAAAAAAAAAATCTTTACAATATTGTACATTCATAGTACTCCACACACACAGGAAGATGAGCTAAATGATAACACAAGTTTTGTTATCTGAAATGTGATTGACAGCAATAGAATAATGGGGAATCCACACAGAACAGTGGTTAAGATGCAGGATCATGATTAGATTTGGGCAGGTCTTCGTTCCACTACATTTTGGCCCCATAGCTTCCTGTAGTTAGACTGAGTCTGTGCATTTATAATGTGAATACTCAGTTCTACTGCGTGGACTTGCTCTGTCATGTCTAACTGTATTTATAACTGGGAATATATTACCTGTTCAGCGAGAGTAGCCACAGTCATGTCTAGAATATGATTTAAGATTGTATGCATGGTAGTTACACAGTTATCGAGGGAGTGAGATGACAAAAGTATTAGAGGTGAATTTCTTGAAAAAATTATAGAAAATTTAGTTCAATGGAGAGATGTAATATTTAAGTGTGTGTGTGTGTATGTGTGTGTGTGTGTGTGTGTGTGTGTGTGTGTGTAAGTGTTTAGGTAGTCGACCTATTCAACAGTTGGAAGGATCTATAAGGATAGCACCTTCAAGATGAAGATATTTACATTTTTAAAATGCCAAATTATTAACAGTCATCACCAGTGGAATAAGTTAAAGAAACAAAATGGCTCATTTTCAGTTTTTAAAATTATGTTCATGTGTTTATGTATTCAGTCTGTACATTGTGAGTGCAGGTGCCATCAGAATCCAGAAAAGGGCACTGGATGCCCTGGAACTGTTCCAGGTGGTGTGAGCCACCCGTCATGGTCGCTGCAAACCATTCGGGTCTTCTACAAGAGCGGTTTATGCTCTTCCCTGTTGAGCCATCTCTTCAGCCACGAGTCTTCCATTTCCAATGTGTGCCATCTTCTCCATCATCACTCTGTAATAAGTGAAGAAGCTTTCTTCTAGTTTCCCAGTTTTGAATGCTGAAATCTACGTTCTCATGAGAGCAGTGCCCCACTTTGAGGTTCCCCTCTCCACTTGTTTATCTTTGTGAGTTGTTTTCCTCTGTAGTCACCTTTCTGAAAGCAGTGAGGCTCTGGGGCCATTAACATTTCCCTGGCTTGATAAGCTGGTCATGTTGCTGCCTTTATCTCGGGGACTGGCGTGCACTCCTGTTGTTGAAGCTGATGACACTGGCTCTGTGGTGAACTAGGGAAGGGCACTGGAGAATTTATAGCTTGGCTCTACAAAACCAGAGCTCTGTCCTTCACTGGGTCCCCTTCATCAGTCTATTAAGTGTAAGCATTGCAAAGACAATTACTGAATTTCTGACTGTCAGAAAACTTAGAAACATGGATAATTTTTAATTGCATATATTTATATGAGAACATGTCTGAGTATGTCATAGTGTACGTGTGGAGGTCAGTGCACAACTTGCAGGACTTGGTTTGTTTTTTTCACTCTGTGGGTCCTGGGGATCAAGCTCAGGTCACGAAGTGTCTTTACCTGTTAAGCTACCTCAGTGGCTTTGAATACATAATTTAATGAGAAAATTCTAGTTTCTAAGTGTAGGTTGATTTGAACAGTGGGAACATGCTAAAATTAGTAAACTTAACAGGAGGAAATATAAGTTGTTATCATTTAAGCATTGCAAATAACTTCTATGATTTGATGATGAAAAAAACTAGATAGTTATCTAACTTCCACTCAAACAATGAAAAAGACCATGGCTGGACTGCCTTACAACAGTGTGTTGTCTGCCTTACAGTAGGTTCCGAGTGCTAACTTCTCAGAATAGTTTGTGGTTTTCAGCATCATGAGCAGTTGTGCTTACTATAGGTCAGAGGAATATCGATCTTTGTAAAGTAATCAGGAATCCTGGAGTTAATGAAGGCCTCAGCTCAGCAAAACTGTGCGGTTTGGGGTAGCTTGTAATGTTTAATAGCTCCAAACCTAGATTCTTCTATCTATCTATAGTCATGCTTCAGGAGTTGGTTGGGATGATGATGATTCTAATATGTTAATAATTTGGGCTGGAAATATGTCTAAGCCAGTACTGCAAGGAAATGATGGAAGGAGCAAATGCTCTGCAGACAGCTGGGATCCCTAGCCATGCTCTTCTGTGAGTGATAGACCAATAGGAGGTCCTGCCTTGAAAAATAAAATAAATAGAAAAGGTGAACAGTCTGATGAACAATCCCCCTCCAAACCCAAAGCTGTCCTCTGCCTTCTACATGCATGCCCCCACGTGTGCACACATACCCACATAGGAACATACACAGACACACATGCACGCAGAAATGCACATAGAGACATGCACAGACACATGGACACACAGAGATACACATACACAGATAGACATAGACATACATACACACATATATATACATACACGGAAACACACACACAGAAACACACATACGCATACACATACACAGACACACAGGCAGAGAGACACACAGACAGACAGACACACAGACACACATACATACACACAGAGAGACATACACAGAGACACACAGAAACATATACACACACACAGAGACAGGCACACATACACAGAAGCATACATACAGACACAAACACAGACACACACACACACATACATACACACAGAGAGACATACACAGAGATACACACACAAACATATATGGACACACACAGACACACATACACACAGACACAGACACACACACACACGCTTTAAATTTAACTCTTTGAAACGAGTTCCCTTGCTCCCATCTGAAAGCTGATAGCTGTGAACACAGGTGCAGTGAGGTTATGGCTTCTCTGGACTCTGCCTACAAGTCAAAACCTAAAAATTTTTTGTATGCACAAAGTCAGGCATTGAATTCTGTATTTTATGGACTTGTATAGATCCTAGCCAAGATTAAGAAGTTAGTCTCATTTTAAGAAGGTTCTCAGTTATACTAATACCTTTTAAAACTTCAAGAATTACCATTTAGTAGCAAACTTATCTAAGGAAAAATATTAGCTATACTAAGAACTACTTATCAGCTAGTATATAGTAATATATAAGCATATATGTCCAGTTTGTCTAATATATGTATGACTTGTGATCAAGTTAATATAGCATAATTAGCAAGATCATAATTGAGTTCAGATAATCAGATAAAATAATACTATACTACACTGGCATATTTTCCTGCTTGCTCTGAATATTTTCTCACAAGCAGATCTGATTCAATGCAGCAGGTTACACAAGAGAGCCCATTATAAAGTAGGAGGGGACTTAGCAAACAATCTCCTCCCAATTTTACCTAGGTATGTTATGTATAAATGAATTAAAATTTATAAGAGTAAATATATTTTAAAAGTTGTATATATTGGGCTGGAGAGATGGCTCAGTACTTAAGCACACTGACTGCTCTTCCGGTGGTCCTGAGTTCAATTCCCAGCAACCACATGGTGGCTCACAACCATCTGTAATGGAATCTGATGTCCTCTTCTGGTGTGCATGAAGACAGCTACAGTGTATTCACATATATAAAATAAATAAGTAAACCTTTAAAAAACAAAAGTTGTATATATTTAAGGTATACAAAATATTTTAAACTCTAAACAATTACTTGTTGCATAAATATTTTATTCTGTCATTAATTCATTATTAAAATAAGTGAGTCTACTACAGGGGAATCTGCTCATGTTCTTGGATGGCAAGAAAGCAAATTATGTGCATTCTGACAGAAGATTATAAATGGCTAAAAAGAAGACAGGGAGCCAGTGGCAGGGCACTTGTGTTACATACATGGAGGCTTGGGGCACGTGCAGGAGAATGACCCCCATTTGCAGCACAATGGCGGTCTCTCTCTAGTCACCCTAACATCTTTTATTTTGGCACCAGGTAGAAACCTGCCATTTCCAGGTGAGAATTAATAACCTTAAACAAACCTATGAGAACATGAGGAAAATCCCCAGCGGTTTTCTTGTGAGGAGGGAGGTGGGTGCACAGCAGGTAGAATTAATAAGTTAGCATTATTCTTGTGGAAAACCCGCTTAGCCCAGCTACAAAACTATTTCTTTTGTTGCATTTATTTGTCTATAGTGGGTAGCATGGATAATGACAATAAACTGCCTTTATTTCCTCAATTTAAACAACACAGGTGTCTCCCTTGGTGCCATCGTCTGCTTGTTTCTGCTGGGCTACAAACATTTTACACCGATGACTCTGCCCATTCTGTTTTGAATTGAGGCTGAGTCATAAAAAATATGATGACTTCCAGAGACATGAGAAAGGGGCCATTGAGGAGCTGTCTGCATCCCCTCAAGTGAGAGGGCCTTCTTAAGCAGGGAATTCTGCTTAGGGGCTGACTTCATCTAGTCTGCGTGAGAAGAGGATTCTTAGAAAAAGTCAGTGAATGTAGCCTGACATCTGGGCATGTTTGCTTCACACCAGGACCTGGATCTACGAGAGACAGATTTTCCTTTAGAGGTTATTTTATTATATTCATTAGTGATACTTAACAGTGGGTTTCCCTATGGCATTTTCACACACACAACATATTTCTTCTCTTTGTATATAGATATGGTGACGTCCAACTTATAAATGAGGAATAATACAAGATTTATCGAAAATAAATAGTAATAAAATGAGCAGTTGTAGCAGATGGTCCATCAAGGGTAAAGGTTATGTGGGTATGGTTGTTCTTGTCTCAAGACGTCTCCCGTTCCGGTTGTCTTCTTGTAGTTGTGTGTGACGATTCACTGGCTTTGTGACAGAGTATGATGAGGAATGAGGAAGCGGTGGTGAGGGGGTGTTGAGGTGTGTGTAATCATCACTTTAACATGTGAACTGTGATACTGCAACATTGCTTTGATTACACATGTGGGTACCAAAGCACTTATCAGGAGGGTGACTTACACATCACGGATAGTGGGGTAATTCACGACTCGGGCAGCATGATATTCTATCAGTTATACTCAGAATGGAAACTGTGACAGTTGCTTATTTCTCGTATTTTCCACATGGTGGTTTTTGAAAATGGTTAACTATTGGCAACTGAAACCACAGTGAACAAAACTTCAGGTAAGGAAGCTATCCTCAGCGTGGACCACGACACTAAGTATATCCCCATTATTGGACATCCATCGCCACCTCTCTGATCATCCATCTCTAGGTTATTTACTTATTCTCAAACTGAAACTCTCTACCCATTAAATAACAGCTCCCTGCTAACTCTCCTCCCCGCTTTGTCGGCTCCATGCTGTTTCTTGTCCTCGTGAACTTTTTCATCTTGATCTCACTAAGTAGAATTGAACGTTTGTTCTTTATGACTGTCAGCTTCACTTGACAGAGTGTCCATGTCGTAGCCTGGGCTCGAATGAATTTCCTTACTCTATAAGGCTGGATAATATTCCTCTGTGTGTGTGTGTGTGTATGTGTGTGTATGCATGTGTGTGTCAGTGTGTGTCTCTGTGTGTATCTGTGTGTGTCTGTGTGCATGTGTATGTGTCTGTGTGTGTGCTTGTGTCTGTGTGCGTGTCTGTGTACGTGTGTGTCTGTGCACTTGCCATATTTTATTTGTCTGGGAACCAACAGACACTTGTGTTGCTTATCTTTTTCATCTACTACGAATGACAGTATGCAAACAGCACTGTCTAAAACAACGATAGTGTAAATCTTTTATGTGGAACTAACTGCTAAGTCAACAAAGGAGCCATGGTCAATGTGCATGGCATAGCTCCGCACTTTCAATCATAGATTTCATACTGGGAGGACAGGAAGAAGAGTGGTCATTGGAAGAGAATAAATGGTGGGCATAGAAGGGGGTGAATGTAATAAAATCATAATATATGAAGGTCTCAAAGAATTAGCTAACATATTTTAAATAAAGGCACACAGGAGAGAGACACTTTTAGCATACTAATTTAGGATTTATGTTGAATCTGGAATTTGCTATTTGGTTGTTTATAACTATAACACAGGACTCATTTTATAAAAATTTATTTTTATTTTATGTGTACAAGCATTTTGCCTGCATGTATGTATGCATGTCCAGACACATGCATATGCCAAAGCTTGACCTGTACAGAGGAGGGTGAAAATGGATGTTTCTTTTCTCTTTAAGAACCCTGGGATCAGGTGTCTTTACAGTCCTTTGTTAACCGTGTATGTTTCTTTCCACTGTGAGACATCCATTAGTGGACACTTGAATCTCACCTCTCATCTTAAGTATGTGTGTATTCAGGCGCCAGGATACAGGCACCATCTTGAGTTTGAGAGAATGCTCCTTCTGTGTTTGGTTTTTTTCTAACCTCCACTTCTAAAAAATAAGGAGCCACTTTGGGCTCCAATGAGATACTGGGAAAAGAAAGCCCCAAGCTGCCTTCTATATCAGGAAGGAACCTAGCCAGGTGCAGAGATGTACAGCCACTCTGCTTATAAAAGCACACAGGTATCTGTGAGTGCTTGTAATGCTTGGTTTTTATTTCTTTATTATGAAAAGGTTTTGTTATTTGATAACTTTACATATAATGCATTTTGGTTACTCCCACCTTTTTATTTCCCCCCACTCTGCCAGACCCTCATTCTTCCTTACATATCTATTTCCTGTGTTTACTAGGTTTGGTTTTGTTTAGTGTCCCACAGAGTTTAACTAAGACCCTCTGTGTGATCTTGAGTTTGGAACTAATCATCAGAGCCCAGTGCGTTCACCAGTGGGTGTGGGACTGGAATCCTAGCCTCGCTGTCTCCCAGAACCTGTTAGTTGCCTGTCAATCAAGCATAAGAGGTAGGACCCCAGGACCCCTGCCTCCAGCCCACAGGTGACCCCTAGGAAGGCTTAGCATTGTCATTTTGGTTTTTCTTGTTTGCTCTTTTCCTGTTACCATTTCTCCTCGGTTACATTAAACATCTTAGATATATCACCATACATTCTCATGGGATTAGAGGTATGCATCATTCATGTCTGAAGCTCAAATAAGTGGAAAGTCTCTCTGCGTGCAGATGGAGAGCCTAGGTGTGAGCCCAGGTCAGTGCCACACAGCAGAAGAATCTTCAGGATTCTAGACTGTAGAGTACTTCTGTGCAATAATCATAACAAAAGCCACCTTTCCATGTCTACTGCCAGCCCTAAGCTCGTGGACATGTCACATTGTGCTTGAATGGACCAGTGCAATACCCCCAAACTAGTGCCCCTTCACTCTGATTTATTAATATTCATGCATCCTTCTATTCATTATGTCATAGCTTCAGGACATACAACTCTCAATGTAATTGTTGACAAATACTAATTAAAAATCATATTGTTCCTTTGGAGAAGGGCATGTAGAAACTTTGTGGTTTTTTTGTTTGTTTGTTTTTGTTTTCGTCCTTACCTGGACCCATAGGAGGACTACAGGCAGGTAGGAAGCCCGCTTCCTCTTTCTTCATGTGTGTCTGTCTATCTCTATTACTTTGATTTCAGGGATATAAATCATTGTCACTGTTTTCCCTTTGGAATCACCCTGGGTTCTAGAATGACAAAACGTCCCCAGACAGATCTCCTTGTAGATAGTGGTAATATCCACAAGGCCAAGGATACACCCTAACGCATCCCTGAACACTTAATAGAAACCAGACTATTGGCCTCAGGTGATGGCAGTGAGGTCTTACTTCTTTGAATGCCTTGAGTGCAGAAACAGACTGATACAGTGGTCCCTGAGACCACCCACATCTTGCCACGAGGGCTTGATTATATATACATGGAACTCTGCGTATCTGTCTGAATAGGCATTGTCAGGAAAGACTTCTCTCTCAACAGTACCTCCTGGGAGAGGAGTCTTGGGTTTCCTAGCACCTGTCCTCTTTGTATGCCTACTCAGGAAATCAGTAAAACAATTTACTAAGCCCTACCCTCAAATACTCTGATGTGACAGGCTGACATGGGTTCAGCTTGGTCCTAATTTCATTTTTAACATAGCAGTTTTGGAAAATATTTCAGCATTTTGAATTTTTAAAGAAGAAACCTATAAATAGGGATTTATTATTTCTATTATAAACATACCCCCCAAATTTAAGTATATCATTTAAGTCTACTTTTTCCTCTTATAAAATAGATGTTTTATTTCTATTTGACAAGCTTTAAAATTTTTTTTCCTGAGGCTGGCTTGAAAAACAAATAAATATCTTAGTTATAAAAAGAGTTACTCTCTAGAAACAGAATTATCTTGGTATCCCAATTTTGAGTTATGAGTGTCTAATCCTTTGTAAAGAGTCCTGGAGATCAGTTTGCAGTTTTAAGAATCCAGTTTTGGATACCATTAGAAATCTTATTTTAAACCTAGGAAAAAAAGAGAAGGTTTGTATATGACTAGGATGCAGTTGGGAATAATACTTTAAATGAAGAAAAGTATACATATACTATAAATATAACACTTCATTTAATAGTAGAACTTCTTTCTTTTCTAAGAATGACATCATATACATGTTACTGTAAAACCTGTAACCAAATTCATTTATTTTATGCTTTCCTTTCCCCTTTTTGTGTGTTTGCATGTGAGTAGGAACATGTGTGTGTGTGTGTAGGCCCCAGGTTGACATCTGTTGTTTCTCTTGATCATTTTTCATCTTATATGTTGAAGCAGAGTCTTTCAGTTAAATCCAGAGCATGCCGATTTGGCTACTCTACCTTGCCACCTTGCTCTGGGGAGCCCGTTTGTGGCTCCAGCGCCCTATGATTACACTGATTACAAGTGGCTGCCATGGGGGCCCCGCTGGTTTTGGAGGGGCTGGGGATTAGAGCTCAGATCCTAATGTTTCCTTAGAGAACACTTACTCTGTGAGCAATCTCCCCAGTCTCATTTTCTCAGTGTTTAGGTGGGCCCATAGCACATACTAATTTTAATTATATTTTTCTTGCTTATTAAGGTTCCTCATTACTGACCTGAATTATTTTAAAATGCAGCCATTGAGTACATCTTTAGAGATGGTTAAAATGCTTAATGCTATTTGTCTAATGAGGGATGGCTCAATCTGCCAGCTCCCATCTGGCCCCATGTGCTCTTTAAAGTTTAATTCCTTGTAGTTCACCATCTTAATGCTTTCAGGCTATCCTTGATTCTATCCAAAGAACTGAGCATCCGACTACATGTTTTCTCACGTCTTATTCATTCACAAGCAGTGGCCACTATGCAGAAGCTAGAGAGTGACTATTTACCTGTCCTGTAGAGACCTCCCACCAGTGTGGACTCTCTTCTGCATTGCAGTTGGACTTGCAACTGTGTTATTGATAGTGGGGTTTGTTGGAATCATCTCCTAACGGAAATTTAACAACGGAATTCCCAAAATGATCATGTCATGATAAAAATGGAGATTTAAGAGGCTAACATTAAACTGTGCTTTCTTTTTTAAAGACAAAAATATCACTTGTCATTTTTATTTCAGGGGTATTTCAAGTGAGTAAAAACAGTTTCATCAATTCCAAAATATTATTGAGATTTGATTTTCTGGAGGAGCCAGAAAGTTCCTCTAGATAAAGCACATATAGTATCTGCAGGCATATCAATACGCATGTAATATCAATATGCATGTAATATCAATATGCATGTGTATATGAATAACCAGTCTGAAAGTGTATATACATGGTAGGTCCTCACTTAAAAATATCCAGAGTCTCCAACTTTGTCTTCAGTCTTAATGTAGTATTGAACTTCTCAATGACTTGTTTCCTTTCAGAGGCTCTTCCTGGAATCTCTTTTTGGCTGGTGAGTTTGCATAGTTAAAGTGACCTCACTGAAAAAGAATAATCGAACAGACAAATACGGTGTGTGTTTCCAAGCACATGGCAGAGAGTCTGTGAGGTTTGAAGGAAGACCTGGCGTGGGCACAGCACTCGTCAGACCGTCCATGTACACTTACTGGCTCTTCACCTTCTGCCAAGTCTTTGAGCTTCATGCTTTATCTCCAATGTGTCCCTTCCTTTTTCTGAGTTAAATTTTAGAAAAAAAGCCAATTTTGAATTTGGAACCATATGCTATTTTAGTTAGGAAGCCACATAATTGTCTTTTTTTTTTTTTTTTTTTTTAAGGCTGAATAGGAAAGCTGATATAGTGGTAGGCATTTGTATTTCTGACACTCAGGAGGCTAAGACAGGAGGATGGGGAATGCAAGGTAAGCCTTGGCTATAAAGGAGTTGGAGGACAGCCTGGACTACATCAAACCCTATCTCAATAAAACATAAACAAAAGAGATAGGGTGAGGAGGGACAGAGGAAGAAAAAAAAGGAAGAAAGGAGGGAAGGAAGAAACAAAGTTGTATATGATATATATTATTTAAATATTCTTACTTTTTCATTGATTATAGAAGATGAGTATTAATAATATTGATAGGACTTTTTTGGTGTATCCTTACTGATCTGTGCTAAGGAAATATTCATCCTGTGGAAATCACACCTACTAGGTTAAGTAATTTTTATTTAACAACTTATTTGTACATATCCCAAACCTCTCTCCTCAGCAGACATGATTCATACTCCTTGAGTTCTTGGCTACTTGGCAAGAGCCACTGTTGTTACAGTAACTGTGTGCCTTGTACGAATTCCATCAGGAATGTATATACAACTCCTTCTGTAAAAGCAGGCCATATGTATGTGTGTGTGTGTATGCATATATATCTATTTATATATTCCGGTCTGGGTTCTCACGTGAGAGAATAAGTGTTTTAGAGATAAGAAGCTGAACGTGTCTGTGAAGCTTTGTAATGTGTTCAGAAGGAGAGGGGAGCCCAGGAAAGAGGACAGAGGCGCCATGCCCATACCAGACCCCCTCCAGCCTTTGGTTCTCTGTAATCTATCATGAGGAACCAAACCCCCGGCATAGCACGGGCCTATTAGGATTTTTTGTATATCCCCACATTTTCCCCACTATGCATCCCATTTCTCGTGGGCCTTTTCAAGTTCCTTTCCATCCTCTTCCAGTCCTCGGGATAACCTCTGTTCTTTTCTGTCGTTAGCAAAATCTTGTCTTTCTTCCATGACATAGTTCTGGATTCTTCTCCTTTGAAGAACCGTCGGCCTTTCCATTCTCACCTTTTCCACCATGGACACAGCACCTAGCAGCATAGCATTCCCTTACTCTGCCACTGGTCTTACTTTCCTGATCACATCAAGGACATTTTATTCTCGATTTAGTGATATAAATTTGATAAATAAAATTATAAATCTTTCTACTCTACAATGTGAGGATTTGACATATGTACACATTGGGAAATGATTATCCCAGTCAAATTCACATGAATATGTACGATGGAGAAAATGTAAGATTTGCCCTTGGCAAACTTCAAGTAAATGAAAGAGTTATTAATTATAATCACTATATTGTACATTATCCCCCAAGCTTACATGATTGAAAATACATACTCTTGGCCCAACAACTCACCATTTATTTCTCTTACTACTTTGCTCTAGTAACTATTTCTGTTTTCAGCTTCTAACAGTTTGACCTTTTGAAATTCCCTGCATAAATGAGGTCATGTGCCTTCTGTCTTTGTGTGTCTGGATTGTTTCACGTAGCACAGCTTCCTCTAAGTCTATCCATCTTGTTAGAGTAGCAGTATTTCAGTGCGTTTACACACACACACACACACACACACACACACACACACACCACATTTTCTTCATGTACTTGCCTATGGTAGTCAGTTTGTTCCACATGTTGGCATTGTGAACATGGAGTAGAGTACAGCTATCTTTTTAAGAGATTGACCCTACTTTGTAGATATTCCCAGCAGTAGGAATACTAGATCATGAGACATCTGTGTTTTGATTCTTTTTTTTTTTTTTTTTTTAAAGATTTATTTATTATTATATGTAAGTACACTGTAGCTGTCTTCAGACACACCAGAAGAGGGCGTCAGATCTCATTATGGATGGTTGTGAGCCACCATGTGGTTGCTGGGATTTGAACTCAGGACCTTCGGAAGAGCAGTCGATGCTCTTAACCGCTGAGCCATCTCTCCAGCCCCTGTGTTTTGATTTTTATTTCATGGTTTTCTGTAGTGCTGGCAGTTGCATAGGCCCTTGCTCATGCTGGTGGAAGCTCTCCCACTGGTGGAAGCTCGACCACTGGTGGAAGCCCTCCCACTGGTGGAAGCTCTCCCACTGAGGCACTCTTCCAGTCCATTAGTGGTATTTTCAATTATTTGAGGAACCACCATACTATGTCCTACAATGGCTGTACTAACTCATGATCTATTTACATCTACTTTTGTCTTTTTGACAGTAAGCATCCTGACAGGCATCTTGTGGTATCTCTTTGGGCTTTTGATCTTCCCCTCCTTGGTGTCTAATGATATGAAGTAATTTGCATATATCTGCTGAACTCAGACACGCTCCACTGCCATGACATAGCTGATGAACAATGTCCTCAGAGAAGTATTCCAAGTGCTCTTGTGTCTGGTTTAGCTCACTGGGCAGATGCTGGGAGCTACACCCCAGCTCATTGTAATACAACAATTTGTGGCTTAGAATTAACATTTATTTGATTACCAAGAATGTATGGTTATAGTTTCAAGTTGGGCTTTGTAAATTTATGGTAATTGTTTTAAAAATTACTTCCAGGTGTCCTCCATTGTGAATAAAACTATAAGCAGGGGATCCAGTGCCCTCTTTTGACCTCTGTGACCTCTTTCATGCATGTAAAGTGCTTACACACACTCATGCACACCTATACACTAAATAAATAAATCTAGGAAAATATTCGTGTATGCCCTATCCATCTTAAATGAAACAATGTGGTCACAAAATGGGTACTTTTTAAGAATGTTGTCTGCTGTGTGTTTTCCACTGCTGTTCAATACCAAGTGAAGCAAGCACTTCATTATGAAAGGCTGCATCTTTCTTTCAGGACAGTTGGCTTACCCAGACTTTAATGTGTACCCACATGGTGCCTGCTCAAGTGTTTCTTTCTATAGGTTCTTCTTTCTTCTTAAGTAAATGTGCGTATACCTAATTATCCTAAAACATGTTTGTTCTTTTCTTTTTCCTACTGTAAGTTTTCTTCTTCAATATTCCCTGTGTGTTTTCTGTGGACTATAGAGAGTTTCGGAGGAAAACACACAGTTCTGGTTGATTTTGTTTCTTATTTTTATTCCTTCCCTTAGCATAAAATTCAACTCAGTAGACATGTTTTTCCAATCTTTTTTATCATCCTTTCTCAGGACCATGACAAATGGAGAAGCTTTTAGTCATGGCAGCATTGGTTATGTGCATATATGTTATTTTTCTTCATAGCTTCAAAGAGTGAGGATGCCCAGCAACTGTTAGAATGACAAATATTTCCCCTCCTTCCTTATAAACATGGAATTTTTATTCCCAGTGCAATCCTACGCAGGTTCAAAACAAAGATAGATGCTAAAACAAATTTGATCTAAAATGTTAAAGGTGGCATCAGGGACAGATCGGGGCCGAAGCTGCAGTCCACTGGATATCATGTCCCTGAAACTTCCTGCTCTGAGTCCTTAGACAGATGCACCTGACAGTGGAACCTGGAAGTAACATTTACCAGATTGGTTCAGTTCTCAATGCTCATTGTGATTCTAAGTCAATGCCATAGCATGATGGCACAAGCAACAGTTAATTAGTTTTGGTTTAAATTTTAGTGTGGCATCCTAATTTTTTATGTAATAGTTTCATTTATTATTATTATTATTATTATTATTATTATTATTATTATTATTTTGAGATGAAAGCTTTCCATCTGCACCTGCCCTTCCTTCTTTTAACTAATGGTTACATCTACACCTTGCCCCAGATTTGAAGTATTGACTACAGCATTGCTAGCTTCTTTAGACACTTTTGGAAAATTTTGATTGAAACTTGAAATTTAAAACTTGATGTAGTTGGCATGCATTTGCATGAGCATGTTCTCATGTGTGGGGGTGTGGGTGTTTATGTCAGTGTGTGTGCACGTGGAGGCCTGAGGTTGACATCAGAGGTTTGCTTCAGTCATTCTCTATTGTATTTACGAAAGCAAGGTGACTCACTGAGCCCGAACTCACTGACCATGCTAGCCAGCTTGCTCTGGGGGTCTCCGTACCCTGGGGTCACAGACAGATGTCATGCCTGCTTGTCTTTAGTGGCAATAGTGTGGACCTGAACTCTACTCATCTCACTTGTGACCAAGTGCTTTGTCGAGTAAGCCATCTCCCCAGCTTGAATTTATTATAAGAATTATTATTAAATTTTTTGCTTTATATTTTTTTATGCAAAGTCTCATTCTGTAGTCCAGGCTGGCCTCAAACTTATAGTGATCCTCCTGACTCAGCCTCTCACAATCTGGTGTGTGCCACTATGTTTGGCTTTATTATTAGTTCTTAAAGATGACTCCAATTGCCGGGCAGTGGTGGCGCACGCCTTTAATCCCAGCACTTGGGAGGCAGAGACAGGTGGATTTCTGAGTTCGGGGACAGCCTGGTCTACAGAGTGAGTTCCAGGACAGCCAGGGCTACACAGAGAAACCCTGTCTCGGAAAACCAAAAAAAAAAAAAAAAAAAAAACAACCAAAAACAAAAAAACAAAACAAATATGACTCCAATCTTTTTTGCTTAAAAACATCAGCGAAAAGGAAAAAGAAGCCACAGTTCTTAGTAATAAGTTGATGCTGTGAGAACATTAGTTTTGGACGTTAATTAGATGGTGAATCTTTGCTAGGTAGAAAAAAGTGTTGATCTTTGCTTATAAAAGATTTTTTTTCAAAATAAATCAATGACTGAAAAAATAGAGAAAACCCATAAACATTGAGATTAGAAATCACCAGAGAGACAGATCAGACTTTCCTCTTCCTACCTAGGGATGATCCTGTAGCATTGCTGTGACAACCCATTGATTTAGCCACGATGTGAAAACTTCCATCATCAGGAAGTGACAGTGTTTATGGGAAGAAAAGACTCCTCCTGTCCTGGTATTGGGAGAGAAACCCAGGACTTGAACATACTCTGTCCACTGTGTGCTGGTATGTGTGTGTGTGTGTGTGTGTGTGTGTGTGTGTGTGTGTGTGAGAGAGAGAGAGAGAGAGAGAGAGAGAGAGAGAGAGAGAACTTGACACAAGCTAGGGTTATCTGGGAAAAAGGGATCTCAATTGAGAGAATACCTACATCAGATTGGCCTACAAGCAAGTCAGTGGTGTATTTTCTTGATTAATGACTTATGTGGGCAGGCCCAGGCAATGGTGGGCAGTGCAATTCTGGGCAGGTGGGGCTTAGTTGTATGACGAAGCAAGCCGAGATAGTCATGGGCACAATCTAGTAAGCAGTCCTCCATTGCCTTGGCTTCAGTTCTTGCCTGGAGGTTCCTGCCTTTAGTTCCTGTCCCTTCTTCCCTTTTATGATGGACTGTGAACTGTAAAACACAGTAAATCCTTTCCTCCACAAGTTGTTTTGGTCAAGATGTTTATCTCAGAAGCGGCAAGCAAACTAAGACAAACACTGACCTCTTCCCCAGCCCTAGAAGGTCTTCATGTCAGAGAAGACATTCTTATCAGAGCAAGTATGCATCTGCTCTTTTATTATTTGATGTTGCGTAAAGGATGCTTTCCCCGCTTTAGATTTTTCATCTTATGACTGAAACTTTCAATCCCAACTTTTTTTTTTGAATAAGAACACGCAAGTCACATTTCCTATATAAAATATTTAATAAAATATGCGATAGGACAGATGTCATGTTGAGTCAAAAATAGCTTGGATGTGACCTCAATTCATCTTCCCTAACATCTTAATCCTGGGTCTATGTGTCTGTTAAGAGTCTCTGTCTTTCCCCCCGAGGAAAGATGTCCATTTAAGTGTCATTTGTCTGTCCTGATTTCCCCATGTCTTTTTTTCTCTCTGAGGAAGTGCTTATTTATTCTTCCTAGAGAGCCAGGCAAAACTGATTTGGTCCTCATCGTCAAGGAGTCTCAGGTAGCTGGCACAACTTCTCTGTGTCTGTGGTTCCAGGGAGAGCCTACACATGCTAGGCAAGTGTCTACCACAGTGCTACATCTCCAGCCTCTTTCTACTAATTGTTTTTAAAGACAGGGTTTCATGAAGTTGCTTACGATGGCCTTGAATTCACTCTATGGTCCAGGCTGTTCTCCAACTTGGCATCTTCCTGCTTCAGCCTCCTGAATATCTAGGAACACAGGTTGGCATCACCATCCCTAACTGGCATGCAGGCCTTGTCTTAGCTGGACTTGGTTGAATCCCAACTGAGCAGTGGAATTCTGATCCAGGACATTGGTCTTAGAATGAAGGGTGAATTAACAACTCACCCCCCAACACAAACATTGTTAGTTCAAGGTGCAGAGGTGGCAAGTTTGTCAAAATATGCCATAGATGGAAGGAGGAGAAGGAAGGAAACCTCTGAGTATCACAATTCTGGTTTTGCTTTGTCAAAGGTACTATGTGCCTACCCTCGCTCCCATTGAACACCCTGCTCGCTGCACTTTAGGTGTCTAGACAGTTCAGTTATTGCAACTGCTATTATTTCACTAAAAGCACCTTTGGATTTTTCTTTGTGTGGGTGTGGGCTGTTATGTTACCTTTGTATGCCATTTTAATTTTTCGTGGAATGCATGATCCACCTTCCTATGCCTCCTGTGTGCCTGGATTACAAGTGCATATCACCATACCCAGCCCTTATATACGTAGTTTTACTTGCTGATTTTTGCCTTAATAAAGCTATCTTTTAAAAGTTGCTATTCATGAGATGGGCAGCCAACTGCAAGGTATCCTGAAGTGTGAGAAACATTTTAATAAAACAGTCTGTTTATTGAATCATCTCTCCAAAACCAGGATCATCAGTGATGTGAGCCTATATGCTACCTGCTCTTCTTCCCCCCCAAAGAGGGCAGCAAAATTAAAACCAACATAGTCCCTGTTCTGTCCACAGCCTTATCTGTGGTCTCCAGATGAGTGGGAACCATTTCCTCTTCTATGACCCCATCACATATATTTGACACTTTGTCCTCACCACCTCCTTCAGAATGGGTTGCTTTGTAGTGTTCCCACAAACAGCACTATTTATTCCATATGCTATGGCAGTCATCTGAGAGCAACTTAGAATTCCTTCTTCTTTCATCCCATTGTGACAACTGCCATCTCAAAATTAGAATTAATTGATTTCTAAGACAGGATCTGCTGTGCAACTCTCCGTGATCCGAATCTCACTAGACCAGTCTGGTTTGAACTTGAGGTGATCCTCCTGCCTGCTTCTGCCTCCAGAGTTTTAGAATTACAGTCATGCACAAACCCCAGCACTGGCATGTTAAATTGTAGTATGACACACATAGCATAATTTAGCATGTTAATCTTTTGTAAGTATGCAGTTGGCGGAGTCAAATGAACCCACGCTTTTGTGCAACCCTCATGTCCAGTTCTGGAAGTTTCTCACCTTGCAATATTGACACTGGCTCCATGAATTGGTACCTTTCCATCCTCCCCTCCACCAAGCCTTGGCAAACAGGACTCTACCTCCTTCTTCTATGAGTTTCCTTATATCTAAGTGGGATCATGCCCAACTTGTCTTTTGTGACTGATACATTTCACTTAGTCCTACATACTCGAGACTCGTCTGTGTTGTAGAGTGTGTCAGAGTCTTGACATTTCTTACGTCAATATTGGTCTCTGACTTTTTTCTTTCCTCATTATCTCTTCTTCCCTCCTCCAAGAGTGAGCCTTCATCTTAACAGGTCTCCAGAGAGTCTGTTCCTGCTTGCAGATTTAATGGGTGCTCATCCTAATAAGCACGGCTTTCTTGCATGTTACAGAACACAACATGACATGCATAGGTTGTAGATGCAACACAGAGACCTTTCGTAACACCCTTGTTAGAACCACTGCACTGTCTCTCCTGATTTTTGGCTCAAGCCCCTACTGCTTGATGTCTATAGCCATAATCTTGGGACTCTCTCCAAGACTACTACCATGAGCTTAAGTTTACGAGCCATCATTAGTCAAGGGCCTTTATTTCAAGCAGTCATGTAACATTTTCCATGACCATGTCCCCCTCCTGTTTCTCTCTCTTCTTTGTTTTTGCCCTTCCCTGCTTTTCTGTTTCCCTTTTCCCTTCCTCCTTTCTTTCTGATCTTTCTCCCCTCCCTTCCCTTCCCTTCCCTTCCTCCCTCTTTCCCTCCCTCCCTTGCTAGCTCCATCTACCATCCCTTCTAGCATGAAAATTTCATCTTTCATGACCTTTCCGAGATCCTGTGAAATGTCACAGTTGTATGGCCTACTACGCTCTAACTCTTAAACACCATGCTATACTCAGTAGACCTTTTCTAACTCATTTTAATTTCTTGAAAGCTTTTTATTTTTACAACCCCATGCCAACAGGCCAAATATAAGCATGTGTATATTTTTAGGGCATCAATATTTTTGCATTTATAGCATACTATGTTAATATTGTAATAATAGAATAAATTATTCATGTATCAGAAAACTTTCCAGATACAACTGTAATTTTCTGCCTCCCTGCCGTTTCTAAAACATCCACCTTTAATTTTCTTGAAGAAGCTTTTAACTCTGTAAGTATTTAAGAAAATCATCAGCACTCTTCCTTTGTTTTGAGCAGCACACAGGGGAGGTTCATGATTCAGTGACTTTTTAGCCTAGTATCATCACAGCCTTAGAAGAACTTCATCTATATATTATCATCAGGTGCACATTAAGAGAAAGCAAAACAGCACTTGCATCAGTAATATTGGTAAGTAGACACAGACTTCTGTTCCTGCCATTGACATCGTGGCTCTGTCACATGGAGTTGTGTATGCAGCAAGCATATTGCTCGGCCACTTAGACTTATCATTTCCATGGAGCCACTCTGAACATCCTATGTTTGTTTATGAATGACATCATTGTTGAATGGGAGGGATGACTCTTATACTTCTCTTTGCTTCCAGTGTAGATGGATGGGTTGGCCTCTGCCTGGTCTTGGTTTTTTTCCTGTTTGCCTTGAGGAGCATCATGGTAACTGTAAATTCAGGTGGTGCAGTAAAAGTGAGGACACACACTTAAAGTCCGTAGAGTCTTAGTTCATGTCACATGTGTGGTGAGGAAATAGAAGTTATACTATCAGTTCTGTTGAAGGAGATGGCTTAGAGCTGCTTCTTCAGATGAAAGCCCAAAGGTAGGTAACAATTGAGGGCCGAGGGCACTGCTCCGTGGGAGAGTCCTCACTTGGTGTCCTAGGTCTGAGGTTCAGTTCTCAGTACTGGGAGAAAGACATGAAAGAGTAAGAGCTCCCTGCCTGGGAAAGTTTACAGGCTAGTCAGAGCATTTTCATAATTACAGATACATGGATTTTACCCTTCCATGGGTACAGTGGACACCTGAAACAAGCATTCCTTGAGCCAAGTTCTGAACACTGAGCAGAGCTTATAAGACATAAAGGAACTCAACAGGTTTTCTTTGGAGACTACATAGTATGTGCAGTGTCTGGTAGAAGACAGCAGCTATGCTTTGGGGCTCTGGGTATCTGATAGCCGGCAGCATGGTAGAGCAGAGAGGATGGGAAAGGAACAGTTCATGGGAGATAGAGCTGCTGAGAGTGGGCCAAAATGCTTCAGGACCTAATTTTTCTTGCTAAAGACTGCACAATGAACCCTAAAGGAAGCTACTAAATGTTTAGTCATGGAAATGTTGTTTACTTTTTTTCCCCAAAGAGATGTTTCATGCATACTACAGATAATGAATTAGAAGGGGCCAAGGCTATAGTCATGTCCAAATATTTGCACAGAGTTGTGGCTTCTTTTTATTGTCCTGTTGTTCCCAGGAGCTATTTAATACCTCTTTGAGTGTTCAAGGAAGAATAAATAATGGCTTAATCAGTAAGTGCAGTAGACCAGACACAGAATAGCACCTTTGACCCAAGAGATAGCTTGAGAGAAAATGGAAGTATTTTAGAGAACTAAGCATATTTATTATCAAGAATCATGTTCTATGTGAATGCAGGCAATGGATATACACTATAAAAGCGGATATAAAGCTAATTGTTTTTATAGTTCGAACTCTATCATATACATACATGTATAAAATATATTCAGTAATGAAAGTATAAAATCCATTGTGATGCTTCACAGCTTCCATGTCAAATGGTTACTCTAAATGCAGTGAAATTAAATACTAACTATATACTAAATTGTATAGTCTTTGGGTCTGGTTACTTTAGGCATGTGATATTTTTTGTAACATTTTAATAATGACATTTAAAATAATTTTTAAAATGAAACAATCATAAAAGAGAAAAATCGTACTCTGTAAAGCTCATTAGACTTCAAGGGGTGATGGAAGGCAGGAGGTAACAAATTTTTTAGATTTTTATCCAGAGTAAAGTGGAAGATGGTGAGAACAGTGGGCTCTCCTTTTTGAGATAAAGAAAAAATTGATAAATTTGTGGAAAGTCTATAGTCTGTAATAGTGAATTCTATAGTGTTATATATGCATTAATATATAATTATGAATAGTTATATATATAGTAATATATATATGTATATATAGCATTTATGTGCTTTGTTATTACCAAGAGATGCATATTTTTTAAACATCTAATCAAGCTATGAGAGTAGATACGATTTCATAGGAACTTGTAGGAAAACAGATGTTCTTTAGAACCCAAATACTTGGCAACAGAGTATAGAGGTGGTTGGAGTTAGATTTGGAGTTAGCGTCTCCCTGTATCATTTTGTTTAAGGAACCTACTGAAGGCCAAGTGTGATGGTATATGCCTTTATACTAGCAGTCAAGAGGCAGAGGCAAGTGAATCTCTATGACTTCCAGGCTAGTCTGGTATTAGCAGACAGTTCTAGTCAGTGCTATGGAGTGAGACTGTGAATCACACAGAGAAAAATCTAACTGAAGACGGGCATACTGGGGCACGTCTGTCATCCTGGTACTTTGAGGTGAACACACGAGATCAGTTTAAGACTAGCTTCAGCTACATAGTAAATTGTAAGCCAGCCTGAGCTATATGGGATCCTTTGTCAAAACAGAGGCAAAACAAACTGTAATTATGCTTCCCATCATATGTATCTTATCAGCCTTAGTTATAAATTACAGGGTCGTAAAGAATTTCCCCCTCTTATGCCCTCTGATAGGAGCAAATTTTATGGTATATCTAGAGAAATCAAATGACTTTAAGTATGAGAAAAATGCCAGGCAAAAGCTAGGTAATATTTCCTGGCTAAATAAAATGCAGATATTTGAGACATAAATTCTTCCAAATTGGTTCATTTATTTGTTTTTTTTTTTTTTTCCTTATCCTTTTTTTTTTTAAATCTATTTTTACAGTCAAGACTTTATCCGCCTCCTGGTCCACCCATGTTCTCCCCACTCCACCCCCACCCGTCTCCAAGAGGATGTCCCCACACCCCCACCCACTCCAGCAGACCTCCCCATTCCCTGGGGCCTCTAGTCTCTTGAGGGTTAGGTGCATCTTCTCTGACTGAGTCCAGACCAGGCAGTCCTCTGCTGCATATGTGACGGGGGCCTCATGTCAGCTGGTGCATGCTGCCTGGTTAGTGGTCCAATGTCTGAGAGATCTCAGGGGCTCCAGGCTAGTTGAGAATGCTGGTCTTCTTATACGGTCACCCTCCTTATTTGTTTTTCTTGTGAGTTATGCACAATTATTTGCCTATAGTTAGACAATTATGGTGAGTCCTATTATTTCTTTCCAGTGTCCATCTTTTCTCGTGGCTTAAAATTAGAGCAGTTACTAATGTTTTTGAGACTATTAAACATGTGAAAACATTATTACACCTAACCATGTCAAACACTAAAACTCTGATTATAAAGTACTCATGGCTTTTGAATCCTAAAGATCAGAGCTTATAGGATTGCCAATAAGCTTAATGGCACATTTTTAACCCTCTAAAATATCTCTTATTTAACAACTTGCTATTTTAACCACAAAATGTCAAGATACTTATGTTCTATTTATTGCTGATTTCTCTTTTGCTATTTTTTCCTTTCTTTTTGTATCATGCCCACAGCAGCTGTTTCCCTAACCCCTCCCCCCAACCACAAGCTTTCCCACGCTCTGTTTTTGGCTTCCCTTGGTCTAGATCCTTAGGTGGCAGATAGAAGACACACACCAGAACTGTAATTAGGCCAGTTACCATTCCATAGGTTCCCCAAAGGGAACTTTCATTTTTTTAAAATTCAGAAATAAGGCATTTGTTTTTGCATGACGTATTCAGTTTACGTTGACTAAGCCCTAGATGTTCTCATTAATTTCTGATCCTTCCTGATATGCTGACAGGTTACTCTTGAGGTCTGTAGCAGAATGAATGAAGCTCAGGTGTGTTAGAGATGGAGGCAGAAACAAAGAACATGGACTTCTATATTATGTGTAAACACCATTCAGTCCAATTCTGACATGTAAAAGCTTGTGTCTCTTAATATATTGAGTTTCCGTGGTTTAAATAATGACGTTTTATCGTCTGTCTCTATATCCTCTATCTACCTATCTATCTTTATCTATCTCTATTTCCACCCCCCATATATTACTGAATAGTCACAGTTCAAAATAAGTCGATTAAATACAGTTTAAAGATTCAATAAACATTAAGTATCTACTACTTGCCAGGAAGAGAAGGAATAACATATTTAAATTTGAGGAATTTTAAAGTGCATTGTCAATAGGACAAAACGGCAACCAACAGATTGGGAAAAGATCTTAACCAATCCTATGTCCGATAGAGGGCTAATATCCAATATATACAAAGAACTCAAGAAGTTAGACTCCAGAAAACCAAATAACCCCATCAAAAAATGGGGAA